>CAHIKZ030003702.1:817500-1175000 GCA_903632075.3 Acanthosepion pharaonis
TTCTTAAAGATGTATGATTTACCCATTACTCTAAAATTATGCAAATTTATGATTTATCCACAAATTTATGCAAATTAGGTTACCTTAACTCATTAAATATTCAAAATGATCTTTTTGTTACTGATGGAGAACAGATTTTCCAAATTTGTAACTCTCTTTTTCCATTTGCCTCATTAACCTTATTTCCATCATGACCACATTTTTTGTTTTTCACCTTCTTTTAGGTTAATGTGAAGCATCTTTATTTGATTTGATAGCAAACATTCTCAGCAGCAGTATATAAAATCTGATTTATTGAGTAGTTATACAGGCAAGGAATACTTAGGTGAGGATTAAAACCAAAAAGACTTCAATGACTTTTTTGAGGTTTTTTTGGGGATTTTAAATAGAATTCTTTCAGAATTTGCACAGGAATAGATTCTGAAAAATGAAGAAAATAAACTCCTAAAAAAAAGATGAAGAAAATTTTATTGTGTTGCCCTGGCTACCAGATTCCCCAGATCTCAAACCCATTGAGCACTTATGGCACGTGTTGGATCAACAAGTTAGCTCTACAAAACCGGCACGTCATAAGTTGCATTAATTAAAGGACCCAATGTTAACATCCTGGCTCTCGTTTCCACAGGTGACATGTCAAGATCTTGTAGTGTTCATACCTAATTGGGTAAGACCTGTTTTGTAGGCAAATAGCAGTGAGACAAGGATCATTCTATTTTCTTTCCATCTAAAAGTTTTTAATCAGATACTACAAAAACAAATGACATATTAAAGTCAGTATAAAATACTGAGAAATATATTTATAGATATGTGCAAAAGTTCCCAGAACAATTTTTGAAAGATTAGGGATTGAACAGGCAGTTAAAAATAGGTACCTCCACTGAATTTTCAATACCTAAGGTTTAAAATGATTTTTTAAAATGAAAAAACATTCTTGAAGATTTCATTTTAGGTTTACTTGAAAGCTAAATGGTTAAATTTACGATTTCCAGTAAGTGAAATATTCTGGTGTGTTTCAAGTAGAAATTATATAGATTGGAATGTCAAATATTTGCTCAATTTCAGAAGATCTTTCAAGCAACCATTTTCTCACTTTTAAGAAATTTGTAAACAAAACAATATTATCAGTTTTAAAAATCTTCCAAAAATAAAATATATATTTGTGACACATTATTTGAGTAAAATTAGCAAATTTAAAGTTAAATTAATCTGATTTGAAACAAACATTAATTACTTATAGCATAAAAAGTAATATATAAGCATTTCTTAATGACAGGTCCTGTTTTTCTTTTGTCTTTATTGACATATTGATAAGTTCCAAGGTGTTGACAGCTAGAATGGGTGACCAGAATTGACATAAATTTATGAAATCTAAGTGAATGCATTTTTTCTTTGGTTTTAAACTACCTAGGAATTTTTACAAATTAACATATTTTCAGCAGTTATCTAATATTTTATTAATTTTTAGTTACATTTAAAGATGCTTTATGAAATTTGTGTTTCATCACTAGCTTCTTAAAGTTACATACTTAAACAAAAATTTACTTAATTGAAGTATGACCCAAACTAAAATAAATATATAAAATAAAAATATTTAGTTAAATAGTAATTAAAAAAAGTAAAACTTACTTTAAAATTTTGAAGGAATGTATAGGATACAAATCCTATATTCCAACAAATGACTAAAAAAAACACAAAGTAGATTTGCACACCTGCAAAATCGGATCAGAACGACCAAAAACAGATTTCACAATAAGGTGTGAAATTAATTTTCTGACCAATGAAAGGAGGCGATTTGCTAAACCAAAAAAAAGATAATGAGCCAGTGTGAAAAAAAAGTCAACAATAAATACATAGTTTTCAAGTCAGTCGCCAGTCAGTCAGTCAGAGAAGGGCACAAAAGATCACAGAAGATTGACAGTAAATTCCATCACTGACTCAACCTGAAAAGTAGAGTAGGAAGGAACAACAACAACAAATTTACAACTGGCTTCAAAACCATTCATAAGTACATTTTCCTTTCATCTTTATTCCACATTCACACTCTTTTAATTTAACTTAAATTGCTCGCCCCTTTTTCATTTTACAACTATACAAAAACAAAAGAAACAGACATTATTCTGCTACTCTGTTAAAAGTCAATGAACACAGACATTTTTATAAAAATCACATTTTTGCTTAAACGAACTAAAGCATTAATCCTTTTTACCCTATTCACAAGATAATAAATATACAATGTTCTATTTTTTATAAAAGTTCCTTGTTTCTTCTTGAAATTTGCGTTGTATTTTGTGGGCAGGGTATCCCATATTAAATTCTCCTTTAATCCGGTACGGTACGCTGAACCCCACAAATGTTTTGCAAAGATGTTAACAATAAAACAGAACTGAATAATGAAAATGAAAGAATTGCAGAGCACCAGACAATTCTTAAATCACGTGATCTTTTAAATGATAATGTTATTTATGGTTTACCACATAAATTGGGAATGTTTATACTGTAAAAAATTTTTTTTAATTTTTTAAAAAATATTGGGTACAAATGACTGTTATGAACTTTTCAATTTTTTTTTAATTCATAAATATAGTTTTCATTTAATAACAATATCACCTAACCACCATGAAGTAATGCAGAATTTTAAATGATTTTTTAATATTATAAATTATTTAATTAAAATTTTTAAAAATGAAAACAATTCTTGTAAAAATTAATTATTCATCGAAAAAAATTTTCTTCTTAAGACAATAGTGACCTTAATAAATCTTAAAATTGTTTTATAATTAAATAATGTCAGTTTTATTGCATTTTTTATTTTACAACTCAGAGCAGATTTTTAGTGAATGGGTAACTGTTTTACAAAAAAAGATTGATGATTTACATTCTCCAAGGAGTCCTACTTTAAACTAATAAAAAAAATCCTTACCCTAAAAATTGAATTTCTTGAAATTTCATGAAATTAAGTAAGTGGGTGGTAACATATGTCAAAAAAAAAAAAAAAAATTTTACCAAGATTTAAAAAAAATAATTTCATTCAATTCTGAATATGCCTTGAAAGTTTAATTAAAATCCAACAATTATTTGATTTTTGCAAGAATTTCCAAATCAGTGTGTTCTTCACCGGAAAAAAATTGCCAAAAAACTAATTGTAATTATTACGTCAACCCTCTGACATAAGCAAAACAAGATTTTTAACCAAAATTTTGAACATGCTAGAAAGGATTAAAAATTTTCCAAAATAATTGGTCTTTCCTTTTAATAATAACATAAAACATTTTGATGATAAGACTTTGTTTTTATTGAACTTGGGGCCTTTTTTCATCATGCTATGCTGTTTTTTTTTTTTTTGTTGGGGAGGGTGCAAAAAAGTTGAGGTACCTAGTTAAAACAAGTTTTTATTTTTTTGTAAATAAGAATTCTGAAAATTTTATTATGATTGTTTGGCTAAGTTAGCATTCTGACCAAGAAGTCCAGGCCCAAATCTCATTATGATCGATTAGTTAAGAATATGTGCTTTGCATGTATCACAACAATTACATCATGTTGTTTCTTCATTTTATGCATTAGCTGATCATTTGCCATTGATGCTCAGAAAGCATATAAGCACATTAATTATCACATCACTGCAGGCACACAATCGCATGTCCTCAAATACCTTATGCACCTTGGGATGCTCAAATGAACAATTTCTCCCCTTTCTAGATTTATTTTTATATATATTAACTGTTTTCTGTGACTTTATATTTTTAATTGAAAGGTTACTTAATTTTTGAAGATCAAACTTGTGCAATCTTTGTCTTTGAAGGCTTTGAGAATTGGTAGAAAAATATCCAGTCACACATATTTAATGAAGCCTTTTCAGCTACTCGACCATCGACAATGCCAATATTTCACAAATTAAATCTTAACTCATTAAATATTCAAAATGTTTGACCTATGATAGAATTTTCAAATTGGTCCTGTTTCTTCTTATACTTGAGATTACATAATATTTTATTTGACAGTGAACATCATCTACAATATAAGACTAAAAATTTTTATTTTCTTTATTTTTTAAAATATTTTATTCAAATTTTATAAAAATAAATTATTTAATGACTATTTCAAGTATCTAAAGATTTATATGGTAAGCACTTAAAATTGGAAGGGTTTTGATTGTGATATTATTTTCAATATTGAATATCAGGTGTTGCTTTGAATTAAATGGTAGTTAGACAATCAATAGTTATTTGAGGATTGAATCTAAGGATACAAAATGTGTAGGCTAGACAAAAATGATAATTGTAGTGATTATAATTCCAGACTTTACCATACTAGTCATAACTTTGATGAAACAGAGTGGGATTGTTTTGAACCCATGGGTATGGAATCCTGACAGTAAGGGGTTGATGCCAGCAAAAAAATAAATCAAGTGAAATAAACCTGAAGAAAATTGTCTGTTGTTGAAATGTTGCGATTCCTACTGAGGAATTGCCAATAGGTGACTATAATCCAGAGTTCTTAGGCAGCACAACACTATAATTTGTAGCAAAAGAAATAAGAATATTAAAATAGTTCCTTCTATTGTACTATGTTGTATATTTGTGATGAAGAGGTTAAGAGATTTCATTTCAAAATTAAGAAAGGTCATTAAGATCATAGGCAGATCTTTTGAAACCCTCACAACCTACAGCTTTTAAAATTTTAAGATGCCATTATCAAAATCTCTCAAAAATATCACAAGCAGTTTTTATCTTTCTCTTTATTTTTCTTACCTTTTTTCTTTCACCTTCTTATTGATTTTTCTCATTCTCCCCTTCTTTAACTGTTTTGTACCTCTTCTCCCCACCTGCTTGACTCCTCCTCCTCGAGTTGATGATTTCATCTGCTAAAACATGTTAATAGATAACTCATCAGCAAACAGGATGCAAAGTAATATCTGCTTGACAGAAAACAGTCTTCAAGTCAAACATTGTATTTTTTTGTTCTTTGCATATGCATTTCTCTTTAATTTCCAATCAATGTCTTTTTTTCTTTGTTTTTTCCTTAAATCTTTTGTATTTACTTAGTTTATTTATTTTGTTCTATTCTTGTCTTTCTTCATCTGTTTCCATCCTGTCAAATTATTTTTCTTTTTTTTTTTATTTGCCTCTTAATTTGAATTTCAACTTTTTCTTGTTCTACTGTTTTCTACTACCTTGCCATTGTTATTCCTTTCATCCATTTTCTTTTTACCGTCATTACTACTAGTTTCTCTTGAATTTCATTTAGATGCTTTTTGCTTAACATCGATTTCATTCCCTCTTTTATTTGACTAATACTTCTTCACAAATTTTTCAGTCTCCCTTTTCTTTTTTCTTTTGATTCTTATTATCGTCTATTCTCTTTCTTCATTACCCAATATTTTCCACAAAAAAATTTCCTTTTAGCTTTTATTCTTCACATCCTATTTATCTTTTTTTTCAATTTCCTTCTTCAAATTTTCATTCTACAACCACAAACTCTTCCAAATTCCTTTTTTTCTTCTTCCTTTCAAACCAGTTTTATTAAATATTTATTCTTCTACATTTTTCTCTTATCTTATTTGCTTTCCTGACACAAAAGAAAAAGCCTTCTAAAAAAAAAAAAAAAGAAAAATATTAAACAAACTCATATTCATTGCACGCAACATTCTCTGCTTTGACTTAACGCATGGTTCTATTATAACCAAACGAATCGCATATCAAGCTAACAATGTATTCAGATTTCATCTCATAATCTTTTTGTTTCCTCATTAAAGCGCCTTGTGCAAACTGCCAATAACTCCTGTAAGGTACATTTACAGTTATTACAAATTATAAATAAAAACAGGAAATATTTGTAAATAGCTACTGCAAAACCCCTTGAAGATTTACTTTGTGATGGAGGGACGTAGGGGACCTAATTCTCTGCACAAAGCAGCTTCAATGAATTATATGCAAGTCAAGAAAATAATTTCTTTTCAGTGAGATTTCCATAGCAATTAATCCATTGTGCCTGATTACGTCTTTATCTGTTCAAATTTTTCAAGGAAAAAAAAAAATAGAAAAAGAACCAAAACCAACTGTGCCACATATCAATATGAAATTGTTAATGAAGCTCTCCAACCATGTTTGGGATTTAAAGACAAAAAGATGATAATGAAGTGAGATTTAAATTATTTCTTTAAATTGGAACAAATATGATGGACAACGATGGCGACTTGAAAAGTGTTTTCTTGTCATTGCTTTTCTTTGTTTTTCAGCAGTTTTGTCAATTTCATCTATTTATTCTTGGCAGGTCTGAGATAAAGTATTTCCATTCTTTTTCTACATGCTATATCCTTTTGGGACATAAGCGATCATGGCTCTCCACAATCACCTATCCCTATTCTTCAATGTTCATCATTGAATATGTGAGAAAAAGAGTTTACATTAATCCATTATACAGACAAGTACATGTATCTTTGCTGACGTGAATTCAGATAAAGGACGTCTTAGAACAAATAGAAAAAGACATTGACCTGAAGAATGCAATACAAACTACAAAAATAAAAATATTAATATAATTACTAGAATAATGGAAATGCCTTTTCTTTTTGTTAAATATTCAGGTAAGGAATAAGGCTGAAGAATACAACAATATCAATATATATATATATATATATATATATATATATACACACTAACTTTGAGTTGCCCTGGATATAAATAACTAGAGATGTTTGTGCCAAAGTGGTATCAGAAATTTTGAAATCAGTCGTATTTGACCAGCTTAGAGATGAAAGACAACACTGAAAAGCATCAGCAAATATTTCTGTTGCTATGTCTCAAGACCCTCACGGTTGCACAATATGTGGACTTGTATTCAGGTCACTAGCAGGACTTAAGTGACACATATGACACAAACATAAAAACTGAATGAGGTTATCAGATCCTCTCACGACTAAATCAACAGGGGATATATATGGAATTTGTAAAAACCATTTGGAAGTTTGTTTTATTTTTTTTATTTCCTTGTTAATGATAAAAAATTTTAAAATTAGCTATGTTGTTCTTTCAGTTACTGGGTTGCCATGGTAATGGGTTTTTTTCTGTAGATATTTTTCTGTTTTAAAAATGCTTTTACAGAGAGAAATATTAAAGAAATCAAAAAATGTCAAACATCCAACTGGTTTTTGTAAATTACATCTTGTATACTTTGTTTGGATATTTTATATCAATTATTTCTTATATACACAAACACACACACACACACACACGTTTGCTACTTACTATCCATAAAACTACTAATTTTTTTCAATTATGACTCTAGTGTTCTTAAAGAGTTTTTCTTCAGTATTCCTGCAGAAAACAATTTCTATAGTAAATAATTAAGTGTAATCTTCCAACTTCATTTTCTTATTACAACATTAATTTTCTATTTAAAGAACATAAAAATAAAAGAAAGTTTAAAGATTGATTTCATGTCCCATTTACCAGGAGGAGGAGGAATATGATGCCTTTGCTTAAACAATATTTCAACTCTTGATGACGTCCCTCTCCACAAATAACTGACTATTCTTTTAATCAGATGAACAGTAGATCAGAACGTTTTATCCACATTACTCTTTGTGTTTCTGTCAATGCATTGTCAATAAAAGACATGGATTTCATTGATTATTACAGTGAAATCCATGACTTAAAAAAACGGATCATCTAAACAAACAGCTAATCTGACTACGCTCAATAAAGATTATACAATTTGATCTTTTAACTAATTCTGGTTCCAACTTCTGATAATTAAAAAAAAAAAATTCTAGATAGAAAAGGATGAGAAGTTTGGAATGGTTCTTTTTTTTATTTATTTATTTATTTATTTCTTACATTTTTTTCTTTTGCAGAGAAACTGGATTGATGTTGCAAATTCATAACAAGATGCAGCCAGTTTTCCTACACAATTCACAACTTGACCAGCGAAAGGTTTGTAATACATCAGATTTTATTTGGATTCTGTTTCTCCAAACAATCATTTTGACCCTTAAAATATATAAATTCCTAATTAATTTCACAAAATGTTATAGAAACTCTATCTTTAGTATAGACTATTTTTTTTTGTTACTATTGTGCTATCACCTCCTTCCACTTCTGTTTGGCCAAGATATATAAATGGTTGACAGTTGAGTAATGTTAAAAACAAGAGTGTCTAGTATATTCAAACTTCTTGTTTGAGATGGAAAGTAAAAAATGCTATGAGAGGCACAGAATGGAAGACAGAAGTTAGGATTCAATTAACAGAAAATTCTTCTTTCTAACACATTCTTTCATCAATCAGAGACAAAATACATTCATGAGAAACAAGTGGTATATAGGCAGTGCTGAAAACGACTTCATTCAGGTGTTAAATTTAGTAATTAAAGAATGAAAATCTAATTACATAACAGAACTTTCACTACTGCATTGTTATAGTATTATTGTCTGGCGGTGCTGGCCGATTTTGGGAAAAATATGTAATAGTCATTTGGTGGAAATAAATGACTACAAAGATATTGACAGTGACATTTTGGTTTTGATAGGATACTCTACAGCAAGGCTTTTCAAACTGTGACTCCTGACCCTTCAGATGGCTATGACAAAAAAAAAAAGAGAAAGAAAAAATATGTGAGTGAGAGCAAAGTGCAGAATATAAATAACTTTAAATGATGCATAGCACTCATAAATCTTTGCTAGTTTTTCACCAAGGTAAGCCTGTATTATATTTTTTTTTTAAATATATAGTCTGATTTCATTGAGTATCTTGTTCATCAAACTCATTGCAGACTGAGTGATGTAGGTTCTCACTCACAAAGAGATGTTGCACCAAAACTTAGCTATGATGGTGTGATGTGCATTCATTTTTGTAATTGGATGAAAGCTGTTAAGATTGTTGAAGAATTCAGTTGCATCTGAAGTCAGAGATAAAAATGAATTTCTTAACACAATGTTGAAGTTGAGTACTGATACATTCTTTCTGTGTTAGTAACATAATGTGTTGTGTTCATTTGTAGTCTCAGAATTTTCAGTGAGTTGGCTGTTTCAGCAAAGTTTAAGAATGGATTAGTTTTTCTAAAATAGATAATACAAATAGATTAATGCAATGCCAATATCTGCAGATCATAAGAAATATCTATATAAATTGTTGATGCTAATTAAATGAACCTAATTAACAGAGTTTGTCTTTGATTCTTTGACACATAGGTATAATGGGTCACAATGCAAAATGTGGTTCTTGCTGTGGGTTACAGTAAAAAAAAAAAAACAAGAAACCAAAAAATCTGAAAAACGCTGCTCTACAGTACAGAATAAAGTAAACAGAAACATTCAACACACAATATAATAGAAATACATGATAAAAGAGATCATATTCTATACTGCTGTATAAAATCTGCAGTCGTCTGGAAATAGTTCATAACTTAACTATTTTTCCCAAAATGGGCCAGCATAGCCAGGCAATAATGTCATAACAATGCATCAGGAAAAAATTTAATTAGCATTTGGTGGAAATGAATGACTATAAGATGCTGATCTCAACTGGGTCCCAAAATCATGCAACTGACCAGATTGCTGAACAGGTAAAGCATTCCAAAAGTATTGTGAGCAAAATTCTGAAACTGTATGAAAACATTGGTTGCTTAACCAGTCCAAACAAGTTGGGTAGACCAAGGAAAATAATGGCCAGAGAAGACAGGATCATTCAACACCTAGCACTGAAGGATATATTTGAACGGCAACAAGCATTTCACAAGAAATTTCAAATGAAATTAATGTATCTCGACAAACTGTGTCTAGACACTTACAAGAAATGGGGTTTTTATGGTAGGAGTCCACAGAAGAAACCGCTCATAAGCAAAAAGAACAAGGCAGCAAGACTGAAATTTGCAGACAAGCATGTGTTAATGTATTTGATTCTGATAGAAAGCATCATGTAACACAAATTGGTGAAAGACTGAGTTCAAAGTGCAGCAAGAAGACAGTCAAATTTGATAGAGGAGGCAATGATGGATTTCGGCATGTTTTCAGGTCTGGGTATTTCACCTCTTGTACACTTACATAATAGAGTTAATTCTGCTATGTAGAAGAATTTGTTACAAGAATATGTACCAGTATTACAAAATTCTGGATTTGAAAATCTTGTGTTCATGCAGGATAATGCTCCCTGCCATAAGGCAAAGCAGGTTATTGCTTATCCGAACAACTAAAGAATAGACATTATGGATTGGCCAGCTCAAATTTCTGATATGATTCCCATAGAAAACTTATGGAAAATATCATGGCTAGGAATCTATCAAATGTTGAAGATCTATGGGAAAAATTACAGGAGGAATGGGCAAAAATTACAGTTGACGAATGTTGAAATTGAGTTTAATCCTGTGGCTACTGATGTGCAGCAGTGATTTCAAAACAAGGATCTTAGCAGTAAATATTGATAAGACTTTTTGCATTTTGTCCAATCATTTTTTTTTGTAAATAAAAACATTGTTTTCTTCTTTAACTTTAGATACTTGATATTTGAATAAAGAATTAAATCAATCAGAGTTCTCTTGGTATCTTTACAAATAACTTACAGATTTAAAGCACAACTGCCATTTGTCTACATTTAGTGAAAATTTCAGAAAAATTGGACTTATATTTTTTGAGATATCAAAGTTTTAATTTTTGTTCCTTAATTTTGGACACTACTGTGTGTATATATATATATATATATATATATATATATATATATATATATATATATAGGAGGTAAGGTGGAGTAATAGACTGCAGAATTGGAGAGCCTAGTTTGAATTCATTTTAATTCACTACATTCACTTACATGCTAATACCCTTTGAAAAAGGATGAATCCATCTTTTCTCCCCTCAAATATGGGTAAAATAAGACCCAAAATGGACTGGCTTCTATATTTTGGGGTAGCAACTAGTTTAAGAGAAAGAACAACTCAGAATTCAAAACCTGTGGAGGGTCATTTGGAGATTTTGTGGCATATTGTGAACCACTTCTCTGTATTCCAGTCTTTCAAAAGGTTTGGTTGGTTCTGCCTTCACAACTATAATCAAATGATGTGTGCAAGTAGTCTGGCTGTTGGTTCTAAGAGTTGAGCTATTTGACTATCACATACCAAAAACAACGGGTGAGTCCAGTATATATATATATATATATATATATATAGGCATTATATCTTTATTAAGACATGTTCTATTGAATAATATCAAAGAATTGTCTACTTATTTTTATGTACAGATCCTTTCCAGAAACTGATTAGAGAACACATCAGTATAAAATAAGTTGACACAATGTTTATATTATTGTGGAACATGTTTGTGTGTGTGTGTGTGTGTGTATATATATATATATATATATATATATATATATAATACACACACACAGTGTATCAAAAATACTTTTACAATCTTTGGGTGCAGGTTCCTCACACCAAAAAAAGGACAAAAGTCTATATAAACACATGTCGGCAAATCCTTCATTTTTGAGTTACACTGAAATGTACAATCCAAGATACAACCTAAAAAATACTTTTACAAAATTTGAGGAGAGGTTCCTGACATCAAAAACAAGGTAAAATGTCCCTATAAACATATGTCCAAAAGGTCATCATTGTACCTCAACACAGCAACTCATAACAAATGTTCAAAATGTCCTCTGCTTGCTTCTACACATGCATGCATCCATCAGATCATTGACTGGTGGCCCCTTTCAAATACTCCCACATGGCGTCAAATGGTTGTGCAGACCCTCATGACATGTTGACGAGGCCTCTCTACATTATTAATGTCTGTTGCATAAACCAATTGTTTTAGGTGGCCCCACGGATAAAAATCCAAAGGATTGGTTTGGGGGGGGGATGTGCAGGCAATGGAATGAGTCCTCCCCTACCTATCCATCTTTCATGGTAGATGTCAGCCAGTACATCCCGAACGATGTGACTAAAATGAGCTGTAGCCTTGTCATGCATGAACCATATGCAGCTTTGTATGGGGTGGGAGGGTGTTACATCCTCTAGCAAGTTTGTAAATGTGTTTGAAATACAGTCCCTGTAAGTCATGCTGGGAGAACATATGGACCTACTAGACAGTCAATTACAATTTCAGCCTACACATTAATCATAAACTGATGCTTGTATCTAGCCTGTATTGTACCATGGTGATTCTGATCCACCCATAAAAGTTGGTTGTTTTAAATTTGTTATTTTATCTCTTCCAAATGTTGCCTCAGCAATAAACCATCAGCAAAAGTTCTCCCCTTGGTCAGTGATCAATGACTCAAAAGACCCTAATACATTGCAAATGATATGAATACAAGAGCTACTCTTGAAGTACCCTCCATGCGGTACTATGAGATGTATGACATGTTAGGCCACTTGATGTGTTCTTTCTTTAAATTTAATAACTCAAAAATGAAGGATTTGCAGACATATGTTTATATGGACTTTTGTCCTTGTTTTGGTGTGGGGAACCCACCCCAGAATTTGTAAAAGTATTTTGGATACACCCTGTATATATAATCAACAGCAGGCAATGTATATATAATCAACAGCAGGCAATGTAAGTTTTATAAAGATTTACAAGCATGTCCACAACAGTGAAAGTGTTAAAAACTATTTTAATGAAAGCATTTCAATTTTTTCATTTGTCCTGAAGCATTCACTACTTCCTGGTAAAAAAGGAAATCAGAGTTCTACAACACCAAGGACTTTACAATGTAGAAGATTGTATTGTGCAAATCTTGTACAAGGAATGGTGGGAGGTGAAAAGGGCAAGGATTATGCTTTGATGATGATATTTTACAAAAATTCAAAGGTTAAATATCTAGGCTAGATTGTAGGAAAAAAAATCATTGTAATGCAATTTAATAAACTGCAATTATTTAACTGTATTTGTCATCAATGGTCATATCTCATATTGCCAATAACTGACACACGCAAATGTCTTGTATTTTAATTTATTGAAACTATTGTTCTCATCTTGATTATGTTGTTATGAGACACAATATTTTGGCCTTCTGTCTATCAGCAGGTATCCCTTGTTTTAGCTGATATCTGTTCATTATTGTGTTGTTTAGGAGTATATCTAGTGGCAGTGAGTTCAATTCTTGAATCAGGTAGTGAAATAATATACACTGGTTCAGCAGGAATTAACAAGAACTGACAACATGGGGACACATCAACAGTTATCCCATATCAGCTAAAACAATGAAAATCTGAAGATGGCCAGAGGTTACTTGGCTGAAACATTGTGTCTATATTGAAGTTGAGAGGAATAGTTTGAATAAATTAAAGTCTAATGATAATTCCTCATCTCAAAAGTGAAATATAAAATTGTGACTTATTCTCTGTGATTTTTGTTTTCATTCAGGAAATAAAACAATATCCCATTTCTAGTCATTCATATTTCTTTTGCAGGTAAACCATCCCAGTGCTCTTGGAATGGAGGTGGGACAAGAATTGTCTGTCAAGTATTTTGGCAGAGATCCTGCCACTGGCCAAATTCGTCTTTCAAGGAAAGTTCTTTATTCCCCAGCCACTTCCATCATCCGAAAGTTTTCAAAAAATCAAAATGACCAATCATGAAGCAGAATTCCTGCAAGATTTCTAAAGACATTTTGGAATTTATTATCTGTCAATGCTACTCTTTTGGTTTTCAAATCCCAAGGTTAAAAATTGTTTCATTATTAAATCTTTTTTGTTGCTTTTTGTCATCTGAAGAACATGGGATAAACTGTTAGAATGTGATGGTGGGATTATTATTGGCCTTTAGTCAGTCTATTGCATTGTAGAAAGGTGAGGGGGAGGTCAGTAAGCTAAAGGGTGATATTTTTTTGATTAGATTGGTCACATCTCTAATACTCTGCCTCTTCTATTTCTTGATCATCTTGATACCTATTGTTTAGCATATATTTAAACTTGTAGCTTTAGTAGTTTCAGCATAATTCTGATTTACATGAAGAGCTTCAAATTTGTCATTTTAAAGCAAGTCTAATTTACAACACAGATCGCATTGCATTTCAAATTATGTTTCTATATAGCAGAAGTGAGCACCTTTTTTTTTCATGGACATTCTTGTGCAACATGTAACCAAAAGTACCTAAATTCTTTTTGTGGATATTTAAAAAGAAAAAAATGATGGTGTGCTCTTGCAACTTCAAGTCCATCCCTACACATGCATTTTAATTCTATTCTATATGAAAGAGATCAGTCATATACTTTTCTTTCTCCTCAAAAGTAAAAAAAAAATATTTTCTATAACCATTATTGTTTTATTACAACAACAGTTGAGCTGACAAACCATTCTAAATTAATTATTATTTCTTATTACTATAGATGTTATTCTTTTACATTTGAATTGCGATCTGTTTTTTTTTTTTTTATTATTATTATTAATTTTTTTCTAATAAAAAGTCTGAAGTGATTAAAGAGACATCCACAAAAGATGGACGTCTGAGGGGGTGGATACATTGACCCAATTACAGGTGTTGGAAATAGAAATGCTACAACCAAAAAAAAAAAAAAAGAAGTCAAACACTGGTAGCTGCTATCCAAATCTTTGTGGAGATTTGATTTTGAAGTTACCCATCATGGAAGTCTAGTTTTCACAGTCACATTCCTCAAATCTTTTGGATAGCATACAAAATTGATAGGTGATATGAAATGTGTAATCTCTAACCAAATCCTTTATCTCATTCCTATTAGAAAATAGACTATTCCCCCATACAAACAAATATATTTTCCTTCTGAAGATGATCAAAAAGCAGATTAAACAAAACAAAATAATAATTATTGTTGTCATATTCACAATATTTCAGCCATTGTATACTTCAAGTGTTTGGAATTTTGTTATTTTGTTCACTGGGATACATTGTTCTAGTTCCATGTGCCATGCCTCTTCTGGGTATCTCTGTTGTGTTACTAAAGGGAATTAACTGAAACTAAGTTTTTGTTTACCTCTGATGTGGCCAGGTATTGGACTCACAATTCTTTGGATCAAGTCACTGGATTACTTCAGTCAACACTTTTATCCACTGGGCCATGTGTCTTTGGGAAACAATCTACCCTGGTGGATGAAATAATGGGGCTGGAGTGTACAATAGCCAAAAGGTCATGAATATGACAAAAATGAGGACAACAGTCTGAACAATGTAAATAGTTACAATGCCTCATGTCAGAAATATAGACAGAAAAAAAGTAATTGTATATTGACAAACTGGAAAAAAATTAAATTAAATTCTTTCACCTTGAAATTTGTTCTTAAATTGGAATCACCATGACAGTAAAATAAAAACAAATAATAATTTGATTTCATGTAGATGTTAGCTATAAAATATATTTTGAATAAAAAGATTGTTTCTTATTATTGATTTTATTTTTTAAATAGAGTCTGCAAATAAACTGTTTTGTTTAGGAAATTGTGTATCAATTTACATTTTGGTTTGGTTTACAACATATCAACCTCAATGGGTTATTTAATGCTGACAAAATTTTTATTGCTGGTAATATTTTTTTCCTTCAAAAAAATCTATTTTTGGTAATATTTTTTCTTCAAAATGTATCGCTGGTAATTTTTTTTTGTTTCAAAAATGTATTGCTGGTAATATTTTTTTTACAAAGTATTTCTGGTATTAAAACCTGTTTTTACACTCTCATAGTATTTTGACCCCAGTTTGGGAGTTAACTACTTGCCCATAGCTGGGACCCTAACAGGTGCTACCACCCCGGGTCAGGGTGGACCTGGGAACACCAACAATTAAGAGGTGGTTCCACACTCCTCAATACCACCTGAACAGAGGCCTTGCTGTTGGATGTATTTTATCACCCCACCCAGGACGTTTTGAAGTGAATCCCATCCAAATAAAATTTAATGATTGTTAACACTTTTTCTGAGATGAAGCATTAAATCTATGCTGACATGGCACTGAGCCTCACCATTTAGGCATTCATTGAGGATCAAACTCATTCATTTTGCTATAGTTTCTGTTTGACTGAAGTACAAGTCGGCCACTTTCAGTTTAATTTCTGGCAAGAGAAGAAATTTGCAAAATTAAGTTTGGAAACAAATTTCAACATTTCTGTCTTTTATTATATTTTTGTTTCTAGAGACTTTCTACCAAAGACATAACCAATCTATTTTATAATGTTGTGGCCCTTGGTCATGGCCACTAATGTCTGGCTTTATCATGGCAGCCAATTCAAACTGTGGCAATCTCTACCCATATTTTGAACAGTGACACTTAAATAATCACAACAGGTCCTACAGCAATTGGCACCTTACAGAATCGCCTGATGAATGTCTGGCTTGATATCACCCAGTCATAATGTCATGAAAATGTCCAATTCAACTAACCTGGCAATATTTACAAATATTTTAATGTGATCACAACTGCAAGCTTATTGGTACTGCAAATCTTAAATTCTATTTTAGTGGCAAGAGAGGTAATCGATAATTTTTTTTTTTTTTAACAGCTGATTTTTCCTTGAAAAACTTAATCACATGGGCAGTTCCCATTCCTATCAGTTTATCTTACTGGTTAAAGTTCCCATTTTGTATCCCTCTAACAGTTTATCTTACCAGTTAAAAATGGCTTGTGACAAGAAAAATGGCAGCTCCTTTTTCATTGTCCTTAAAATCCCATTGTTTGTCCTCAAACAATTATTCCAATCCAACAGTTTATTTCTTGTAAATTCACTTGTCTGACCTAAGATCACTTTCTACAACAGTTCACATATTTTAGTCAAAATCCAAGTTAAAACATTTGGGTTTATTTTTTTACCAATTCTTCAATATCTATTATTGATTTTTTTTTTTTTTTTTTTTTTGGAAAGGGGTCACAGAAAAAAAAAAACTATGTTTCTAGAATTCACAATGTCATAAAAAAACAATAATATGCTTGAGAAAATGTGTAAAAATTTTAAAAAATGTAAGAAAAAAAATTACATAAGTAATCAGGGATTTTGAATACTATCAGCCACCAGTTGTTTTTTTGTTTTTTTTCTGGCTATAATAACCTGGGGTCTGATGTTTTTGGCAATATTTCTGGATGTGTGTGCTAATTTAGGTATCTATATGTCTTCCTTTACACTGGAAGACCTGTCACATTTGCCTTTGTGGAGAGACAAATAAAAAGACCACCTCCTACTGTTTAGCACTTTACCATGTGCCAAGACATCATTGTGAATTAAGAATCAATACTCCCTTTGGGTAAAATGTTCCATTCAGCATTTCTTAAAGCAGTGATGAAAATGCTTTAGTAAGATTTATTGTTCAGAATGAGAGAGACTTTCTTGTCAGTTCAAGTTTCTTTCTGCCTCTTGACATAATGTTTAATAGGTTGTTGGCAAACAAAGGTTTTCTTCTGATAGGAATTTTACAAAAAAAGAGAAAAAAATACAACCTAAATAGGGGAAAAAAAAAAAAATAAACATAAGAGCAGCTGACAAGATATGAAAATTTTTTTTTTATCAATGAATCAATGATTCAGAATAATTTATGGATGATGAAGGTGGCAGTAAAAGCAATCATTGTCTTCGGGCAGCTGACATTGGATATGGGAAGAACCTCAAGAAGTAAAATATTTTTCTAAAAATAGTATTAAAACAAAAAACAAACATAGTTAACAAGCATTTACTCTTGTTCCATAGAATTTTTAATAGCATTTACTTAAACATTTGAAATCCATCCTAAGTATGTATTTTTTTTTTTTTTTGCTGCAAATTAAAATTAATGTAAAAAGATTTTTTGCTCACAACACTGCACTTAATAAAACCCTATCTTTTTTACTTGCATAAGAACTTTTGCAGTCTTCAACATGTGGGAAATTGTTTAATAAAATCATGCAAAAAAAAAAAAGCAAAAACAAACGAACTACGAAAATGGCAGTAAATTTAGTTAAATTGAAGGTGAACATTGCAAAATTAATTTGCAAAATGGAGTGTAGGGGATGACAAAGGTGAACTTTCCCACGTGTAACCCCAAGTAACCCTGATGGATCTTCTGAATCTGTTTTTTTTTTATGTTTTTTTCTTGACTCATGTCATTCTATAAAACTCTGATATGCTCCCCACCAACCAGGAACTTCCTACCAACAGAATATCTTTCTGTTATGTTCTGTGAGTTCCTTTATGATGTCCCTTGGAATGAAGTTTTCAATCATCCTGTTCAAAAATGCATATCTGAGGTTTCCTCCTGGGTGAAAGCCGACATTGATGCTTTCATTCCAGCAAGGAAATACCAAGTTAAATCACATTCAGCTCCTTGGTTCTTACCTGCATGCTCGACCTCTAGAGCCGACAGGAATCACTTCTGGCAAAGTTACTGTTTGCTGATAGAATCAAACAACACAAGTTCAGTTCTATTGGTGGCTCTGCAAGAGTGTGTTGAACAACAGCAAATACTCAATTCCTCCTCTATTCAATCAATTTGAAGTCCTGAGATCTACACACACATAAGGTTGAATGCTTTGCTCAGAAATTCTCTTCCAACACTTGATTCCACACCTGATTTCCCCACTAGAACATAGGCTCTACTGAGTGATATGTGCATAACCCCATCACTGGTCTCAGACGTTTCTAAATTAGACTCCCATAAGGCAAGCAGAAGTGATGGGATCCCAGCTGTTGTCCTGAAGAAATGTGCTCCTGAGCCAACTCCAGTTCTCTCCAAACTCTACAACTATTGCCTCTTTCAGCTTATTGGACGTCCTCCTCTGTAATTCCTATTTTTAAGAACTCTGGAGAACCTTCTGACCCCCCCCCTCTAACTATCGCCCTATGAGTCTCCTACCACTTTTCGGCAAAGTATTTGAGGCTTTAATCAATACTGAAGTGGTTAAACATCTTACTTCTCACAACCTACTCTGATAAACAATTTTGCCAGGTCTACTGCTGATGTGTTAACAGCTATAACTTAATATGTATATGAAGCTCTTGATAATAACAGCGAAGCTTGAGCTGTGGCTCTAGATATCTAAGGCATTTGACAGTGTTTGGCATGCTAGTCTTCTACATAAGCTCCAGGGCTACAGTATTACAGGATGAGTGTTTTGGTTTAATTAAATCATGAAATGAAGAGCGTTTTTGAATGGGCTCACCTTCAAATCCTTTCACACAAAAGCAAGTGTCTCCCAAGGCTATATCCTATGTCCTACACTGTTTCTATTCTTCATCAATGATCTTTCTGATGTCCTCAGTTCCCAAGTAAGCATTTATGCAGATGACACTACCACTTAGTTCTGTCTCAATAGCAGATCTATCAAAGATGACAAAGTTAACCTGGTAGCTTCTCTTGAAAACTGCGACAGGAAATTTTAATGTCTCCAAAACCAAAATGTTCTCATTTAACCACTATAGAGAAACTTTCCTGCCCATCATGGCTGATGCTTGACGCCTGAAGAGCAACACACTGCCTTCTTGGCCTCACTTTTTCTACTGACATGAAGTGGAATGATTACATCAAATCAATAACTGCAACAAGGAAAGTTGGGCCAATGTTGTTCCAGAAACTTTTTCTTCTCAGAGTCCATCTTGCACATTTACAAATCTACTATTAGTTTGTGCATTGAATACTGTTGCCATATCTAGTTTGGTGTTCCTGCCATACATCTCGAGGTTCTTAAAATTCAAAGAAGGATGTACAATGTAATTGATCTTGACTTGGTATCTCGACTTCAGTAACGTGGATTCCCTCTGTCTTGTTTACAAATATTTTCATGGCGACTGTTGAGCTTTTTATCTTTTTTTTTCATTTAAGCATGCTACTAGATTGGCAATTAGGTCCCACCCTTTTACTGTTTAATGTAACCGCCCCTTCTACTCCAATAGTTTCTTTTCTCGTACTTCCCGAGAGTGGAATTCTCTTCCTCGCTTTCCATGATAACTACAATGTTCAAAAATTTAAATGCAACGTCACTTGCTATCTTCCGTTGTCTTGAACCACCATTCATCTTTTATCCTTTCCTCAATCTACCCCCCTCCATCACCAGTCTTTTCTCTCATTCGCTGTAACCCTCTATGTACAAGTGGCATTCCCGCCTTGTTTGTGGTGAAATGATAAAGAATATTTGTATTATATATATAACACAAATATTTTTTTAACAAATGTTTGGGAACTGAAGAAATAAAATGATGCACACATGATTTTTCTGGATAGAAAAATACAAAATGCTTTCTGTCAATCTATTTTTTGTAAAACTACAATTATTTAAATCACATTAAAAGAGAAAAGACCCCTTTTCCTGGTAAAGTCAATTAATAGCTGTTGTTATACAACAAATGTGGTGCTGGCAAAGTTCTTCAATATGTAGTGCATTAAACAACACCCAGTCTGTCAGTTATCTGTCATGCGTGAAACACGCTTAGACGATCATGTATCTTTCGATACATGACTGATGAGGCAGATTTTTTCCCGTAGTACGTTGCCATTTCTTTCTGCGGTTACCATCCAAGTCTATAGAACCCATAGCTTGGAGGGGGGGGAGAAGAAGAGGATTCATACCTTTCCCAAAGGTATTAGCACGTAAGTGAATGTAATGGGTTTGACTGGAATTCGAACTCGACTCTCTCTGATTCTTCAAATCGAACCGCTATCCATTACGCCACCGTGTCTCCAGTCTGGTTTGTAATATTTTTTTGCTTAAAGTTTTTGACTTTTTGGTCTACATGTTGTTCTGAGGTGAGGAGTTGAGTCATGCTTTGAGCAGTTTATCAATTCTCCAAAGCATCATTTCTCAAGTTCATTTAAAATAATTAAACCCGGAATGCCCGTCACTATGTATAGTAAAGCATGAAATTGCGTGAAATTGGGCCATAGAAGGGCCTTTTCTGCATTTGTCATTGGTAAAATGGTCCAATATACTTAAAAATCCATTATTGTGAAGAAAAAAGTGGGGATTACTGTCAATGTTTGAACACACACAACAAAATATAGTCGAATGAATAAAACAAAACAATAGCCTGGCTCCATTTTTCTGTACGGAAAAATAAACAAGATTTTCTTCACTTTGCTACTTTGTCCAAAAATTACTTTTCTTACGCCAAGAAAAACAAATCTTTTATATTCTGATCTATGTTTCTTCCTATAACTTCATGTGGATTCTATTTTTCTAGCTTCCGAATTTTGCCTAAGTCTTTTAAATGACATACTAAAGAGTTATAGACATTTTCCAGATTTCTATAACATTGTGCAAGATGTTGAGAGAGAGAGAGAGAGAGAGAGAGAGAGATGTGTTGAAAACATTCGCATTTAGTAGGTTATCAATTATAAATGAAAAGGAAGATTTAAGTTGTTACTGAATCCGACAAGAAAACTGAAAAATCTCTACAACGAATTCGAAGATATAACATCGCGGCATATTCAAAAATTCTACAAGACCAAAAACTGCTGTATTTTCTCACAAGCCATTTAAGCAGTTATCAACCTCAGAAAATGCTAATCAGATTAAGCAGTTCTACGTAGGGAAAACGAGAAATTAGAACTAAATATCAATTGTAAGAAGACAATGGTTTTCAGCAAATTGAAGAGCCCAAGATGCAAATTAAAAAAAATAAATATTTAGGAAGTGTTTTAACAGCGGACGGAAAATGGGATACCGAAAGGCAGAAGATGCTTTCCAAATGCTGAGCAAAGTATTAAGAAACAGGAAAGAAAGAAAAGAGCGTTGAACTGTTATGTAATATCCGTCTTTCTGTATGGTAGTGAATGCTGGACAATCACCTTACGGGTGAAGAAGAGATTTAAGGTAATAGAAATGTGGTTCTACAGAAGGATACTGAGAATCCCAAAGGCTGAATATATGTGAAACGACGAAGTTTTAGAGTAAATGGAAACAAAAAAAGAACACTTCTACTTAGAAGAAAGAGACATTTATAAATTTCTAGGGCACATAATTAAAAGGACTTGGAAAATTTAACACTCACAGGACGTTGAAAACAAGAAGGGCAGAGGAAAGCCGTGCATAAGCTAATGAGCGTGTGCAAATGGTTGCTAGAGCCAGGATTAGGAGAGCCATGAGCGCCCACCTGCTGAGGGGACACAGAACATAGAAAAAGAAACAAAAAGTCAACCTTGCAACCGTTTGTTCTGCCCAGACATAAAAGTCTCAATTGAAGATGCTGCTTTAGAAGTACTTCAACTTCAATCAGACGCCAACTGAGGTGGAATCTAAGAGAAGCAATAAATAAATAAAGACAGATCTCCAAAACCCAACATGACAAGAGGAAACAATAAAATGTCCATTAAAACTGTTCGGAGTGATTCCAGTATAATCATAGAACCAACACAAAAGTTATTATGGACAAATCGGAGTACTTAAAAGAAAACAAAAAACATTTGTCCAAACTTAGAATATGGCTGCCACATATAGTTCGGTGCCTCTGTTATTTACCTTGATCTTAATAAATTCAAAGAAAAATCAGCAATATTATTGGTTCTGATCTGGAGGCTCGGATTCAGTCACCCCCCCCCCCACATACACACTACCGCTTCTATGTCTTTTCTATATTTTCATGGTAATTGTTTAGGTGAGCTCTTCGCCATTTTTAAAATTGTTGTATTTTATACCCCGCCCGACATGAATTGTACGTATGGGGGACTGGTTAGGATTTTCTTAGAGGCATTGAGGTGGATGTTGTAAGAATGGTAATATAGCGTTGTTTTGGTGCAAGGAATTTTGGGTCCATTTGGCTCATTAAGTTTAATGTCCCTCTCATTTTAGCCTTGTGCCACATTTCTGTACATAAGCAGAATAAATATCGCTCTTCCCTATGGTACCTAGACTTTTTCAATTTAAGCGCAGTACTAGACTGACGTCGAGATCTCATCAATTTACAGTTGAGCTGGTTGGATGTAACCGTAAATTCTATGCTAACAGTTTCTTTTATCGCTTGTAGGACTCCCTTCCGGCTCCATGCTTTCCGGCCAACTTTAATCTGCAAAAAATAAAAATGCAACGTCAATCCCTATATGCTGTCCACCTGATTACTCTTTATTAATGTTTCTGTTCCTAATTCTTCCACACCCTGTTACCCCTTGTGTCTTAGTGGCTTAAATGAATTCCATGGGGTGATACCGATTAAAACAAAAAATAATGAGTATTGCAGTTTCTGAAAATTAATGAATCAGCATTAAAACTGAAACGAAGAGAGATTGAACAAGAACAGCAAGACTCCCGCCACAAAAAAGTTGATCATCCGAGAATAAGTTTTAATTGTCGAGTTTAGTATGTCATTCATTAAGCATGTTC
Organism: Acanthosepion pharaonis; assembly: GCA_903632075.3. Taxonomy (NCBI): domain Eukaryota; kingdom Metazoa; phylum Mollusca; class Cephalopoda; order Sepiida; family Sepiidae; genus Acanthosepion; species Acanthosepion pharaonis. Next base: position 840,730 of record CAHIKZ030003702.1, read on the forward strand.
TTGACAGTTTTAACTTACAGACCCCATACACAGAACTCAGCCCGATAAAAATAAAATATATAAACAAAAATATAAAGAATTAAAATAAGTCATTTGCACTTTCCTTTAAAACCCTTATCGCTTCTAACAACTTCTTTCTATACTTCTCTCAATCTACGAATAGGCAAACCTCAAATAAAAAGAGGAGGAAGAAAAGACTGAACTTCACCAAAACCCCGAAAATTTGTAGGAGCAAGCAGAGCGTACTCATTTGTGACTGGAAAATAGCCTAAATGAAGGAGGCTCCACGCATAACTTCGGTGGTAAAAAAATAAAAAAGAAAGGAACAACGGAAAATAAAATAATTTTGGCCAATCAAAAAAAAAAAAAAAATGACACAAAGAGACTTTGTTAGCCGAAAGCCAAATTCTCGAGCCTGGTCCAAAGGAAATAAACCCGACAGCTCTGGACGAGGAGAGAACTGAACAAAAGAAAGATACAGGCATGCGTGACGCTGGAAGAAGCAGTGATCATTCGCAACAGGTATTTCCGATCTGCTAAGGGATGAGAAAAAACAAAAAAACAAAAGAAAAACACAGATTGACATTGACCTAATTTCTGAGACAACGACAACTGCTACCTCCTTACTTCAAAACAACTGCCGGACTTTTCTCCAGACTGCTACCAATATCCGTCTGATTAACGGACTTTTTTCTACGCCAAATACCAAAGGTTTCACTCATCACTCATCAAATAAATAAAAATATTATCTATCTCAAACCTTGAGTCATTTTCGTTTTATGTCCTATGTTTCCAATAAAAATAGTCATGCTGGTGACCTTCTGATGTGAACACTCAGTTCCATTCAAATTGGTTATAGATAAATCTGAAGAACGGACCAGCTTTTCGAGAGAATCTGTTGAAAATGTTAATATTTTGATTACAAACGGCACTTTGAAGGTGTTTCTCAGCCAGGTGTAATGTTCCCAATAATGCTTGATATTGGTATGAAGTACGCCACTCTGAGGCTATATACACTCTGTAAGAACCCTCAGTACGCTATGGGGAAAAAAAAAGATACAACTTCCTGGATGTACTAATAAGTCTCCACAAACAACCACAGACGATAAACTAAATTTCACTTGACATTATCTAAACTACATTCAAACGTTTTTAGCAAATGTTTTCGTTTATCGAGAAAGATTTACACCAAAATTGAATGCAAACAATTCAGCGCTGTCCTTTTGTGATTAATCTAAAACATCTTGGACTTATTTCGGCGTAGCCAATCGAAAACTGACTAGGCAACTTCTTAATGTGCCTGGTTTTTTTTTCTTTTTTCTTTTTAGTGAGTTTTTTTTTCTAAATTAGATTAACTGCAATTTGAACATCTAAAACATAACTAGTGATGACCGTTAGTGCGTGAAATTTAAATCTAAAATAAACAAATAATAAAATAAACAAACAAAAAACAATGAAATGAAGGAACTTAGTTTACCGCCACTAAGCTAATCTTCGTACGACACAAATTGGCGGAAGGAAATCGGAATAAGAAGATTATGTTGCGTCAGTCTTTTTTAAAAAGAGATTTCCGGTTTTGAAAAAAAAAAAGAAAACGAAGTGACCATTACTTTTTAACTCAGCTCGACTACTAATGGGTACCAAATACAAGAGAGTTAATGATGGCAAAAAGGATTTTTTAAACTTTCTTTCAAATTCTGTTATACGCTTCACCTGCAAATGTTTGTTTGGTTCTTGTAAAAGCAAACAAGATGAGCCAATCACTTTTTTGCTTCGGGTTAAATAAAACAAAAACAAAAAAACAACTGTCATGTAAAAGTAGGTAGACATAGATAATACACATTTTCAAACAAATATACATATTCCACTCCTTGGTTGGTTATGGCCTGGTCACGTCTATTACAGACGCAGTAGATGGAAGGGGGGGGGCAGGATAAATAAAGCAAACCAAAAAAACAAAGCAGCGACGTTTTTAGCAAATGTTCCTTTTACAGAACGGAAACGGGAATGTTAGACGTGGCACGCGTCTCAGTTGAGTTCGAAGCCAATGGCAGCCAAGTCCAAATTTGTTTGAATATATGCGGAGAAACTGTTTCGAAAGCTTTGGAGAGTTTCAGGAACATTTGTTCGACTTGTACGTGATGTGTCGGGAAATTCAGGAGGCGAGAAGAAAAGTGTGTGTGTGTGTGTGGGGGGGTACTTGTGTTTCTGAATTGATGGAAATAGAAAAAAGAAGCAGAGCAGAGACAGAAAGAGAAACAAACCATATATATATATATATATATATATATATATATATAGAGAGACAGACGGCCACACCATAGAGAGAGAGACACACACACCAGAGAAAGAGAGAGAGGGACAAACAGACAGACACATACACCATAGAGGAAGAGAGAGACAGACACACCATAGAGTGAGATTGAGTATATATATATATATATATATATAATAGAGAGACAGACACAGAATAGAGACAGACCATAGAGAGAGAGATTGAGGAAGTGTATATATATATATATATATATATATATATATATATATATATATATATATATAGAGAGAGAGAGAGAGATAGATAGATAGATAGAGACAGAGAGGGGGGGGGGGCTATTGAGAAAGGCAGAAAAACAACCAATGAGTAATGTCTAAAATTCTTTTTTTCTTCTTTTAATTTTCTCCGCTTCATTTCTTGATTTTAAACACTTGAAGTGATTAGGGACTGCGACTCGGTGTGACTGATATATTATTCAACTATTTGGTAGTACATCTTATCAGTTCTTACTGGGATATATTTCTTTGTTTCTTATTACTACAACTTAATCCTAACATCTCTCACAGGCTAGAATATTATCGCTTCGTCATCAACACATCAGATCGAATAGAGGCCATGGCGAATGAAGGTCAAACAGTCGAACTGATCGATTGACTTTTGTGGCGACTTCAAAACTGTTCCAAACTCTAGCCATTTATTTTGAAGAGCAAACATATAGGAGTTGAAATTGTGATAAAAAGCACCAAAATAAACAAGACATTTATACTATTTACATTGTTCGGACTGTTGTCCTCATCTTTATTGTCATATTCACAATGTTTCGAATCGAACCTTTTATTTAGTCCACAGATTGGGAGGGGGGGTAGATTGTTCTAGTTCCACATGCCATGCCTCTTCCGTTTCAGTTATTTCCCTTTAACTCATTTTTTTTGTTCACCTCTGCTGTGGCCAGGTAGTGAACTCACATTTCTGGGTCAAGTCACTGGAATACTTCAACCAAAGTTTGTTTTTTTTTATCCCCTAGGCCCATGTGGATAAAAGCGTTGGTTGAAGTAATAAAGGAAAATAACTGAAACTGAGATATCCGGAAAAGGAATGGCACGTGGAACTAGAACAATTTACCCCGGTGGAAGAAGTAAAAGGTTCATTTCGAAATCACCTGAGGAAGATTTGAACGTACAACGGCCGAAATTTCTTTAATATGTCAATAAAGATGAGGACAACAGTCCGAACAATGTAAATAGTATAAATAGTTACAATACCTCATCTCAGAAATATAGACAAACAAGATAGTAAATTAAATAAAGGCGAATGAAAATGCTTTTTCTTAGATAATAATTTGTGAAAAGAAAAAGGATTTAAATTGAATTACGGAGAAAACTTAAAGAAAAAAGACCTAAAGCAGAAATGTGATGGCACCATCTTTGCATTTTTAATGGCATGTTCGTTAGCATTACTGATTTTTTGTTTTTTTCTCATTTTCCAATTTAAAACCGACAGGAATCCTGTTCTCAATCATAACCAGAAGTGCAGATGAACCAATGTCTTCTTTCGATCTTTATGTGAAAAAGCGCCTTCGTTTGTAAAACTTTCCTCATTAAGTAAATTTATGGAATCTCACTACCACTAACCAGGTCAAGCACCAAACGGAATAGATAGAAAGATATTAATTGAAAATGACATTTACAAACCTATTCAAGGAGGCGAAGAAACAATGGATTACGGGTTGATATTCTTCTCAATGTACCTTAACTCGTACCGGAAGGAGATTTATTACCGATCTACACAAGTTCAAAGGTGAATTAGGTGACGCATGCATGACAGATGAATCGATGACACGCGCGACAGATTATCATTATGATGATAGCCATTATAGAAGAAAGAGTTGCGAATTTCCCTATTGGCACCAGTTTTTGGTCAGAACATAAGACGTCAACTTCCCACAAGAAAACACTATTTGCTTTCACGCGATCTTAGGCTCGAATATTATATTCCTTGAATAGAAAATTGGAATGCTTAACCAGGAATCGCAAATTTATTAAATCTTCGGATTTCAGAAATATGCATATTGTTGGTTCGTTGTTAGGCCATCTCCAAGGATTTTTTTTTTTTAAGAATCATGTTGGGGTTTTAATACACTACTGGGGAGAAAGCTCTTTTTTCATTCTACAATCCTCATCAATATATTATTTTAAATTTATTTTTCTTTGCGTAAGACTTTTCTTCTCTACATTGTTACATTGCAGATAAGAATTTTGTATAGAGCGCCTCTATTCATTTTTCGTAGTTGAATCACAAGGGCGAATTAAGACGAAGTGTCCATTGGTATGGATAACGGAATTATAAAAACAATCTCCTTGAATCAAGTGTTTGGATCGAATTTCCCGGAAGGTTACTAGATACGATAGACTCCGGAAAAAAGCCGGAGAGTGTAACATTCGAAACATTGTAATGAAACCAACAGATATGAAGACATTACTTCGAATTGATCGATCATAGAGTCGATAGATTTTTATTTTATTTTAATCAATTCAGTCCAATCAAGGCAATAATGCCACCAAGACGCGGGCGTGGTGGGTGTTTAATTATTAATTTAATTTAATAATAAGATAATTTAAAGGGAGAGCATTCAGGAAAACGGAAGATGATTGACGTTTCGTTTAAGTTTTCTTAGATTGTAGGTGACTAGAAAGCAAGAAATCGAAAGGGAGGCACGGGCGACATTTGTGTATGAAAGAAAATCTATTAGAATAGGACTGATTGTTACATTTTACTAGTTCAACAGTAAGGTGGTGGGACATATTAGCCAATCTAGTAGTGCGCTTAAATTCATGTGGCCGAGGTACCAATTAGAATTATTGTCATGAAAATAGTTATAGAAAAGAGAGAAAGAAGGAACATCAAGTCGGTTAGAAAATGTCTGAAAACAAGATGCCAGGTCAGAGTAGATTACATTACAGACCTTTTCTTTAAATTTTTTCAATAATCTTCATATATATATATGTTATGGGCACTCGAATAGACATGGCAGCAATATTCAATGAACGGACTTAGATTTATAAATGTTCAAGGTGGATTCTGACGATAAAAATGTCTAGCATGACACAGTGAACCAACTTTCCTAGTAGTAGGACATAGCAATTGATTCAATATATTTGCATTTCATGTTAGTGGAAAACGTGGGTCCGAGAAGGCACAAAAGTGGTCCTCTTGAAGGTTAACATCAGCCATTCTGGTAGGAGGATGATGACGTTCTCCATAGTGATTAAATGAAAGCAGTTTTGTTTTGGTTGAGTTAAAATTTACAATTTTCTAGGATGACTAAAATTAGTTTCATTTGGAGGCTTTAAAATTTACAATCCATTCCTTGACCCTGTTAACGAACGATTGGAGGTGCTTTTCGAGAGCAGTTGTTAGTTTTACTACTAAGACAGGAGTAAATAATTGAGTCATCTGCATAAATAATTAGTTGGGATCTGATGATATCGATGAAATTAAGAAACATAGGTCTAAAGAGAGAGGCCTGAGGGGACCCCTGCATTAATATGAAATGATCTTGAAGCGTGTCCATTCAATGCAATTTTTATTACTTGCTTCGCAGTTCTTATCTAAAAGGTAGGTAGACACATTCTGTGATAGCCGTTGACACAACAGCAGCAGACCGAGAGAAACGGAAGCCATATTGCTTATCTGAAAGGAGGCCGTGTGAAGTAAGGTACTTAAACAATTCGGTGTTCATTAGAGCCTGGGCATTGAAGTCGACGACCACAAAGATATTTGCCGATAGGTGTAAAGAGAGAGGGCCTTATCTATACTATCAGGAATTCTATGTAGAAAAACATGAGAGGAAGGGGAACGATAGAAAAAAGAAGAAATATCTGAGTGGAATTTGGAAGATATTATTTCCAGCTTTGAAAAACTGAAATACTTAGTTATTGTAGACAAAATTGAAAAATTATATATTAAGTCATTTTTAACCATTATTATATTTTTTTACTAATAAAAACGACCTTCAGTCTGGTAATTCAGTCAAATGATGGCTTGTTAATTTTAACGCCTCCAAAACTAAACTGCTCTCCATTAATCATCTGAAAGACCCATTTCTACCTTCGATCAGTATGGCTGATGCTAACCTCCAAAAGAGTGACTAATTGCACCCTCTTGGGCTAACGTTCTCATCTAACATGAAGTGGAAAGACTATATTAAATCCATTGCTAGGTCAGATGCTAAGAAAGTTAGTTCAGTGTTGTGTTAGATTCTGGAGAGAAAAACTGTCTATCTGACATATCTATAAGCCTACCATTCGTGTATGCTTAGAATATTACAGCCACATATGGTCCGGTGCGCTTGCTATTTATCTAGAGTTCCTTGATAAAATCCATAGAAGAATCAGCAATATTATTAGTCCTGATCTGGCGTCTCCATTTCAGTCACTTTCCCCCCACTGACCTGATCTTGCCTCTCTGTGCCTTTTCTATAAATACTTTCATGGTAATTGCCCAGATGAGCTTTTCGCTATGGAGCCTAGACTTTTTAAATATTTAAGCGCAGTACTTGACTGGCGTGCAGCTCTCATCAATTTACAGTTGAGTTTACAAGAAGTAGCCGTAAATTCTATGCCAACAGTTTCTTTTCTCGCACTTCTCACTTGTGGAAGTCCCTTCCAGTCCCATGCTTTCCAGCCAACTTTGATCTTCAAAATTTTAAATGCAATGTCAATCACTACCTGATTACTCTTTTTGTTCTCGCTCCTTAGTAAGTTTTCTGTTCTCTAATTCTTCCACACCATGATCCTTGTGTCTTAATGGCTTTACCGCCTTGCTTGGGGTGAACTCTTAAAATATATATAAGGAAAAAAAAAATCAATGACGAAGTGGGAGAAACTTTTTCTGCGACACGTTTCGTTCTTTAGAACGTCATCGGACTAAAGTTATGTTTACATTGAAATAACTACACATACGCACGAAGGAGCGGGGACGATGAAATTCTAACGTTTCAATTTTTCTTTTTAAATGTGTGTTTGGATATACAGTCCAGCCAATTTCATTTAGTTTCATCTTGTTTATCACATTTGTTATGAAGTACCTCACATTGTAAAATAGAAGATCTGCCAAGAAAATGGAAATCAAGAACCTGGTCGTAGATTTATAAATTTAATTGCTAACTTCAATTAAAAGACAAAGCAGTTAACGAAGACGAAAGTGTATAGAAAGTGCTTTAGTCCCTAGATCATCCACAGCAAATTTACATCCAGTTCCTTATAATATTTTCTCTCTTTTAGGCAGATCTTCTATTATCACAACGTATGGTACTTAATAAGACTAATAAAATCAAACAAAAAAAAACAAAAACAAAAAAAAAAAAAACAAGTGAAATTAGCTAAACTATATACCCAATACATATTTATAAAAATAAAAAATTTAAAAAGATTAAAATTTTAGCCTCCCCCTACTTTTGAACACACGTCTACATCTTTTCAGTCTGATGAAGTCCTAAAGGACGAAACGCGTAACGTAAACATTTTTCCACTTTGTCATTGATTTTCCTAAAATTGTTCTGGTATAGAAAAAAAATTATATAATTTTATTCCATATATATATATATATATATATATATATGTGTGCAATATATCAGCTGCTAGTGACTAAAATTTTTTTTTTTTTTTTAATCGGACAATAGGTTTAGAAAGAAGAAACATCAATTAAGACAATTGTAGTTAAAAAAAAGAAAACTATAATTCTTAATCATATTCATGCTTGTAACAATAGTCATTGGATGAACATTAGCAGAACATCCCCAAATTGTAATGTAGGAATTGATTTATACCAAAATATAATTTCTATATCCAGAAAAAATTCACATTTGTGCATAAATCAGTTTCTATTTCACTATCATTTTAAGTATTTTGAAACCCAATGAAATCATTCACATGAATTGTGCCACGTTTATTTTTAACATTTCATCCAAACAAGGCGATAATGACACTAAGACGCAATGGGTTACTGGGAGTGAAAGAGAATGAGAAGACAAATGAGGAGAAAGGAGAAAAAAACAAAACAAGAGGATTCATGAAGAGAGGGGATGGCGATCGACTTTGCGTTTAAAATTTTGAAGATAAGAGGTGAAACGGAAGCAAGAAACTGGAAAAAATTTCTACAGGCGAGAAGTGCGCGAAAAGAAATTATTAGAATTTACGATTACATCTAATTAATTCAACACTAAAATGATGAGACCTCGTTATCAATAGGCTTAAATTCATACACTCCAGATATCGAGAAGAAGAACTCTTAAAAGACTAATAGGGCAATACTTCGAAGGTTCGCCAGAATTCTGAAAGACTGGAACTACAGAGAAGGATTTCGAACAAGCCGAAAAGTAAGCAGCAGCAAAGCTTTTATTGTCGAGTTTGGAGAGAACAGGAGCCAGTTCAGGAGCACATTTCATCGTAAACTTTACAGCAATCTATGCACTATAAGTCAAGATGCCAGGCCTGGACCGATTAGATTACAGATCCTTCTTTGTATTTTGTTCTACAGCAGAAGCACCAGACCAGATATGGCAACTGTATTCAATGAACGGACGAATGTATAAAATATGTAAGATGAATTCTGACAAGAAAACTTATCTGCTACGATACAGTGAACCAACTTCACTAGCTGTAGACCTAATAATTGATATTTTTTTTTCATTATAATATCTTTTTATTTTAGAGTTAGTTATTATAAAATAGTTGTCGTAGCAAATCATAAGAGACGAATACAAGTACAACTTTAAAGTAATCTGGTTTAATATTCAAATCTCAGTTGAGTTGGGGGAAAATGACCATTAACACAATTTGATTGCATTCAAAATGTCTCCTTGGACAAAGATGTTGTTCCAGATATTGAAATGAAACCTAAAATTAAAGCTTATTTTTTTCTTTTTACACTTTCGCATAAATCATAAATCTATAATAAATAAAATAAAGGCAATTTATTCTCCCTTAGGATGGCAAACTCAATTTAAGAAATCACTTTGCCTACATATTTTCTTGTTCATTCATGTGAAATAATTTCTGCATGGATATCATATAACATTGTCAGACGGAAAATCTTTTTCATGACATACGTCCATTCTTCTATGTGACGTCTCCCTTCAGCACATAGGCGATCATTATTTACTGCATGCTTCCCTCTCAATTATGTTCTATGAATGTCAAATTCTCCAAACCTTCTTTCCTCGCTTTATTTTTCAGAAATTTCAACTGTCTCTTATTCGACGTATAAGTGTCATTTTTGTTTCCATTTGCTTTTAAATTTTCCACGTTGTTTACATGATCCGTTCATGGGATTTTTAGCAATAGCATCCTACTGTACAGCCACATCTGTTGCCTCAAATCTCCTCTTCGCCTATGAAGAAAATTTCCAGTATTCACTGCTATATAAGAGGATTGATATTACATAAGATTTCAGCACTGTTCCTAACGAAATGTTCCCGTTCCTTAATAACTTGTTTAGGTTTCGGAAGGCAACTTTCATTATACTAATGCGCCTTCGCATTATTATTAATATTGTTATTTTGTAACAAATTTTCCGTTGCATCTTAAAACACTTACCAGATGATTAAATTCCTGTACTTTGAGACGTCAAAATCAAACAGGTGTAAAAATTTGAACATGTCCATTAAAGTCCCTACAAGTGATCTACGACAGAAGCAGCCATTATCAGTGTTATGTTATTAATGTTACACCTTTGTCGAACTGTTTCGAGTAAAAAGAAAAGAGAGTAATTGTGTTACGCTATCGAAATTATCCTTGGACATTTAAAAAAAAAAAAAGTTACAGCGAGGTATCCTGTGAGAATCATGCTAAGTTATGTACCTCCATGAGATCGCTATAAAAAAAAAAAAGAAAAGAGCATAGCATGAGGAAAAGACGCCAAACTTGATGAAAACAAAATTTTATCGACTAAATGTTTATGTTATTATTAAGAGGAAAGATCAAAAGGGGTATTTTTTACATTTTTTAATCGTTCCTAGCGCGTCTGAAATTTTCGTTAAAAATTGTTTATTTGAGTCAGCAAAATTGACAGATAATCAATCATGTCAACCATTTTTTCAATTTTATAAAAAAAAAAAGATGTCAGTTTCAATTTTTTTCAAAAATCAATTATAATTTTTTCAAAACTTATTTTAAGAAAATTAGAAATTATAATGTTTATTTAAAATATTTTGAAACAAGCATTACTTAGTTTCTGCGCCGAAAAAAGGTAGTTTAAAAATAAAACAAAGCACTATTTACATTAATCGGAGTATTGTCCTCATCTTTGTCGCCATATTTATTACAACGTTTCAGCTGTTGTACGCTCCGGCCTTCTTTAAGTGGTTGGAATGTCGAACTGAATCCTTTATTTCGCTCACTGGGGTAGACTGTTCTAGTTCCACGTGCCATGTCTAATGGATGTCAGTTATCAGTTATATCCTGCTTAATTCCCTCTCCAAGTTCTCTACCGCCTTAACCAGGTATTGAACTCACACTCTTTGGAACCAGTAATAAGGAGTGCCAGAGAAAGGCGATAATAACAACAAAAATTGCAATATGAGATCTAGTAAAAACATGCAATGATAACAGCAAAAATTGCAATATGAGCATTGATAAAATTGTTTGCCTAAGACATTAGGTTTATAATACCCAGAAATTCATACACAGATGTCCTCAAGGACACATGGCACAGTGGATAAAGGCGTTGGTTAGATCCAGTAACAGGACCATTGGACATGGCACATGGAACTAGAACAGTCTACCCCTATCGCTTGATAGGTGATTTAATCACGTATTGACAGCGTACGCGAGGAAAAGTTATTGTACGAGAGGACAGAAGTGACATAATTATTTAGAGTTAAGTGAACAAATTATTTACCTCGTTATTTTTAAGGAAAACTTTCAGCGTTCTATTTTTTGTACTTAGCTTTCATCCTTACGATGTTTTATGGAAAATATATTATAAGAAAGGTATCTAATTAATTTATAGGGACCTTTCTTATGAAATTTTATAAGAAGTGTACATAAAACACTATAATTTTATGTACATTTATTACATTTTACTGTATTATTTGTATTTCCATTCATTTTGTTATTAATTTTGATATTTCATTTATGGAAAAATGTCACAACTGAGATTAATATAAAAATAAGATCATATAAATTTCATAAGATGATACTGATACTTGTAGGTACCCTTCTCAGTTGAAATGGAAAAATGAAACTAACTTCTCCACGCGTGTTTCGCAAAAATAAAGGCCCTAACAGCAGAGAACAATGCTTAACTCAAATAATGCGACTAATTGTCTTCTTGTTGGTCTTCCGTACTTTTTATAGTCGTATTATGAACACAACATGATATTTCTTAATTAGTGCGGGTCTTCTGATTGGTCGAAGCGATACAATTTACAATACTGTAAAAAATGATCTATTTCATAACGCCATTTACTGAATGCGGTTTTCAACTAATTTTATAATATTTGAACAACTTAAATGTAAAAATCTAAAATAATTAAAGAAGCAACAAATAATGGTATTAAAAATTCATTTTTCATCGAAACATTTTTTGCTTTCAAAAAATATTGTCCATATTCATAAAAACAACTAAAAGCAAATAAAAGCATTTGAAATTAAATAATATCTTTGTTTTATTGAGTTTTGTATGTTACAATTCAGAGCTAATTTTCAGGTAGTGGCGGTCCAATTAAAAATATGATTTGCTTTTCTCAAAGCCTTGTGCTTTTAACTAATATAATCACTAAACTGAACAATTTTGAATTTCTAGAGTTTTCATAAAATTAGTTGGGGGTGGGTAATAAATATAAAAAAATATTTTTGCCATGACTTTAAAAAAAGAAAATATATTTATAATAATTTCCATTATTGGTGAATAGTTTCTGAAAGTTTCATTAATATGCGACAATTATTTTTATTTTTGCAAGATTTTCCAAATTAATGTCTGTCAGAAAAAAACGTGCTAAAAATTTGTTATTTATTAGTCCCGCTGATACGAAGAGAAACAAGTTTTTTTTTTTATCAAAATTTAGAATGTTCTAAAAAGAAGGAAAATTTTTTTTTTAAATAATTAAAAGTACTTTGGTTTTTCCTCTTAATAATAACAAACATTTAGACGAGAAAATTTTGTTTTCGTCTAGTTTGGCGTCTTTTTCATCATGCTATGCTCATTTTTAGCGATATCATGGAGGTACCTAACCTGTCACTCCTCGGCGAGAACCTAAAAACATTTTAAAGTTTTCTGTAACACTTACATTGTAGAAACAGGATATATAAATTCTCTGTATCACACTAATTAAAGTTAAGTGACTTGGTTTCGTTTTTTTTTACGGTATATCAACCTCAAGCCGATAAGATTTTTAGGATAGGTTCGGCTGAATAGAATATGTATTCTTTGTAAGAAATCAGTTTGTTTTTATTGACGAATTTTGTAAAGAGCGTTTGTCGAAAGTCAAATCCATTGCTGATTTTTTTTTTTCAAAAATGTATTACTGGTAATTTTACTATATAAATCTTTTATTTATATTTTCATAGTGCTTTGACACCAGTTTTTTTTTAATTATATAATTCCACCAATAAGAACTTTATTTTAATCTGATGAAGTCATCAAAAAAAGAACGAAACGCGTTACAAAGAATTTTTTTCCCATTTTGTCATTTCCGTTCTTTCAATTTATTTCATTTCTAAATTTCTCGCTTGAGCTTTTCACTTGAGAAAGCGAAAGAGGTCATCGAATTATATATTGTTCAAGTAAGCAAAGAATTTGGGGGGCACCTTGAATAAATTCAAGATGATCGTAGGCGGAGAAGGTCGTGTAACACTTGTGATTGTTAAGCGAATGATTGCCTAGGACTGGAGATGCGAAGATTAAAATGAGTTGGCTGGTTGGAAATATTAGTTTCCGATGTCATCTTCAGCCGATTCGTGTACTCATTCTTGCCAAGGGCTGATTAGTCGAGCCATACTTGGATTCAGGTTCGCTGCAAGGACAACCCGACAAGTTCAGGTCAATATTTATTAATCAGCTATGAACTTTGCAGCTCTGCAGTGAGCGATTAATGATTACAGGGTGGAGGGAGGATGTTTAGATTGGGTTCAGACCTCAAAAGATCGATCGCCAGAGAATTGATGAATTCAAAACGTGACAGGAGGTCGGTTTAATAGACGCGGCTTTGCAATACATAAGAAAAGCCAAAGAAAGATATCGACAAGAGAGATTAGTGATTAAACATTACAGAGGCGGGAATATTTCAATGCTCAGTTTTACAATTTAAGAATACAACCGAAAAAGGACGTTGCACAATTTGAGCAGCCAGGACATTTCTTTCGCTTTACTAATTAAGCAGAAAAGAGAAATCGGATTTTAGACATATTGCATGTTACGATTTTTACCGGACTGTCAAAAATAAATAAATAAAATAAAATAAAAAATAAATAAATAAAATAAAATAAAATAAAAAACAAAAATTACTATTTTAAATTCTGTACTAATATGGTGCGACAGAAATACCTTCCACCAAATAAAAGTTAAACATTAATAGCACTGGTGATTTCATCTAGAATATTTCTTACCATTATTTGGGCGGTATTTTTAATAAAAAAAGAATTTATTTTTAATAAATACACTGTATTTTCTTGTTTATGTCTAACTAGCCAAGAAACCGTCCTTCTGGCGGACTTGAGCTCCTGTGGAGGGCTTTTGGTCTTTTTACCTCCAGCATCCTATGTATGTAAAAGTTATAAGATTTTAGAAATAATAAAATTATTTTATCTTTAATCGACAACTTAATTCGGCATAATCTTTCTTCGTATACGCAACTGATCTTCGTAGTTTGTTTACATTTATTTTACGCGCAATTTTTATTTACTTTTAAAATCACCATTCTTTATGATCCCTTCATATAAAGTCACTCTTTAATTAAATTAGTGAACCCGAACTATGTAATATTTCGTATACGTCACAGCAAGCATGCTAAAAAAAAAAAAAAATGTAAAAAAAGTACCGTGTATCGCTTAAGTTTTAATTACGGTTGTATCAATTTCAACTGTGACAAAAAGTGAAATTAAAGTTAGACCTTTAATAAACAATTTTTTTTTTAAAACCTTTCGCTGTTCGATATTTAAATTTAACTCAAAATGAGTTATTTAATTTTTTTTTAATGGCGTGTAACTACAGTAGTCACTGTCTGTTACTTCAGGCTCTTTATGATTCGCCGAGATCGAAAAAAGGATGGATGGACGGACGCACATACACTGCGCTTTATTTATATAGAAGATACTCACTGAATAATTTATTAATATATCTTAAAAGCTCTAGAAAGTATTTAGTGCATGCATATAACAGAATAAGGACGTGAAAAGAAATATGTAAAAATAAAACAATGAAGGAGAAAGATTAGAAAAGGAAAGCAAGAAAATGTAAAAATGAAATTAGATACACAATTGTCGCTAGTCTCCTAGTAGATCCGTCTTCTTGAGTAACTAGCCAAGCCCTATTCCTATTTAGCCACGGTTGTGTTTGTTCAACAACCTCAGAGCCCACCTATGGTTCATACTGCAACTATGCAGAGCAGACTTTAGTTACAGTTTCTGTGAGAGAGCGCATTATCTGGCGTGATCAACATTTTAAATAAGGCCAGTACGCTAACAGCCTCGGTCACGATGTCTTGTAATTTCGTGCTAGCGCAGCAATTGACGAACAATTCCATCTACCAAAATTCTTAGTCTTACGTCAACCTGTGGAAGGTTTTTTTTAAGACACGCACGCTTGATCACCTCAGGTCGATAACATCAAGTTACCTTCCTGACAAATCGATCATGTTGAGATTCGAACCCGAGGTCGAAAAGCGAATGTTCTAATCAGTTGCTCACCGAGCTAAATACTACTACATTGATCAGAGTATCGGATATCAACAAGCTGTTCTTGTGGTCAAGCCAGTCTCCTGAATGAATTATATTAAACATATGAAGGTGGGCTGAAAAGTTCATAGTCTGACTATGAAGGAATGGCTGGGGGCTGAAAAGTTCATAGTCTGACTATGAAGGAATGAAGGTGGGCTGAAAAGTTCATAGTCTGACTATGAAGGAATGGCGGTGGGCTGAAAAGTTCATAGTCTGACTATGAAGGAATGATGTTAGAGCTGTGAAATTTAGCATGCATTAATTTCAACTCTTATTAATAACTGCATTGACAAAAGACAGCTGAAAAGAAGACTAAGTTTGTTTCATGTTGGGAACAGATGATAGAGAGAATGTCATTGAAACCAAATGACTTGTGCGTTGGAGCATTGTCCCGATGAAGCATTGTCCCGTTGGAGCATTGCCCTGATGAAGCATTGTCCCTTTTAGTCAATTTTCCTGGGCATTCAGTCTTCATAGCCTTTCCTAACTGCTCCAGCAAGTTCGTACAGTACTCTCCATTGGTGTGTGCCTTTTAAAGACCGCCAATAAACAATGTCTTTTGCATAAAAAAGAAGTCATCACATTCTCTCCAGATGAAACGATTATGACCATCTTTAGAGCAGGTGAGGAGGTATTGTTTCTACAACATGGATTGTCTCTTTAGCTCAAAGTTATGAATCCAACTCTCATTTTGGGTTAGAAAACCAGCTGTGGATCTGACTCAAACAATGTCAGATTTTCCCGAGATGCCATCAGCCTGGTGCGCTTTTGTTCGGGGATTAGAAAACGCGGCACCCATCGAACAGAAACTTTCGTCATGCCAGATTTATTGTGCAGAATATTCTCAACTCTCTCACGGAACATGCTAATAGCATTGGCTATTTGATTTATTGTCAATCGCCTGTCATTCATCATCAAAGTGAACACGATCAAAGTTTTTCTCGGTTGTGGCATTGGCAGAATGTCTAGACGTTGAGTCATTTTCAAGAATACATTCTACTAAATTCAACTTCCCACTTTTACAGTGTTGATAAAGCCGGAGCGTCACCCCCTAATGTAGCAACCATGTCAGAATGAATGTCCTCGAGGGCTAAACCCTTTTTCTGCAGGTAATTGATAACATCACGATGTCAAATCTTGTCAAATGTTGCCCATATTTAAGAGAAGTCGTTACTATTTAATTTTGAAATCTTTGGAAAATCCGGTTTCATTTTACATGGAAAGAATCAATACAGTTATTAATAAGAGATGAAATTATTAGCATCGTTACTTCTGTGGATTCAGCCTGTGGATTTTTCAGTCCACCCTCGTATCTATACCATTTCGGATCATGAAAAAAAAAAAAAAAAAAAAAAAAAAAAAAAAGATTTTGTTTTTACTATCTTCCGGTTGAATATCCAGAAAGAGAAAATAGCAGATCTAAATTCGATGTCTAAGTACAGAAAGAGTATAAATTATGCCAATGGTGACTTCAGCAACGCCTAATTTAAAAAGAATATTTTTGAATTGTTCATATCATTCAATAAAATTTATTTTAAAACAAGTATGTGCTTATTTTTGTTGGTTTTCGCCATTTAAAAAAGGACCCCAATAGAGAAATGGCGTTTGCCAATAATATTACGAAATGGAAAAAATTAGAAATATATATATATATATATATATATATATATATATATATATATATATATATATATATATATATATATATATATATATATAAAACACACACAGAGTAAGTATCAAACGCACAAAAATGAGCTAACCAGAAGCCAGGGAAAAAGATTCTTTGTTAAATTTATAAATTATCGATCTGTCTGCTTCGTCTAATTCGATTTATTTGTCCCCCCCTCTCTTTTGGCGTTTTGCTTAGCCAGCATTTTCATGTTTTATCAGTTCTGCCATTACCTTAAAACAATGAAGTTTTATTTGTGTGATGTGGACAGAGGACCGATTTGTATTCATAGTTTCGAAACTTCGCATATTTTAACAAAAAAATCTGCAATTTTTTCAGTTTGAGTAGGAACTCAACAGAATCAGAATAAAGGATATTTGGAAACGAGTTTTATTATTTTCTTTTTTGTCATGAAGACTGTGTTGCTCTTTTCAGAATACGGATTCCGCTGAGATAAATCCAGTAGAATTGGCCTGTGTTTATTCAATTCTGTATAATATCAATTTATAGAAAAGTCATATTTGAGAGCAAATGGTTGAGCAGAATTGAAAAGCTGAGGAATTCACCTTCGTCCAAGTGTGGAACTTCGCAATTCACATAATCCGAAAATTCCTTTAAGTTTCCAAATTTTTCATAGGTAAGAATGGATAGAAAAGGAAGTGTCAGGTTTAATTGGTTCGTTTAGATTAGCAAGAAATGAAACTGGCATTTTGATGGGCAGGTAGATATAAGAAAAGCTGAACAACAGCAGATATTTGAAGAACTCTTGAAATTGAATGGCTGTAGGAAAAAGGAAATGAAGGCAACAAAATCTTAAAAACTGATTTTTTTTGTTCATAAGCTTTTCTAAATTTCTTTATCTAGGAATAAACTATTTTAGATAAATTAAGAGGCAAGGCAAAGAACGAAGTGTAATTGTGATTAGACTATGAACAAGAAAACTATCGATAATTTATTAAAGGTTTTCAGAAACGGACATTATTTCGAACTGTTTATTTTCATTTTCATTGTCTCCCAAGATCACCTCGCCCCCATATTACACCGGAAGAGAATTTGTTCTGAATTTCACACTCGTCTATCAAGGTGCAAAGTTTGACCTGATGTCATCTTTCATCCACCGAATGCAGAATCACGTGATTTCACTGATACATTCGGTTTTTGCAAGTATAGGCATGACAAGGGAGTTATATAAGGAACCGCTCCAGATGAGATGGACAGACTTTTAGACACAGTACACAAGAATGACGATGGCGCAAGGCCGCGATTTCATTTACTGGTTAAACCTAACTGGTGATGTATAGGAGTGAAACAAAATGCCATGGCAAAATATGAAATATATCTCAAAGTTTGTATTGAAGATTATTTGTGATGGTTGTGGACTTAAATGATCATTGATCCATAAGTCCCAATCACGCTATCGCCATTAGGATTTGAACGACACCTGTTGCATTATCAGATAAATACATTTGGCTAATAAAAGATTTTCTGGTGAAAATTACAAATGTTCTAGTGACTACATTATCTAGATTAAAGAACACATGCGTAATAACTTTCCGTCCTTTTCTTTTAAGTGCACTTTCCAAATCCAACAGTTTTCCTTCTGCTCAGGGCAATCAGTAAGATAATTTCTCGAATAAAGAGCTTTATCCACAGATCAAATCCCTCAAATATGATCCAAATATTGGCAGCCACCCGATTTCTGGGCCTTATGCAAACTGAGTTATCTTCCCATAATATCAGTTTTCTCTTTCAAACCTCAGTTGAAAATAAAAGGATTTTATTTTCTACGAACCATGATATTTCTGATCAACTTATAAAATTCCAATTTACTTAGATGTGCCTTTCGCATTCAGACTTGCGTCTAAAATCCACATCAGTAACTGTAAATGATTCTCTATAGTTTTCTTAATCATTGGAAGATTATTCTGCTGACGAATCGTCAGGTTTCAAGCAAAACTTGATGCATATTAGTTGATCTACGCGTTTGAGCATTGTGAATGCAACAGTAACACAATAACATTGCATTACCAACTGAGTAGCTTTGCGGGAGAGGCGTCAAGCATGCACATAAAGTTATTCAGTGCCAAATTCCAACAACACGTAACCGGTTATCAAGAATGTCAGTTTCTGGTTATTTTCTGAAGAGACAGTCTTTCTTTTTAGTCATCCATACTTTATAATTATGGACATTAAACTTTTCAAAACGAAAAGTTCGTATTTATGATCACTCGTACTAATATAGAAATACATGAATACAATTTTCTTTTTGGACAGTCACATTGGCCATATTCTTTATGGTTAGGTAGAAGAAATAACTAAGTACATCCAAACCTCATCTGATTTAAGCTAACCAGTAAAGTGGCTTCTATATCCATCGATTGTATTGACAGATTGTCAGTAATAGTGAAACTAGGTCATCCTTTTGTTACCTCGTATTTTGAGCAAAGGGAGGAGCAATTTTAGAACGATGTGAAAAAAACAACATATATATCGTCAAATTAAAAAAAAAGAAGAAAAGAAAAAAGTCAACTTCATAAATCCAATTATGTGTTATTTGAATTTTCCGCTATTACAGAAATATTCTAATTTTATTTTGGACCGTATTGTCTCGAGATTCCTGGGGTCCTAATTAAGTCCCAAAATCCAATTATGTCTTATTGGAAGAATTTTCTCAAATATATAAACGCTAAAATATTTCGAACGTCTTGTGACTTTTCGCCCAAAGAGATTACAAGATATATTCAACTAACTGTAAGTCTGCCATTCCCTTTCCCAATTATGAGGCTAGTGGGAATTAGAAGAATGAGAATTTTTCTTTTTAATCGATGATTAACATGATTGGCCTAATTAAACTATCTTTAGGAAGAATTTCATGTATCTGAGACACAGAAGAAGATTGGCACCCGCCCATCTACTAAAATATTTTTCTCAGCCAATAGCAATAAAATGTATATAAGAACTGAGTCTCTGATACACGCTTAGGTAATCATGTATCTTTCGATACATGACTGACGAGGCAGATTCTTTTCCCCTCAGTATATTGTCATTTCTTTCTGCGGTAGGTCAGTTGCCATCCAAGGCTATAGAACTCACAGCTGGGGTGGGGGGAGAAGAGGAGGATTAATACCTTTCCCAGTGGTATTATCATGTACGTGAACGTAATGGATTCGACTGGAATTTGAACTCGGCTCTCAGATTCCTCAATCCTTGCCTCCGTAAATGCGCGTAGGTTATGTATATGCACAGGTCTGTGTTGTGTATGAGATGTGCTTGGGACAATGTATAAACATGCTCTCAATTTGGCTAAGTTTGAAATAAGACAGCCGAATAATACATCCACTCGGTCTGTACAACTATCCTGGGCTGAGCAATAATAATAAAATACCCCCCCCCCAGAAAACATTGTTTTGCTACTCTTTAGGGTCTAATAAGTCGGGTAGAAATTTGTGTATTTTTAGTTGGGCAGGTCAGAATTATGTTTTAACACACAATTCGTGTGGTCGGTGTGATGTATGAACGTAGTATTATTGGAGAATCCCACCAGATCAAGAAAAGCAACATGTGAGGATTGGCCCGATGTTATCCCGGCCGCCGAATGCAGTATCACTTGATTTCACAGCTACTCACTGGTTTTGTCAGCGTAGGAAAGAACCGTAATGCACGCAGTTATATAAACAACTGCCCCAAAGAGGAGTTGGCAGTATCTTAAACATCGTAGACGAGAATGTAAGGTCTACGCCCGTAATGGCGTTGCGTTAGGTTGCCTCGCCCATACACGGATCTAATGACGAAATATTGGACAGGAATAAAATTTAATGTTAAATCGGAAAGATTCAAGTCTCGTGTTGCGAGATCATTCCAAGAATGCCTCGAAGAATAAGGATACCCACATGGAACGATAATCCAGAGTTTAAAACAATTAAAAAAAATCAAACAAAAGAGGAAAAAAATGAAAGGGAAAATGCCAAACAAAGAAAAAATAGTTAAGTCTTCGAGAAAGCAATATCTAGGGAAAATTGGAAACGAATTTAATTAAGCCAAGCAGCATAGACAATGTGTTAAAATGAGGAAGAAAACAAAAAATTACAGCATCACAGAAGAAATGCCTCGGTCTTAAAAAAGAGAAAAAAATGAATCACATTTCAACCCTGATCAAACTGAATTGAAGATGCCCGCAGAAACAAAACATCCCACTATAGAAGCAATCATTACAAAGTTCGTCTCCAGTGAACCTACTGATCAAGAAACCTATTAGAAAAGGAATAATAAATAACATCAACTGAGTGAAGCTAAACTCTTGAAAATATCTACTGTCTCCCTGAATTCAATAAGTTTCCCAATTTTATGAAAGAAGTGAGGAATCAGAAATGCATCCAGAAACGTGGAGGTTCCTCATGCACTATGGAAACAACAGTAGCCTTCCAGATCCTCTCAGAAATATGGAGATATCTCAGTTCGATCCATTATGGTGAAATTATTAATGGACAGTGTATTAATTAGGCTCTCATCGCTTTATAAAAGTCGACTCCTAATGACCCACATTTTAGATTTCGTTTTGGTAAGTGTTGTAATAATGGCATACAAAAGATTAAAAAAAAAAGAAAAAAATCCAGGAAATTGCATGCCATTCCAATAGAAAATTATATATCTGCAATGTCGACATCAAAGCAGCATAAAGCCACATCAATAGAGATTTTCTCTTCTCATCCGTAAGAAACCCGCCCTCGAAGCTCCGAATCCACTGAATGCATCGATCTAATTGAGGGACGTCTTTTGGCTCACAAAATCTTAGTTATCGTGCGAGGACCCCAGTACGGAAACATTTCAAACCTCATGCGATAAGAAGGAAATGAGCTCTAGTCTAATCTTTTCCTAGATTACGCTCTGCGCACTTACGAGCACAGATGTGAAGAGATATGCACTAATCGTTTAAGCATTCCATACCACATTCCAAACGAGTCTACCAACAGAAGACGACGATTCTGCTTTGCTTTCCCTCCTCAGGGCGATATACTGGTGAGGAGGTCGGGATAGGTATGCTGATGATAGAGGTCTTCATAGTTCTGATACGAGTGATTTTGAAAAGAAAATCAAAATCCTCTACCAAGGATTCTACCAAAAAAAAACATAGGACTCACGATAAACCTTTCCAGTACAAACTATGATCTAGAATTGGAATGAAAGCAGTAATAGTAAGTAACTATATTAAAAATATCAGGATGTGAATTTAGTAAATACTAAACATCTCAAAAAAAAACCCCTTTGTAATTAATTTCTCTTATAATTAATTCATCTTAGGAGATATTCTATGTTCAATAAGGGTAGTTTTCGCCCAACACCGCAAATTGCTACACAACCAAACAATTAACCTGAAAACTAGAGTTATGTTCTTAAATAGTCTCGTCAGGTAGCGCTAAATTCGTTCAGTAATATCTAAACTGTCAGCTAACTTACCTTCTTCGAATATTGAACTGGCGATGCAAAATCAAAGATACGTACCCCAAATAACCGAAAGCACAACACTTGAGGACTTTCAACAACATTAACAACTAAAATGGATATCACGTAATTACAGGGTGCCTAAAAAAAAAGGCGGTAAATTCCGAAAGAAATTTATTTATCTAACATGATTCATGCACGTAAATGTTAGAAATGTTTACAAAGTTGTAAGCCTGATAACCAGGAGGAGGCAATAGGCTTTATTCAAGGTTATGAATATTCAAGAAATTTATTCAAGATTATTCAAGGTCAATTATTCCTGAAAGATAAAAGAGTGATAATAAATTTGCAACCCCGTAAAAGAGAAAATGACAATCAAGAGTGATGTTCCACACCATTTCAAATAAAAGGTTAGGAAGGACCCCCCCTACATACACACATATCAATATTGATTAGAGCAATAAGAACTAGTAGACCCGAGAAATCCATTTTCCTGAAAAAAATGTCTTAATAGAAAGATTTTATAAATTTTAATCGACAGTGGTACTGGCTTTTCGGTCAATGAATGTTTCCTTAAAGAAACGGTTAATATTACCATTAGTCCGCACGTGTTGCTAACCCAAATTTCATTAAGAAAAACGAGAAAAAAAAATGAAAAAATGACGTATTTGTAAATCCAGCTTAGAGTCCGTCTATTATATTACCGAATGAATTCAGCTCACATGTTTATCTGACGCATATGTTCAGCTTTCTTTAATACGTTTTACTGCCTCACGGAACACATGCATTCTCTTGTGCGTATTACCTCTGACGTCAGAAGCAAGACTCAACACCCGTAAGAATAAAAAGCTTTTCAGTGTTAGTTTTTGGTTTGATATATCGAATTTATTTTTGTAAAAAATAAAAAAAACACTGTCATGGCGAAATACGTTATTTGGCTATTAGGGAAGAAGAGGAAAAGCGAGGAAGGAAGGAAGGAAAGCAGGCCAATGCCGACGACGAAATTAGCGTTATTCTTTGGATTTTTTCCTGAAATAAAGCATAGTTTTAGTTACATTTAGAAATTGCTTGTATATAATACAGGGGAGAATGATACATAAACTTGTATATACGAGAAAAATGATAGGAAATCAATGACAACTGAGAAAACTCTGGAATGTTTTTATGTTAATTCCCCCCAAATAATGCAAAGTCAGTTATCGCAAATATTAAATCAAAATTTACAACAACCCCAACCCTCAGAAGGAAAAATTACCAACAGAGATTCTAAGTGTGGATGAAATTCAAGGTACTTACAATGAATTCTTTACAATTTAAAAACGAAAAGAAAAATATCTGTTTTTGGCGTATTTATCGGGGTGAGCACGAACGTTGATCCCCACACTTAGAAATAACGCACTAGAGTCAGTCACGTTTGGAGGCGATCGCAAAGGTCAAACCAAATGGAAGGACCTCGCTCTTGAAGAATTTGGTGTGAATTTTAGTAAAAATGATTTATTTTATTTTTGGGTGAATTAACAGAAAAGATCCAAATTCTGTGCAACGAATTGCATCCCTTAAAAACACACACACACAACAAAAATCCAGTAAGTCTCATCCTCTTCAAGGCCCGGGGCCACGTTAAGGGGTTGTTTATATGGATAGGAGGGGAAGATAACGGTTAATTCTAGGTTTTTTTTTTAACCATTTCACACCAAAATAGGCGGGAATGACACTAGTACGCAGGGCGGGGGGGGGGCGATGGTACCGAAAGTGACAGCGAGAGAAAAGACTGGGTATAGGGGGGGCATTCAAGTCAACAGAATGGCGATTGACATTGCATTTAAATTTTTGAATATTGTAATTATCAGGGAAGCAAGTAAGAGGATGGGAGTTCCACAGTCGGGAAGTACGAGAAAAGAAACCATTAGAGTAGAAGAGGCGGTTACATTTAAGTATTTCAACAGTAAATGGATGGCACATAGATGCCAATTTAGTAGCATGCTTAAATTCATGTAGTCGGTGTACCAGGGGTAAAAGTTTGTCAAGAGCAGTTGTCATGAATATATTTGTAGAAAAGACAGGGAAGCCACATCACGTCTGTGAGAAAGTGACTGAAGTTGAGATGCCAGGTCAGGATCGATTACATTGCAGATACTTTGGATTTTGGCGAGAACCTCGAGATGAATAGCAGGGGCAGAGAGCCAGATATGGCAACAGTATTCAATGCACGGATGAATGGTAGATTTGTAGATGTGTAAGATGGAATCTGACGAGAAGAACCTGACACAACACAGAGAACCAACTTAGAGTACATGCAGCTATCTATTTAATGTATTTGTTCCACCTAAAGTCAGGCGAAAACGTCCAGGCTTACAAGGCATAGTGAGATGCTCTGCCGGCGTCGAGCATCAAATATACTCTGATGATGGACAGAGAAGTTTCTCTGCTGGGGTTAAATGAGAGCAGTTTAGTTTTGGAGGTATTAAAATTTACAAACCATTTCCTGCTTGTTAACCATTCTGGAGGTTCTTTTTGAGACTTAACAGCCAGGTTAGCTTGGTCAGCGCTGCCGGATTTACTATCGATACTGGAGTAAATGGTAGTGTTGTCAGAAATAGTGTAGGACTCAGGATAGAGCCTTGAGGAACAACCGCATTCGTGTGAAAAGATCTGGGAGAGAGCCCCTTCAGAACGATCTTCATTTCACGATTTGATGAGAATGATTGGATTAAATCAAACAATCGCTCTGAAGCCTACGTATAAGACTAGAATGCCAAAGCCTGTCAAACGTCTTCGAGACATCTAGAGCCACAGCACAAGCTTCGCCGTTCTTATCAAGAGCTTGATATACACATTCAGTTAAAGTCGTAAGCATATCAGCAGTAAAACGGGTAAAAAGGAATCCATATTATTTATCAGAGATTAGTTCGTGAGAGGTAAGATGCTTAACAACATTGGTATTAATTAGTGCCTCGAAGACTTTGCCGAAAAGCGGTAAGAGACTGATAGGTCTGTAGTTAGAGGGGGTCGGAAGGTTCTCTAGAATTTAAAAATAAAGAAAGACTACAGAGGAGGACTTCCAATAAACTGGAAAGCAGGAAGCAGTAAGGCAATAATTGTAGAGTTTGGAGAGAACTGGAGTCAGCTTAGCAGCACATTTCATTAGGATGACGGTTGGTATCTCGTCATCTCTACTTGTCTTATGGGAGTCTAATTTAGAACTTATGTCCGAAACCAGTGACATGGTTATGCAAATATCACTCAGATACTCAATTCTAGTGGGTAAAAAACAGGTATGGACGCTCCGGATGAGTAGAGTGTTGCGTTGGATGAGAATTTCCGAGCAAAGCATGCAACCTTATCTGCTGTAGATGTTAGGACTTCGAATTGATTGAGGATTTGCTGTTGTTCAGCACCTTCTTGCAGAGCCGCCAATAATCTCTAGAACCAAACTTACGAGATGCTGTTTCAGCAAAACAGTAACTTTAATTCATTGAGATTACGCTTGCACTCGTTACGAGCAGCAGACAAAGAGACATCTGCTGCAATCCGACATGTCACTTTGGTAAAGTCGGAAGAAGTGATCCCTATGGGCTAAAGCGACCGAGCAAGCAGGTGAGAACCAAGATGAACGCGGTTTAACTTGGTGTTTTCTTAAGACATCAAACGCGCATCTCTGAACAGGATGATTAAAAACTACATTCCAAAGGACGTCACGAAGGAAATCACAGAACGTTGACAACAGAAAGATATTCTGTTGGTATCATGAGGATCATGACTGGCGGGGGGGGGAGCGAAAAGAGAGGTTTACAGACGCTAGCGCGTGATCAGAGTTGCGAAGAGGGTAGAGCTGCGAAGTATGACAAGAGTCAGAGATAGAGGTAAAAAAAAAGAGACCGAAAAGAGACGCGTAGGAAAGTCAATCACTTGGGTGAGGGATTGAGGGAGAGAAAAGTTAAGGGTTTGGATGCCAATGAGGTCAGTGACAGAGGGTTTAAGCCACCTGATAAAGGGGGGCGTTAAAGTCGCCGAACACGAACATGTTTGCAAATGGGTTTAGGGAGATGACCCTGTCTATATTATCGGAAATACTATCTAGCACGCGACAGTCTTGAGAGGAAGCGGAACGCGACAGAAAGAGATAGCTGACTGAATTAAGTATTAAGAGAATTAAGAAAGACGGAGACAGGTTCGAATGGTCTAGAGATTCAAGAGAGAGTTCCCCAGCTCGCGAGAGATTTTCGCGGACATAAACTCCCAGGCCATGTATGTGAACTGCAACATAGTGTGGCCTCGGGGTTGCCCACCGGAGGTGCTTGCAGTGACACCCATCCATGCGCGACATGGCACTGCAAGAACCCTGATATTATGCAACTGTTGATCAGAGCAACCTCTCAAGACGCTACAAAGTCTCCTATCAGTCGGGAACAGCAACCAAAAAACTGCCAACCTGGTATCTTCAGTATAAAGAGACATGGCACCAACTACGCACACCACAAGAAATTCATTATAGTACCACTATTAAGACCAGAGAAAAAGAAAGGAACCGGGAATTCTTTCCTAAACAGGAAACAAGGGATGAGCCTCTACACCTAGTCAAAAGAAGAGGGAGGAGTATAAACCGGGCGATAGGAGAGCCTATCTACTCATATAGGTTAAGATTGTAATGATCGGGAAAACATCCTTTTGGGAATTGGTTTTACAGAGCAGTGGTTCGCGTGATGAGTGGAACTTCTCACCGATGGAATACGGACGGAATGTGGGTGGTTTGCTACTAAGTGGCATGGCGAGTCCTAGCTACGAAGGTTAGACCAGGAGGAAATGAGGAATATAGTTCGTCTGAGCACTTTCCGTAGAAGAAGCGATATAGCAGTGAAAGGCTCACCACATCCTACCTGTGGGAGAGAGTCTTTAAAAGGAGCAACATTCTTATTGATGGAATCATGTACAAGTAACCGTTGGTTATAATTATCCATCGGGAGAAAAGTGCTAGAGAATATGAGAACGCTATATTTTAAGTTTTTTTTTTTTAAACCTAAGACTTGAACAGATTAAGATTGGAGAAACGTCATTTTGAGTCGGTTCCACAAAACAGAAGTTCGTATGAAGTATCTGCTAGAGTGGAGCTTCAATGAAATACGAGGATGCTTCGCTACAATGTGTGTGGCGTGATGGGTCTTAGTCGTGAAGAGCACTTTACATGGAAATAGCGATAGAGTAGTGAGAAGATTGTTTTGTCCGTGGGAAAAGGTTTATAGAGTGGAAAATAATTAGTCACCTGCAAGAACATGGATACGCTTTTGGGCTATCGAAACTGTCCATATATGACAACAGGATTTCATTTTTACCTTATCAGATTCTTGTAAAGATAGATGATAGCAGGAGGAATCAAGTACTTACTGGAACAGAACACGGAACCGACCATTTTTAGCGATGTATCAATATACGAGTTCCACTTGAGGTCGGGATTAAGTTTAAATCGCAATAGGTGCCCAAGGTACGTGACATCCCGAGAGAAAATCCATTCATCGTCATTGGTAATAGTTCAATCATCGGTTTCTGTCATCTTTGTTTCTCTTAGATTTTCGGCCGGGTTGCCTGAATTTTTATAATGTGAAGGGTCGATTGTTCCAAGTAGTGGTATTAAAATATTTCTATGTCTTTTCGCCTGTTTGTTGGGAGCACTGCTAATTTATGATGTGATGGATTTCATTGGAATACTTGCTGTGTGCGTTTAAGGGAGACAATAAAATCTGTATATTTCAGTGTGGTATTCTTTTATGTTATGAATTGTCCTATGCATTAAATTTCTGTATTTCTAAAATTATTTTGCGTTCATGTATTAGTTCACCGATGAGTAAACTAATTTTTCATTCACTACAATCAGTCCATTTGTCCGAGGCGGTGATGGAAATTTCCTTATTTTTGGTTAGGTTTCTTTATGTGGTAAAGTTCATTCGTTTTAGGCTTGGTAGTAGTTAGTCCTTCAATGAAGCCTTTCGTAAATTCTTTCTTATATTTCCAAGATTTGGGGATTTTTCGACCGAGGCAGTTTTTTAAAAGTTACAATCTTCCCCAGTTTTTTTTTAAGTTTATATATATTATATATATATATATATATATATATATATATATATATATATATATACAAGTACAAGTTCAAGTACCATTATATATATATATATATATATATATACAGAGAAACCCGGATATAAGAGACGACTTCTCCGGTCCAGACAACTCTCTTATATCCGGGTTACACGGTACACAAAAATAATACTGTCGGATTTTAATCAAACTTGCCTGACGTATTCACAAATGTTTACAAAATCTCTGTGAAAGTAAATATTGTTTTTACATTTGTTATCCATCACATTTATAAAAGAAAAAGAGA
The DNA here is from genome assembly GCA_903632075.3 of Acanthosepion pharaonis. Classification (NCBI taxonomy): domain Eukaryota; kingdom Metazoa; phylum Mollusca; class Cephalopoda; order Sepiida; family Sepiidae; genus Acanthosepion; species Acanthosepion pharaonis. The sequence continues at coordinate 869,427 of CAHIKZ030003702.1, forward strand.
AATGAGTAATTAAAGTAAGACATTAATTAGAATTGCTTTTAGGAACAAAATATAAAAACTTGTCTTTAGAAAAGTTTATTTTCGATGAATAATGAAATTTTTACAACAGTTTTCATTTTTTAACAATTTTAATTAGAATAATTTATAAAATTTTACATCTTTAAATTCTGTATTAATCTTTAGCGGTTAAAATATTAAGTAAAACCTATATTTACTAATGATAAAGATAATTACGCTGTGCAGAGAGATTTGCGAATATGGCTAAAATTAAAAATTAAAATTCGTTTTGTAATACAATTTATTTTGCTTATTAGAAATATAAGAAAAGCCTCAAGAAAATAAGATTCTAATTTTAAAAATCCATTTTAAACCATAGGTATAACTTTTCCTTGGAGGTACCTGTGTATTATAAAAGATAACTTTCTTTTGTTATAGTTTAAGCAGGCAGGTGTGTAAACTTGAATCACGTCACGATAGGCGGAGAAATGACATATCAATTAGACCGTTGGTCTGTTTGGATACGTCTCTAAGTTAATGTTTCTAAGATTTGTTTGGTGTTGAATTCATTAATTTATGGGGAAGGGGAATTTTTGTATATACAAAAATGAAAAAGATAGAATTATTTTATTACAATTTGGGGAAAGTTTCACAATTTCCGAAGGAAGCGTCACAAATATACCATAAAAAACGAAAGGCTTAGCTTCTATGGAAGCAATTACTATCAATGAGCTGCTGACTGAAAAACAGGTCATTTTCCTTTCTAAAGAGCAAGAAGAACAAATATCGTAAAACTGGAATTCCTTACGGGTTACCATATATCTCCCCACACAGCCGCTGTGGAAGGGCCTGCCTCTCGGCCCTATCCTCGAAAATCACGATTAAAAAAAAAAGAGATAAATGAAGAATCAGTTCTGAATTACAGCCAACTGATGCACTATAATTCGGCAGCAAGTAGTCGGAATCACTTTGATGGACTTCTGTGGTATTTAACTGTCCGCCCCCCGCAACCATATTTTGACCTTAGGACAAAGAAAATAAAATTTAAGTTCAAGAATGAAAGTAACTGTGAAAGACCTTTGTAGGCAATCAATATTTAAACTGCCAAATAAGTGTCATTTATTTTCTTTCATTTATCGGTATTTTGCCAAACTGAACTTATCTTTACTTTTATCAGATGAAACCTTATCAGCCACCAACATTATAATCAATTATTAATAATAAATCGGTGCCCGTGGCTCCGATGACGGAAGATGATCAAATTCCAAATCAAAAATTGTTTATCCATTTAAAAATAATACAATTATTACAAAATATATTCAGTTTAAATACAGGACGAGGAGGAGTCATAAAAATAGCTTCAAAGACGTATATTTCAATTTTTAAAACCATTTCATCCCAAGCAAGGCCTCTTATCGGGAAGTTTTGTGCTGCGTGAAACCATCTCTTAATTACTGTTCTCAGGTCCACCCTGATCCTGGGTGATAGTGTAACAATACGATTTCTCACACATCTTTAGAAGATAAAAGAAAAGAAATTTATCTACTTAAGTCCACTTAGTCATTTGAGTTTGGTAGGAATTTCGTCTCCAGTCCATCTTTGAGTCAACTTAAGTGTCAATGTTTTGGGGATTTATGTCTACAGCTGCCTTTGAATTGGGAAACATAAAATGTTGTTAATGATTTTAGATAATCATAAAAATATATCCTTTTGAAGAAGTTGACCACCCAAAAAGCTGAATGGATGATCTCAAATCTTCCAGAACAAAAGTGGATGGATTTTGAAGTGGGACCCCCAGCCATTATCCATATATAAACAGAGAGCGACAGTAAGTCAAAGAGAAAGGAGTTCAGCAGTCTGAGACGTAGGTAGGTGCCCAATGATCAGGGAGTGAGGACTCAGCAGTGACCGAAAGCACAGGCAATGAATATAAGGGTCCTTTTTCCGTGGCCAGAAGTTAGTAAGGTAGCAGTCCACAAGACGAAGCTGAAGGAAAAATCTCACGGTTAAGTGAAAAATCGTATTGTTGCTAATTTCCAGCCAGTGTCTTTAAAAGCAATTGCCATTATTTCTTGTTGAATGCGATCACGGCTAAAGAGAAAAATCTGTGAACATAGCGAGTTGAGTGTATGTACAGATAACAACCAACCTTGGATGTCATCAAGTGAACGACGGATGAGCAGAGAACATCGGCACAGTAGCACCTGGTAGGGTCCCAACCATGGGCAAATAGGGTCAAAACACTATGAACGTATAAAAATAGATTTTTATAATAAATACTAGCAATACATTTTTGAAAATAAAATAGAAAGATGAATATATTTTATTCCTGTCCTAAAAATCTTGTCGGCATTAAATAACCCACTGAGGTTGACATGCCTAAAAACAAAGTCAGTAAACCAAGTAAGTCAATAAAGCCAATGAGACTGGAAGGGTAAACGAGAATGAAGGAGACTGAGAAAACGTTACTGAAGAGAAAGGACAATAAGTAAACAAAATATCAAAGGAGATAGCAAATGACGATTGACATTGCATTTTTGAAACTCGTGGTTGATAGAAGCGAGAGAAAAAAACTTTCAACAGTAAAATAACGAGATCTAGATGCCAATCGTCCCGTGTCTCTTTAGGACGTTAAAGATCATGGTTCGCCACAATTTCCTGTTCTTTGTAGCTCTTGTTCCGCCATCAATTTACTCAAGTTCACTAATTAGGTTATGTGTTGTTGTTCTTATTCCATGTAGCCTGTGATTATCAAATTTCCCAACCCTCTTTTCGTCGTCTTCCCTAGAAATTTTATCTGTTTTTATCTGATAACTTTGTTTCCATCCACACCCCCCCATAAAAAAACCCTTCATCGTGACTCACATGCAGGGCATTCTTAGCATCCTTCTGTAGAATCATGTTTCTGAGCTTCACGTTTTTATCTGTAAGAACAGTGTCCATCATTCACTGTCATTTAGGAGGACAGGTATTACATAGCGTTTAGTACTCTTTGGGCCAAAATTCTTCCACGCCTTGTGTCTGTAATGCTCTGCATGGGGTGATACTGATAAAAGAAAAAAATCCTAAAAAAAAAAAAAAGAATCGATAATTAGAATTTTTGTCCAGAAAAGAAACGAAGATTCAAGATTTGGTTTTCAAGTGTTGACTTTCATGTACCAGCCTTCTACCAAAATCTCTTTAAAATATTTCTCAAAGAAATTAGGTCATTTAAAATACAATACTTAAATATTTTTCTTAAAATTCCAATTTAGCCGAATCAATGCCAGAGATTTCAACCACTTTTTTTCGAAGACAGAAAAAAATATTGTAACTTAAAAAAGGTGACACCATCGTAAATAAAGAAATAGGAAACAAAGGAGAAATGTGATTTAAATTTGACTTTAGTTCCAAGAAAAGCAATTAATAGACAGACAAAATGAACATAAAAGATTTGGTTAGAAATTTGCACAAAAATGTGATTTGCTCGGGTTTAAAAAAATCTTAATGTTTTAAACAAATTCTTGGTTAAAAATTTAATAGCAGAAAAGAAAGTCATTACGTACATTCTACATGGAAAATTCAATGAAATTTTCTCAAAGCCAAGTTGCCCAAAGGAAAATCTGAAACACTGGTCGAAGGCGGAGACGAAAATAAGACATGGCGACCGACAGCGGAAAGTCGTTCCTTAAAGATGATTAGTTACTCTAATTAAATTAACAGAAACATTGGCACGTAACTAGTCAGAAAAATGTTTATCATTGAAAGTGGAAAAAGAAAGAAATCATTCTAGAAAAAGAAATGTAAAGAAAATTACAGGCAAAAATAAAGGTGAAAAAAAAGTTTAATTAAACAAACCTGGGATTCTTTTATGGACTCACTTGTCAGGTAAATTGAATATTTCTCCAAAAGAACATCACAATTAAATCAGGTAGAGAAAGAAGTCATTTATGTAGACCGCTATTAAAAAAGAAAGTTTAATTTGGCATAGGGTCACAAGTGTTGAGCATTCGTGAAAAAACTCGGTACACAGAAATAATGGTTGATATTTCGTCACAGCGAGATACATTAATCGTTTTCCATAGAAGTGGACACTAAATAAAACAAATTATGATTTGTAGAATGAATTGCGGTTAGGGGCGGGATAATTGTTAGAATTTATAATTTTAAAGTATAGAAATGATGGCATTTTCATTTTCTCGCCGGCTAGAAACTAAATTTGGCACAGATTCATTGCCAGATTGTTTTGATGTGGAGGCGGGTAAACTTTAGGTCAGAGTTGACCGCGAGTAAGAATTTGTACACTAAAATTAGTTCTCATTATTTTCACGGGGAAGCAAATAATTTCTAAACCCATCCTTGTCATTGGCCTGGATTTAAGATGAAATTTTAGGAGCAATATAATATTGGAAAAAAAGCGGGGCAATATTCTGCCTATGTTTGATTGCCTTTTACATTTGTGGATTTACGTGTGTTTTGACAAGTTTGAGTGTTACGTCGGATTGAACTGTTGAATTTTTCACTTTTTATTTTCTGAAACTTTTGAATTTTTCAGTTTTCTTTTTTTTTTCTTTTTGTGCATATCTATTTGTACACGTTTTATTTTTTATTTCCTTTTTTTTGTATTTTTACCCTCCCCCCGATCCTACTTACCTTTTTCGTATTTGTTTTAGTTCTTACGTGCTTATCGTTTTTATTTTTCCGCTTTCTTGTTTTTATTTGGTTGTCCACAATTTTGTCTTGCCTTTTTATGCCTGGATAAAAAAAAAAAAAAAAAATATATATATTTGTCTTATTTGTTCAGCCGGGGTGATTGTCGTCCACCATAGGCAAAAATTTGGTTGCGCCGCCGGCGAAAATGGAAAATAAGTCACCACCGAAAAAACTGGCCTGGTCAGAGAGCGGCCCAAAGTAAAAGCATTCGGCCTATTACGAGGAACAGCGGGTAAAATTTGAAAAATACCTGCAAGGAAATGAGTCCCTCACTATTCCTGAGGTTCTTGAAGCGGTCAATACAAAAGTTATATCCCTACTGACCACTGACGTAAAGAGTCTAAGACTTGTAGAGGGGCCGTGGCTGTTATGTTGTTGATAGAAGCCAGACGTAGAAGAAACGCATGTAAGGTTCAGATACTCCTGCCCGCCGGGCCCAACTACATAAAAAGGTTGGACTTTGATTAAGTCCAAAGAAGAAGGCAAAGAAAGCAAACAAAACACAAAACCGATAATATATGTATATACAAATATATATTAATAACAAGTTACAATACATGGAAACAGTACAAAGGACGAAGTGTGTGTGAATATTCTGTATGTGCGTGCGTGTGTGAATATTCTGTATATGCGTGCGTGCGTGTGTGTGTATTGTGCTTAGCGTGTTTCCACGCTATCCCTTGTTAGCGCCTACATTTCGAGGTTGATAGCTGAAATCCTGAAAGAAAAAGAGATAGAGGCGAAGGGTCAGCGGCTATTTATAGCCAGGGAAGAGAGACCCCTGGTGAAAGGGTTAACAGACTTAAGGAGGAGTTAACTCCGACAATGCCCCCTACCAGATTAAAAGTTGTAAGGAAATGAAAACTTTTAATATATAAAGAAAGAGGTTCGTGAAAGTTTGAATATTGTTCTTGTGAGCTGAAAAGAAAATGTGTCAGAAGTGTGGTTGAGATGCGTGATTCACGAAATGTGCATGTTGAAAATGTGCAATCGTTGAAAATGTTTTTCGAAACAGTGAGTCGTCCGAGAAGAAGGTTTGAAGCATGGGAAGCAAGCAGTGGAGTGAAGTTGTCGCCACGTGGTGTAGGAAAATGTATGCGCGCGCTTTTTGAGTTTCAGAATGGAAGAAGATGCGAAATGCTATGACCAGTAGCATGTGTTGGAAGAAAGCGGAATTTGCAAGATTAATAGCGACGAATTACGGGCATGCAAATCCCCAGTGATGTCGCATCGTAATGGAACAGTGAGTCTTCCAGAGAAAGTTGTAGAATCATTCCAATGAAACTTGTGTGTCGCTTCCATGTCGGAATCACCAATGTTGTTGAGAGTAAAGGACAGTGGGTCGCCTTTAGTGGTTTGGGTTCACACTTTATCTGTTTCAGTCCAGAAGAAAACAGTGGCTAGTAGAAAATGGCGTTGTGTTTTCCGTTCGGTACAGCCTTAAGCATGTCTGCTGGGCGAAAATAGGTCAAACGTCGCCGAGAGAAAGAAAGGGTCAAGCAAATATAGACCAGTGGGGGAAGAGTCCGCAGGTTCGTCTTGAATAGTAGTAATTGTTGTTCTAGTGTACGGCGTGCGTAGGATTCGAAAAGAAGTTTTTCAATGTTTTCCCTATCTGGCTCTCTTTTTGTGAAGGTGTGTATATAAGAAATTGTTTGTTTTTGTACATATATATCGTCTTGTGTGTTTTTAGCAGGAGTTGAAAAATCACGTCGGGAAAGTCACCACTTGTGGAGGGTTCATGGCTGTTATGTTGTTGATAGAAGTCAGACATAGAAGAAACGCATGTAAGGTTCAGATATTCCTGCCCGCCGGGCCCAACTACATAAAAAGGTTGGACTTTGATTAAGTCCAAAGAAGAAGGCAAAGAAAGCAAACAAAACACAAAACCGATAATATATGTATATACAAATATATATTAATAACAAGTTACAATACATGGAAACAGTACAAAGGACGAAGTGTGTGTGAATATTCTGTATGTGCGTGCGTGTGTGAATATTCTGTATATGCGTGCGTGTGTGTGTATTGTGCTTAGCGTGTTTCCACGCTATCCCTTGTTAGCGCCTACATTTCGAGGTTGATAGCTGAAATCCTGAAGGAAAAAGAGATAGAGGCGAAGGGTCAGCGGCTATTTATAGCCAGGGAAGAGAGACCCCTGGTGAAAGGGTTAACGGACTTAAGGAGGAGTTAACTCCGACAGACTCATTGTGGTCAGCAGGGAAAGTATGGAAGAGGCATTAAAAAGCCTCAGAATTATGTCCAAAGTAATGCTATATGGGACCTTCTTCTCAGCTAGGAGCAGGAAGCGAAGCAGCTTGCAGGAAGTGTCCTGTCGACATCGTGTATACGACTCCAGACGGAGTATATGGGAACGCGAAAGACTAAAATAACGGTACATGGCGTACCGGTGGACATTTGCGAGGACCGCAAGGGAGAGATCACGGAGGGCGAAGTCTACGTGGCGTTGAAGAAGGTCGGCAGAGGCTAGTCGCTCAGTCTGGATGGTTTGCCCTATGAATTGTACTTGAGGCTGTCGCACATCTTTGTCCCGATTTTAACGGTTGTATTCAACATCTGGTTCCGGCATGGGGCCATCCTCGACTGGTTCACCAGGGGTGTGATCACGCTGTTGAAAAAGGGCAAGGGTGTTGGGCGGGATTTAGATGCCTATAGGCACATAACACTGCTAACCACATATCCTGCAGGAGCGTTTGCAGTCAGTTGCCGAGTCTCTGTTGGGTCCTGAGAAGACTTGCACTGTGAGGTGCCGAACAATTCAGAGCAACATGAATCTGATCCGCACGATCATAGAGGGTGTAAAAGACGACGAGGCCGCGCTGATCAATTTAGATAAGTCCAAGGCATTTGATAGGGTTGACCATCGCTACCTTACCGCTGTCCTACAGGCCGCCGGATCGAACCCGACTTCTGCCGCTAGATTAGCCTGCTCCCCGGTGCTGTGGTACAGGTGAACAGGAAGCCGTCGGCTGCTTTTGCGCTGTCTTGATAATCGTTAGAGTTGTCCACTGTCACCCCTACTTTACGCTTTGGCGATGGAATCTCTCCTTCGCCGGCTAAGGGACAGGGCGTGCAGTCAGGCCCTCCGTGGAATCGCTGTCCCTGGAGTGGCTCGAGCCAGGGTTTCCGCGTACGCCGATGACGTATTTACGTTCGTGTCGTCCCGCAGCGACATTGAGGTGGTACTGAAGGCGCTTGAACGGTACGAAATGGTGACAGGGGCCAAGATTAACCGCGACAAGTCGTCCAGCTTGCGGTTAGGTGTCTGGAAGAGGGTTGATTTTCCGGGGCCTTCGGTTGAACGGGCGCTCCTGTCCGCATTCTTGGAGTGTGGTTTGGATCTGACCTTCAGCTGGAGAAAAAAAATTGAACTGAAGTACAGGCAAAGGTCGACGCGGCCGGTCACACTTGTCAGGTTGTCCGTGAAGGGCAGGGCGGAGGCGCTTGCCACTTACGTCTTTCCTATTGTCCTTTATCGGTTGTCTGCACTTCCTATCTGTAAAGATCATAAGAAGTCGCTCGAGCGTTTGCTATCCGCCATTTTATGGAGGGGACGTATCAGATCAATCGGATTTCCTTCGCGAATGTCGATATGCCTTGACAATCATTCCTCGGTCCAGTGACTTTTCTCGGCCTAGGAAGGTTTTCCATCGTTCTCTAGTGGAGGGGTCGCGAAGGATCCTCTACGTGGGCGGCTTGACTTGTCGGGAGAGGAGTTTCGCTCTTACTGGTCTTGGGCGCCAGCGGCGGATTACCTCAGTAACCCTGAGTTTTCGCTTACCTGGCGACTGGCTCGGAATAGGCTGTCTCTCGATGACAAGGCATTCATATGGGGCTTAGCGGATTTGCCAGACTGTGAACGATGTGACCTTGGTTCAGAAGAAACAGCTTCGCACGCCTTCTACTATTATCCTCGGGTCCGTTCCTATGGGACCATGTCGGCGAGCTGACGGCTCGTATCGCTCTCGAAAAGCTTGTGTTCATTGATCGTGCATACGCGTCTTACATTGTGTCGCCCACGTATTCTGGGGTGAAACGAATGGTGTTTCTAACGCTGCTTGCCACGGCCCGAATGGTGAATTGGACGATGCGACAGGAGGAAGTCTTGCTAGGCAACCGTCTTTCCCGTCAGGATCTGATCCGATTCTTTGAGCATCAGCTCAAGATGAAGATTAGAACTGATAGAAAACTCTTGCATTCGATAGACTTTAACGAAAGGTGGTTGACTGAGGCGAGCTTGGTTCATTTGAACGGGGCTAGCCTTGATTTTCTCTTTTAGGTCAACCTATATCACATCGAGGTCGCTTCCTGTGGAGCCCTCCCCTGGTTAGGCTAGACAAACTTTTGTGTACCTAGTTAATGTGAGTAAGTGTTGTTCCCGTCCTGCTCCTGGCCACATCTTTTTTATGATCCAAGTTGAGATTCCCAACTTCTCCAGTTTGTTTTGGCCCCTTTTTATCCCTTTTTTATCTGGTCAGCTTTATATATTTCCCATGTCCGTATATATTTTCTCCTTTCCCACTCCCTTAGCCAGAGAGCCTCTTGATTTTGTCCAATGGGAAGAATACAACGGCGTCTCTTTTTTGAGGTTTTGACGGGTTCTACTAACTTCAGTTATGTTTATTTTGCTTTGTTTTGACATTTAGTTTGTTTGGGGGCTCAATCCCTCCCCTCTATTGTCCATCATTAAATTTCGACATATAATAATTTATTATCTTCAAATGGGGTGCGTTTTGTAGGTCCCCCTGAGAGGATGCGGTATTGTGGTGACGAACGAGTTTTGTGGTTAATGCGCAAATTGTAACGAGTGAATGGGTCGTGAATCGGATTAGCTAGGTATAAGATTGTTAGTGAAGACCAAACTCAACTCCTTTCCCCTTTTTGGCCTTGTGCCCTAAATGTATGTTTCATACAATAAATATAATTAAAATATTGGAAAAAGAAAACATTTCAACTTTCAAATCTTCAGTCTTGTAAATCTTTTTAGATGGATTGCCTGATTGTCTGATTTTTGAAAGCTTTGCCCCCCCCCAAAAAAAAAACGTTAATAGTGTCAATTGCTTGAAATATGAAAGGAATTGGCAGTATAAAATCAAAACCAAAATTTTCATTACCATTTGGAAATTATATGAAATTGTATACACCGAGCGAATTGCCTGAAGCAACAATATTGAAACTTAAGCCACAGACAAAAGTTTATTTCGTTAGTAATACCTCCGCCTCGGTTCCGATTTAGTGTAAGATATTTTTGATTTTGTGATGGCGACTAAAGAAGGAGATTCATCATTTTTGTCTAGGTTTATTGGTTTATTTTGTTTTCCGGCCTATTAATACCTCAATGGGTTATTTAATGCCGATAAAATTTTTCGAATATGTATTGATTTTTTTTAATGTGTTTCTGGTAATATTTTTTTTTCAAAAAATGTATGGCTGGTAATATTTTTCAAAGAAGGATTTGCTGGTAAAAAAAATGTATTTCTGGTATTTTTACTAAAGAGATCTATTTTTAAATTTTTCATGTTATTTTGGCCCCAGTTTGGGGGATAACTATTTGTCAATAGCTGAGACCCTGAGAGATGCTACCACCCTGGGTGAACATTGGAACAACAATTAAGAAGTGGTTTCTTACTCCTTAAAACCTCCCGTTCAGAGACCTTGCTGCCGGATGTAGTTTATCGTCGTACCCAGGAGGCCACATTGGTACTTTGTCGCTTGGTCAGATGAGTGGCTAATTTCAGACTGTCTAGTTCGTGTGTAAAGGAGACTGCAATATGCTATGGATCCAGACTACATAGTGTTATGCTATCTGTTGGTAGTTCTGTAATGGTATGTTCTGTTGAAGTTATCAAGGGCTCGTAATGAAACTGTATCCTCTATTGGCGGGTCCTACTAACATCAGTCATGTTTATTTTGCTTTATTTTGACATTTAGTTTGTTTTGGGGGTTCAAACTCCCCCCTCTATTGTCCATCATTAAATTTTGACATATAATAATTTATTATCATCAAATGGGGTGCGTTTTGTAGGTCCTCCTGAGAGGATGCGGTATTATGGTGTATGGAGGATTTATTGGTGACGAACGAGTTTTGTGGTTAATGCGCAAATTGTAACGAGTGAATGGGTCGTGAATCGGATTAGCTAGGTATAAGATTGTTAGTGAAGACCATCTTTTGTGCTGGCCATGTTTCCGATGGTAATGTTTTGTTCAAACATGATACCACAGATTGCACGAGTGACTCAAAGTAGTTTCCGGAATACTTGATTCACTTCCAGTTATTTAATTAGACCCAGTGCTTGCCAGATATCAACCCCATTAAGCATATATGGCACAAATTGATTAACAAACTTAACAAATACAACTTAGCTGTAGACGTGATAAATATCCGAATAGATATATCAACGCAACGACTCTAGTACATCATGGACTTTATGTCACCTGCCGTTATTCAGGCAAAGAAGGTGTACACGTCATTAGGTAGCCGGTTGTGATTTTTTACCACTTCAATATATATATATATATATATATATATATATATATATATAATAAAAATAGCTGGCCACACGTATTCGTGGATACCTGTCTAGCAAATCCCTATTGCAGTTTGCTCAATATCCAACTGTGGTTTATACTGCTACTATGGTGAGCAGACATTAGTTACAATTTCTGCGAGAAAGCGTGTTATCTAGCGTGCTCAACAATTTGAACAGGGCAAGCACGCTCAAGCCCTGGACCACGATGACTTGTGGCTTCATGCTACCACAGCTACCGACGGCCCCAAAGAGTTCCGTCTATCCAATTTCTACTCGCAAGTCTTCGATCAACCCGTGGTATGGTTTTCAGGCACTTTTCAAAGGTGCTGCACGCTGGGATAGACCTCGATCCAGTCCTGACAATTCGACCATGGTCAGATTCGAACCCGGGTCTCATGGTCAGAAAGCGAAATGTCTTTTATATATATATATGAGTGAGAGTCTGTTCACATTTCACATATCTGCAGTAAGGTGCCCTCAAATTGGTTAAGTTATATCAATCTGCACAACCAGTTCTTAAGATAGGTCAGAAAGAATTCAGTCATTGTGAAATATATATATATATATATGTATGTATGTATGTATGTATGTATAGCCCGAAACAGAGTCACAAAGAAGGAAATGTAGAGGAAGGGAGAAATGTTAGCTTGAGCGAAACAGAGAGGTATAGTGACAGAGAGAGTGAAAGAGAAAGTGACAGTTAGAGAAAGAGAGAGATATAGTGAAAGAGATTAAGAGAGAGAGAGAGACTTAGAGAGAGTGAATTTTTGCCTTTTGTATTTAGTTTGAAAACTCTCAGTATCAACAGATTTCCATATACCCCATTCGCTTTGACTGCTACTTAGCGAGGAAAATAGAAAAGGTAATTCATGAAGGTTTCGTCATTTTGACCGGTCAAGGACACAGCAAAAGAGAGGTCAGTAAGGGGAGGTTTTTCTGAATTTGATGACAAAGTAAATCAAAGACGCGACAATACTGTCGAAGTAAGAAATGGTCGAACGTGAGATCAGCTGCGATGTCGGCTTTGGATAAAAGCAAGAGGAAATAAGATTTGACTGGTTGATTGATTCGAGTTGGGAAAGTCTCACTTGAAAGAGAACTCACCGGAAAGAAATTACTGAAGAAAAGTCACAGAAATAACGAAAAAGAAAGAAAAAAAAGATAAGATAAAAAACCAAACAAAGAAAAAAAACAGACGTGTTAAGATCGTCTTACAAATCATTAATACTAGTGAGTTCGATCACCATTGGCTATTCCATCAATTGTGGCCATCCCCTTCTTTGTAATGTACGCATAGTGAGTTCGATCTTCACTGGGCATTCTTTCTATTATGATGTACGCACAATTAGTTCGCTCCCCACCGCCTATCCTCTCCATTGAGATGTACGTATAGTGAGTTCGATCCCCAGTGGCCATCACGCACATTGTGATGTACGATCCCGACTGACCACCCCTCTTTTGTGATGTACGCATATTGATCCCCACTGGCCATCTTCTCCATTGTAATGTACGTATTGCAAGTTCGATTCCCACTGGCTATCCACTCCATTTTGATGTACGGACAGGTTAACGTTTACCAGTACGAAAAGTCAAATCGATGAGTTGAAATAAAAAAAAAATTGCTCGATCCTGTTTCGGCCAACACCTCATCAGAGATTCCCTTGGAAATGGGATTAATCGATCGAGTTATATGAGTTTAAAAAAGCGCTGGCCTTGCTGGTGGCCAGTCAAGGAGAATGAAAACTCTGAATACAAAGATGCGGTGTTTGTTATCTTCGCACTAAGCATCTTTTCTCTAATTATTTGTGTGTTGGCATCTATAAACTGAACTTTTGGCGCCCTTATATATCGAAACAGACGAGAGAGTTCAACAAACACACACACACATGGACACACACGTACACACACACACACATATATATATATATGTGTGTGTGTGTCTATATTTTTACTTTTTATACTCACTGGAACTACTTATTCTGGTTTTTGCAATTTTATCCCTTCTTATTTTTTTCTCCTCTTTTTAATATTAAATTGTATTTCAATCGTAGTTCCTCGTTTCCTCCCAGTTTGTCTATCATTCCTGATTCTCTTTAAAAATTTATTAGTCGCCGGCGATTTTTCTGATGAGGTGTCGGCCGAAAAAAAGGTTGCCTTTTTTAAGGGAAAAAATGCTGTTTTGTCTGTTTAAAACTGTTTACAAGTTCTGCGATATCACACACACACACACACACACACACACACACACACACACACACACACACACATATATATATATATATAAATTTCTACAGCTTAACTCTGAGAAATTTTTCATCTCTCTCTCTCTCTCTCTCTCTCTCTCTCTCTATATATATATATATATATATATATATTAGTAATTAATAGTTGTGCCAGTCGGTTGGTTTTCGACCCTAGAAAAATGGAGAGCATTTCAAATTCTGATTTTCAAGCGTTTCCTGACCTTCCCCTTAGATACTCATTTTACAAGATTCAACTTGTAAAATATAGATAAAAGATGTGATGTAGCAAATGTACTTTTTGGTCAGTTAGTGATTGTTTTCCTTTCCTAGCATCAATTCCGTTTAATCATTTTTACTTTAATATTAATTAAAACCTTTACAATAAAATCTAAATGTCTGAATAATTTTAAGAAAGAAAACTATTCAATGTTTACATGGCGTTCTATTAGAAGTGTCCAGAATAAAAAAACAAAACAAACAACAACCTTACAATGTATGTATATATTGGCTATGACATTAAACTGCATTCTGTGACGAGATTGGAGTGTTTGTGCCATTAGGGATCCCATCAATAGGTCAAATAGATCTGTCTATGTAAAACAGGATCGGTGACCTGCTCGGCTCCCTGGGAAACATAGAACCCTTTTCTTTGTCTTCTGTCTAAAAGTAGAGACTGATTAAAAATCTAAGACCGATTGCATCCACCGATACAGACTAGTTCTTCATTTTAGGTAAATGCTATATGTTGTTCAAGTTTGGTACCGTTTGAAACCTTTTCTCACTTTCAAGCAAAGTGTCCTTAAGGCGCAGTGACTATTTGTAATCGAAAGAAGAACAAATTCATTGAAGAGGGATTTACGAAGGGAATTTGAGATTGATCTGACTGAAACTATGGGTAACCCTCAAGAACTAACCTCCAATGTGTGTAATAAAGTTTGTCTTATTAAGCAAAATTAAAATGTGATCAAAGAAGTCACTATCATGAATTGCCATGAACTATGCCATACAAGGTAAGTAGTACTATATGTAGTGAATGTGACAAGGAGAGGAAGTGTTGCTGTCTTGAAGCGTCACTCACAAATTAATGATAATATTTATGGAAAGGATTGTAAATACCTGGCTTGGATCAAAAGTCATATTCGGACTGTGCACTAGTAAAATTGTTATTGGTAACGATTTGTCGGATTTCTTGTGTTAATTTTGTTTTGGTTGGTGATATGTTTTTAATTGAATGATTATCAGATAAATGACATTTGTTAATCGGTGCGATAATTTAGTGGTTATATAACCAAGGCGCGTTTGGATTATTATTATTATTAGAGAAACATTCTCCAAGTGAGTAAGCGAATTGATATATAACGTTGGTTTCTTGAAGTTTCTATTTCTTGTATCGTTGGTGGTGATCATGTTGGAGATATTTTAGATTATATATATATACTCTAAAATATATATGTATATAATCTCATCAGTGTGGCTAGACATCCGATTTGGCATATACATATATTGTGTGGGTGCATAATTATCAGGCGTTTTTGTAGGCGAGTTACGTCTATTCTTTTTAATAAAAATATTATTTTATTTTTAGGTAATAAAACTGCGTGTCGATATGATCATACTCATTTAAAAATGTTATTGTTGAATTGCTATGTTCCTTTTTTGCATAATGGATATTGTTTAAAAACGCCTGATAATTATGCACCAACCCAATATATTTATATGCCAAATCGGTCGGGTCTCGATCCCGGCTTGAAACAATCGGATGTCTAGCTACACTGATGAAATGTGATACAGCGAATCAGTCTGTCTGTGAATGACTATATATATATATATATATATATATATATATATATACATACATATATATATATATATATATATATATATATATATATATATATATATATATATATATATATTAATTCAATAACCAGGTAGGCAATGATTGACCACTACTTTAAGTTTCATGTGTTTGCACACAATCTTCAGGTAGCCAGTAACTTGCAGTAATACGATGATTACCTCATATACCACTAGACACTTTGACAAACAAACTAAACTCGCACAATAGGGAGGCTAGATCATCCAGCCAAGATCTAAAATGGAAAAAAAAAAATTCAACCAGTCTAATAAAACGAGATCAATAACAAGAGAAACTGGTGTTATGGTTCAGGAGCTAAAGCATTAAGTCAAAAAAGTACTCAACTGGACCAGACAACCGAATTCACAATAGAGTATATATATGACAGAAGGATAATTTTCGGCAGACTCTATTTAGAGCTGCTTATTCAAACCTTTGAATTATATATATATATATATATATATATATATATATATATATATAGTTAGGTAATGAAATGTTTGGTAATCTGTATGGATAATTACAAGGAGGATGTAAACCAGAGAGCTCAGTGTAAAAACAGAGCGAATATTAGTTTAATTAAAAAACAGATAATCTTAAGGGTCCATCGAAATTACCCTACCGCCCTTATGCCTAAGTATCTTAATAAAGATAGATTTAAATATATTCCTATCTCTTTATTTACTCTTTAATTTCGATCATAGCTGTCGTCCTCCTTCTTCTACTCTCTCTATATATCAACTTAAAACTACCCCTCAAAAACTTGTATGAAAATAATAATATGTAAATTTTTAAATCATTTTATTTTATGCTTGGAAATGTGATGTGAGGAACCAGGAAAATCCCTTTCCTGGGGAAATTAAATATAATCAACGGACATTTCTTTAATTAAAAATATATATATATATATATATATATATATATATATATATATATATATATACAAAGACTAAAGGATAACTTATCTTTTTCGAGACGTTTCGTCCTTTAAGGCAAATGTAAAGATGAGAAACGGAATGCGCTGGCTAAAATAAGTTTATCCTTTTGTTTTTATTCATATTTTCCTTTCATTGAAATTTTACAGAAATACACACACATACATACGCACACACATAAACACACACACTTATGTATAGAGAGAGAGAGAGAGAGGGGGGGAGAGAAGAAGACGAAGAAATATGTCTTTGTGGGTATAAGAAATCAAAACTGCATGGTGTCCGTCAGTTAGAAGCCTCATGCAAGCATCAAATTCCTACTACGCTACCCAGAGCAACGTCACGACCAAACAATAGTCCATAACCAAAATCTAATCTAACTTTATTCCACATATCAATCTTGCGAACAAATAAAGTATACAGAAAAATGAATAAAAAAAAAAAAAATAAAACTATAGAATAAACAAAGTCAGGACTATAAATAACGTAAAACTAAAGCAGTGGGAATGTCAGCTATTCCTCTTCTTACGCTTTCTATAGAAAACCCCACCCCATTCCTGGAGCTTATATATGATGTTTACACAATGTGCAGTGACACATGCTTTTGGCATAAAATTGATAATCACCATACAGTGTGGATTACTATGTACAATTTAGATCTACAAATTCTCTGTATTTGCAGCCACTTCATCTCAGGTATTGTACATTGTTCCCCCATAAAAAAAAATGGCAAATTTTAAACAATATACCGTATATTTCCGCGTATAAGATGACCTTTGAATCCCAAAAGTTACCCTTAAAATTTGGGAGTCGTCTTATATTACAATTCTAAAAAAGAAACCTTAAATTCTGAGTGATGTTTGTCGGTAGGCTAACCTCGGCCTCTGTGCCATAACTAATAACGTACATGAAAAGATTCACATTATGAAATAAAATAAAGCCACTTTTACCTTATACATTACTGGAATACCTTCATAATAAATTGCCTATTCAAAGAATAATTCCATATCAATGAAATCAAGTTGTATCCATGTAAGCTCAGCTGAGAAAATGTAAACGTCGAGTTATGATTGCGTTCACAACAACCTTTATCTTTCGCTAAACCTTCAATAATCATCATGGCAATGTTAATTATGGTAATAATAACATTTAGGATAACATAATATTAATTTCTTATTAAAAACTCATTATCATTTTCGTGTGAAATAATAACACAATTTAGGATTACATACAACCATTATTTTTCGAATAAAAATCCCTTTACAGTAGTTGCAGTTCAAACTTTTAGAATATTAAAACTATTTTCTATCAAGTTATTAATATTAATAGAACAACACTGCTACATGTATATCTAAAAACCATCAAATTCCTCACAATCATCAGTAACTGTTTGAAAAAGATTTACTAACACATCGACAAAGTATAAGTAAATGGCCATTAATACACCAGGCTGTTTGTAACTTTAGGCATAGAAAAGAAGAGGAAGAAAAAGAAGAATCACTATTCGCAAGAGATCAAAGGAGATGAAACATAAAGAAAGCAATCGTTTTCCTCTTAGGGGACGTGTGTAGGAAAAAACATGATATAGAATCGGTTTTGTTATTTCGTTTATTTTGAATTTCTAAGGCTACAGTAAATAACAATATTTCCAATAACATCATCTTTATACAATCAATAAGCAGTCGTCTTATACTACGAGTATAAGATAAATTCATGAAAATTTTCTATATTTTTTGCTATATTTTTTTATTTGGTCTTATCTAAAGGTCGTCCTACACGCGGAAATATACTGTATAAATATTCGCATGAAAATGAGTGTTAGTATTACTGGAAAAGTATCTCGCCACTTGTTCCATTTACATTTCGTAGTGTGATCTGATCAGGGTTAATTTTATTTGTCTGCCAGATTTCTTTTATTAACAGCCACCAGATGGCGATACCAACAGCAGTATATAAATGATTCCTCTTCTCTTTTTTCCTTTACTCGCAGAGATAAGACATAAAGAGATAAGACGTAATTCATTGCCCCTGTAGGAGTCCTTTCAGTCCCCAGCGAACCACATGTCGCATCGATAGGATATGTTTTGTTTCTCCTGTGGGGCAATTTTCAATCTTTAAATGTTGCACTGAAAACAACACCGCATAAAAATCCCCGAAGTTTGCTTGGGTATACACAGGCATATCTATAAACAAGTCTCTCGATGTTTTTAAGACATATGTAAAAGGACATTTACATACACACACACACGCGCGAGCACGAGAACACGCACACGCACACATACACAGACATGCGCGCACGCACAGACACAAATATGCCAACTAATGAATAACACGAGATTTGAAACGTGGACCTTATATTCTAATCTGCGATGGCCAACTCCTCTCTCGAGCTGATGTTTATGTAACTACGTCCATTACAATTCTTTCGCAGGTTCGCAAAACCGGATGCAGTTGTGAGGCATATGATTCTGCATTCGGCGGCAGGAAGTAATCATAGCTCAAATCTGCGCCGGGTTCCCTTGGTCTGATGCGAAACTGAGTGTACTCCGGCATGATCTGGATAGAGACCAATACCACACACACACACACACACACATACACACGCGCACGCGCGCACTTTAATTCACCTCATTTTTGTAATTACTTTGCATTACTATTACTCTTTGGAGTAGTTTCTAACACATCTATTTATCATCTCTCAGTTGCGTCTCTGTCTTTGGGTAGAGTGCACTCAGGGGCGACTCTATCAAAGGACAGAGTCGCAACTGAGGAAAATTATACTGAGAGGTGCCCAGTCCAGGGGAACAGCTGCCCGAGAGAATGATCGGTGCACGCACCGAGGCTAGCGCAACCGACGGTTGCGGGGGCTCGGGGAATTTTTGTTCCTTGCCTGGGTGTACGCACTCGGGTTCCCCACATTAAACACCCTTGTATCACGACCTGACCTCGTGGGAGTGAATATGAGTAAATACAAATTACTATCGCAACATAAAATGATAATCTCTCTACAGCTTTGTGGCTTCAATCACACCATCCTGATGATTAACCTCTAGTCGTTTTACCGCATTTTTCTGTTGGTAACCTTGATATAGTAGGAAGGATATTAGAATAATCCAGAACCTATATTGGGGAGCAAACCGTCTGCATACGGATAGAAAAGGAATTCAGTAATTATGGAAAAATAGAAATTAGTGAAAGACAAGAATGTGACTTCTCACCAGACTTATTCATTTCTATAAAGTGAGGCGATTCTAAGAGAATTAGAAGTCTTACAAGGACCGATTATTGGCGGAAAGAATCTTAACAACGTAAGATACGCAGATGACACAGACACAGAAAAGAGACTAGAGGAACTCCCACAGAAAGCAGTGATGTAAAGCTAGAAGAAAGGACTACATATCAATTGCAAAATGGCGTATCTAATGAAAGTATAAAAATTTAAATATCTGGGAAGCGTTTTGACGAGGACAGAAAGTAAAACAGAAGGCGCATTGTGAAAGCGAAAGTTGCCTTCTAAAAGTTAAGCAAAGTATTAAGAAAGAGGAAAATTTAAGTAGAAACAAAGAAAAGGGTACTGAACTGTTACATAATGTCAGTCCTCTTATATGGCAGTGAATACTGGACAATCTCCTCACATATGAAGAAGAGACTTGAAGCAACAGATTGTGGTTCTACAGAAGGATACTGAGAATACTAGGGACCGAACATCTGGGAAAAACGAAGTTTTAGAGATAACAGAAACAAAAAAGGCATTTATACTTTGCATCAGAAAAAGTGATATTTGACATGTTTATAGTACATAACGAGGAGAGAGAGCTTGGAAAATTTGACACTCACAAGGCATACTGAAGGCAAGAGGGACAGACGAAAACATCATATAACCTACCTCACGAGTTCGTGTAAATGGTTGGAGGAACAAAGTTTTTTTAATCGGTATCACCCACCCCATGCAAGACAGTAAAGCCACTAAGACATAAAGGGTTACAGGGTGTGGAAGAATTAGTAACAGAAACATTAATAATAAGTGGGAAGAGGAAAGTGTAATCAAGAAGACAGTAGATAGCGATTGACATTGCATTTAAATTTTTGCAGATTAAAGTCGGCTGGATAGCATGGAGCCGGAAGGGAGTTCTACAAGTGAGAAGTGCGAGAAAAGAAACTTTCAACATAGAACTTACGGCTGCACATAGCTAGCTTAATTGTAAATTGATCAGAGCTCGATGTCAGTCAAGTACTGCGCTTAATTTCAAAAAGTCTAGATACCATAGCGAAGAGATCATCCGAACAATTACAATGAAAGTATTTATAGAAAAGGCACAGAGAGACAACGGCTGTGGGAAAGTGACTGAAGCCTATCAGGAACAATAATATTCCTGATTCTTCTTGGATTTTATTAAGGAGCTCAAGGTAAATAACAGGGGCACCAGACCATATGTGGCAGCAATATACTAAGCATGGACAAATGGTAGACTTATAGATATGTATGATAGATTCTGGAGAGAAAAATTGTTTAGCATGACACAGTGAACCAACTTTCTTACCAGCTGACCTGACAATGGATTCAACGTAGTCTTTCACTTCATGTCAGCTGAGAACGTTAGCCCAACGATTAACTTTCTTGGAGGTTAGCATCAGCCATGCTGATGACAGTAGAGATGAAGATATGAAAAAGACAATATTTAATAAGAGCTACAAAGGACATGAAATTGTGGAGAGTCATGATGGCTAACGTCCACAAAAGACACAGGAAATAGAAGCCGATTCTCTTCGCCATCTTTGTTTTGCTACACGTAAATGTTTTGGAAAAGTTTACATAAATTATTTTCCTATTACTATTTTATTTCTAATTTTCAATTATCTCATTATAATTACTGTGATTATATGCAATAATGAGATAGAATAAAGCTGGTAAAAATTGATGAATTCCTGTAATACAATATTTCTGGTATAAAGAGGTTGCGACATTTGCAACAATTTTTTTTTTTTATCAAAAAAGAACTTTTTATGGTGAAAGCACGCGGTTAGTAATTCTTTATGTTTTTCGTTTGATTTGTTGATTTTGTTGTAATCAACTTTTCAGGTTCCTTTCCTTTCTGGGGTGGGTTTTGCTTTTGCTTTTGATTGGTTACTTTTTTGGTATGTTATAACAGATTTTAGTTGGGATTGTAGGAAGGAAGGAGAAGTGAAAAATGTATTTTTGTGAAGCCATCTTTGAATGTATATCGTTTTGTATCTAAATCGTGCCGTTTTGTTATGCTCACTCAATATATATGTTGCTCTACATACATACATACGTATTTTCATATAAGTATACATGCTATATCTATATACTGAATGATAGATTACTGGATTAAACAAATATCCGAAGAACACCGAAGGTCATAGTCAAAATATGTGACGAACAATAAAGATTACGATACTAGTATAAATGATTTAAATGAAGTAATATATATTTTTTGATAATAGTGTTGAATTGGTCTTTACTTGTTTTCATGAAGATCCCTTTTATCGGGTGTTTTTTGCGTCGAAAACACTCAAGTGAAAAGAGGAGTAAATAGGCAGAAAAAAAAATCCAATGTTTTTGTCAAATAAACTCGAGGAAAAATTAATGAAAGCACAAAAAGAGAAAAGTAAAATCTTCCAGCCGAAAACATCAACATCGAAATCTTAAGAATTATATTTTTAATATGCCCTCATTTTTTTTTCTATTTTAAGAACTGAATCGATTAATACTTGCAAGTCTGTTGATACTCAAGATATAACATGTCGACTGCCGTAGTGTTAAGCACAGTACTAGATTGCATTTAAACAATTGCTATGAAAGTATTTATAGAAGGAACACAGAGAGGCAACTTTACGGCG
The DNA here is from genome assembly GCA_903632075.3 of Acanthosepion pharaonis. Taxonomy (NCBI): domain Eukaryota; kingdom Metazoa; phylum Mollusca; class Cephalopoda; order Sepiida; family Sepiidae; genus Acanthosepion; species Acanthosepion pharaonis. The sequence goes on from CAHIKZ030003702.1 coordinate 891,565, forward strand.
GTGGGAAAGTTACTGAAGCCGAGCCGCCAGATCAGAACTAATAATATTGTGGATTCTTCTTTGGATTTTGTCAAGGGGCTCAAGGTAAATAGCAGGAGCACTGAAACATATGTGGCAGCAATATTATAAGAATCAACAAATGACAGACTTATAAATATGTAAGATAGATTCTGGAGAGAAAAATTGTCTAACACGACACAGCAGTTGACCTAGCAACAGATTCAATATAGTCTTCCCACTTCATGTCAGCTGAGAATATTAACCCGGGAAAGCGCAACGACTAACTTTCCTGGATGTTAGCATCAGCCATATTCTTATATTCTTCTCTCTCCTTAACAGTGTTATTTCCTACTCGGTAACCTCTTGCATCTTAGTGGCTCTATTTCCTTGCATGGGATGAAAAAGAGTTACTTTCACCGTCCATTTTGAGTAGAATGAATTCACCCGCTTGTGTAGATTGCACAAAATTCATATGCCTGTGTCGGACTAAGTTTTGAAAGAGCTTAGAGCTAGCAATGTTCAACAAACTAGTATGACAGAATCATTCAAACTAAGTGCATGGTAAATTTAAGGAATGTCTCTAATCTTTTTCTAGTAGGCAGTGATTAAAGAATATCAGAACATTATTGATGTATTTTTATTACTTTGAACGGTTTTTTTAATTGAGTAGATGCCCCGTTTCTTTTAAACAGTATTTATTTCGTCTACCAGTCTGCGCAGTTGAAAAAAACTTAATAAAGAAAATGTGCTGTCTGGCAGGATTTGAACCTTTTCAGGAGGAACCTCTATTTGGCCTAACGTGCTTTGGCTGCTCTGCTACGAAGAGCTTCACAATCAAGCGATGTTCAATTTGCCTTTCAAACATATTCCAGGTTTTAAAGGCATGTCCACCATTTGCATCAATTTTTCGAAATGACTATCCATCCTCTGGAAACAAAACGATTCGAACTCCACTCAAACGACTTTAATTGAACAAAAGGAGTATATACGTCTACGTGGCATGACACCTGATTGCATTGGTCTCTTTCACCTCACAGAACATTATCGCAGACAGCATCACCACTCAGATACAGGCGGACAACTGATACGAGTTTTAATACACCACAAGATAGGCAAAGACTGAAATTTTATGTACTACAAAGCATGAACATATTGCACTCTGGTCAAAATTAGCACCTGTATTCACTGTGCCGCAATTTTATTTTCCATTTCGTATCTATCTATCTACAGTGCCACGCAAAAGTTTACAACACATTACAAAATATGTTTCTTTAGGTATTTTTAAGACAGATTAATGAAACTTTTACTGCTATTAATACACATGTTTAAAGCCTTTAGTCAAACGATCAGATTTAAAAAATAATCAATAAAAATATCCCACAGATAAAAACCAATATTTAATAACGCAAAAGTTTACAACACATTTATTGAATCATCTATTAATATTTCGTAGTGTAACCGTTATTGCTAATTGCAGCATGTAGGCATTTAGAGTAGTCCCCTAGGAATTTATTGCATGTTTTTTAGCTAATATTTTTCCATTCTTCATAAAAAAATTCCTTTGGTTCATGCAGTTTTTGTGGGTTCCTTCTTTGAATTCTCAGTTTCAACACTTTCCATAAATTTTCAATCGGATTGAGATCTGGAGATTGACTTGGCTATTTTAGAACGTCTATTCTATTTGAACTTAACCATGATTTTGTAAGCTTTCCAGTATATTTAGATTCGTTGTCTTGTTGAAAGACCCAACCTGGTTTCAAGCCCAGCGAATGTGCAAATTCGTAAATATCTCTCCAAAATATCCCTATAATATACTCCATTCATTCTCCCTTCTATAATTACAATGTTCCCTACATCTTGGAACTAACGCACCCCCAGATCATGATTGATCTGCCTCCAAATTATACTCTTGGGATACTCTCTGATTTGATACAATTCTCGTTTGCAAAATCCAGTCTAGCAAGAATGTGTTTTCGCTTAAGAAGCTTAGCTTTTTTCCTTGGAGTCCCTCGAAAAGATGTCATATCGACGAAGTGAATGACTATTTGTATCCGTACTCACTTTTACTCTACTTCTAATCCACACAATCTTAAGTTCTTTAAGCGTAACTTTTCTCGCCATTGATCTTGCAGTACTTTCCGTCACCTTTCTAAGAAGACCAGAGACTTTTGGAGACGAATGAAATGACACGTCTTTCAACTGAACTCAATGGCAAAATTTAACTGATTAGATATCTTCCTATAACCAAGTCGATTTGTATGAAGATCAACAATATGTTTACAGAGGCCTTGATAAATTATTTTGCTTTTCTCCATTTTGCCAATGTTTAAAGGACGCTTGACAGAAAAAGAATGAGGCAATACTTTTAATCATTACTAAAAAAATAATCATCAAATTAATCTGGAACGCTCTAAAAACGCTCCCATTCTAATTTGGAACATTTTAATAAAATTTGAACACCGTTACAAATATCGGATTTTCTTCGTGGGATACTTTTTTGTAGTTTTTTTTTTTAAGTCTGATTGTTTGACTGAATACCTAAATACAAACAGTAAAACTTTAATTAATGTAACTGTATTAGAAATACCTAAAAATATTTTTGTAATGTGTTGTAAACTTTTGCATGGCAGTGAATCTATCAGTCTGTTCTTTATTTATCTATCTGTCTAACTATTTATCTGTCCCTCTGTTCGTTATCTATCTATCTATCTAGCTAGCTAGCTAGCTAGCTACATCTTTTAACTTGAAAAGTGAATTAACTATTTCTTATACAATGATTTTTGTAATGTTTTGCACTGGTTTAAAGAAGGTCGTGACTTGTTTGCGGCAAATCATCACAGTTAAAAATTTAATAAAATGTTGAACTGAAAAAAACTTGAAAAAATGCATAGACTTTTGAACTTTAAAATATGGTGTATGAAGATTATGGGTGTACCCATCATCAATGTCATGTTTGAAACAGTCCTGAATTTTTTTGCGAAATATCTGGAAGAACTAGAAATAAAAATAAACAAAGGAAATAATCCAGGTAAGAGCAACTTCACTGATGAGAAGACTCGAGGGAAAATGCTAGCACTTGATTTCCAACGAAATCCATTCTTAACGAAATCATCGAAAAATATCGGAAAATGGCAGTTTCAATACTATTATTATTATTATTATTATTAAATGGTAACATCACCGCTACAACTAGAGCGTGTCACCCAACCCATTTTTCTACCCGTTTAAATATTAATTCTAGAAATTATAAATAACAGTTGTAATAGCTATTACGGCGGACTATGTCCTCTCATTTCATCACTTAGGCAATAATAATAATAATAATAATAATAATAATAATAATAATAATAATAATAATAAACCAGATATAGACTTGCTGGACGAACGGAAAAACCTACCTGTCCTTTTGTCAAGAGAATTAAAAGCAAAGAAATGAAGATCCTAAACTACAATGATTTCTAGCATGGAATTTTGAAAATCTGAGAAGGAATAGCAAAGAAAATAATTACAGTACCAGCACCTCTCTCCAGAAAAAAAACCAAAAAAAACCCCCAAAACAACGGGTTTTGGATTGTGATTAGAAAAAAAAAAAAAATAAGCAAGACAAAAAGCATGCATGCTCGGAACAGCAAGGAAGTTCGAAATGTATTGCATACGGCCTGTCAATAATAATAATAATAATAATAATAATAATAATAATAATAATAATGAACAGCAGCAACACTGTATGATGAGAGCGGGCCAATATCTGTATTGGAAAATATGCAACTTTTACGCGAAGAAAACCTCAAGAAATTGGTATGAACACCACTCAAACTCGGTTCTAGAGATAGGACCTGTAACAAATTTATAGGACATACACACAGACAGAATAATCCAAGCCCAGGAAGCAAAAACAAAATGTGCCTTCCTATAAACATGGCAGTCCCTGCAGACTATACTGTATCTTTGAAGAAAAAATAAACTATCAAAATACAAGGACTGTCAAATCGAAATCTGAAAAATGTGGCGACATTAACAATTCCAGTTGTAGTTGGAGCCCTCGGATTGATTGGAAAATTTTCCAATAGATTCATTGAAGGAATCCCTGGTAGCCTATGCCTTGAAGAAATACAAAAAAGTGTACTCACATGCGAAAAAGAATGTGAAAAGCTGACACATCTATCTAGACCATGCGAGACATTTGTATGGAGATGTAAGTGATACCCATCATTAACAGAGCACTTGGAAGTGTTCCGAAGAATCTTGCGAAAAGATTTAAAATCAGAGGAAGGAACAAAACTCTCTATTCGCCATGTCCTTTCAGGGTATAGTTGATAATAGCTCTCCACAGCGTTATATTTTTGTAGGTCGATATAACTTTGCAGCCTTTACTACCTTCCTTTTGTTAAATAATAAATTAGCAAGTTATTATTTTTTAGAGAAGTGTATTTCTGCTCTGACTTCCTCAGCTTGATCTTAGAGGTCAGATATAAGACAAAATATGGAAAGTCAATTTTGATTGGCTGAACTAGCTTGGAAATGATAGGTAGAAAAAGGTTTTTCGGAGAATCGAATCTTAACCGTCAAACAATGTAGACGTGTTCTCTGTCGTGTCTGGATCTTCTCCCCTGTGGATAAAAGAGTGACACCACTGAATATTTAGAAATGTACACGACGACGTGCTTAATAAACTAGTTAAAATTAAAATTACCTGTGTTGATACCTTTCATCTCTGGACCCCCAAACTTTTCCTACCCGGAAGAAGAGAGAAGAGAGAGAATATTCAACAATATCAGTGAATTGGCGCCGTTGACCCCCCCACGAAGGGGGTATACAACTCTTTTCCTCTGTTCCGTCATTCATTCACACAAACTCGTTAAGTAGGTTACTCGCTCCTGCACCCTGCTTTTCTTGCATTTAATGTCCCAAGAGCGTTTTAAATTCTCCAGAATATCGAGGAGAATGTTTGAGTATTAATGAGAGTTACTGTTAATTGCTTTACAGAGAAATCCATCAGTTTCTACCGAGGGCGAAAACTTCCTGAAAATAATGTTTAAAAATAGCAGTTTTACCAACATCATCACCACTACTACAGTCAGTGACTTTACTATTTACTCTCATTTTTAAATGATGATGACGAAAGAAAAAGACAAAAAGTTAAAATTGAAAGAGCAAAAAAGTAAATAAATAAAATAAATAAATAACGTGCCGAAAAATAAAGCGAACTGAAAATCCATCAGAAAATGTTTTGAAAAAAATGTGATAAACTCCAAAACGAAGGTATAAAAAATTATGATAAAAACTGAAGTGTGTAAGATAAAAAAGATAAGTCAAAAACAAAATAAGAAAATAAATATATAAAGAAAAAATGACTAAGAAGTCGAATATGCAGGAAGGAAAAAATGAAAGAAACAGACGATATGATAAAAAAATGGAGGAAAGAATGAGAAAGTAGAGTAAGAAATGGTAAGCATCTCTCCCAGAAAGAGGACAAGACGAACGATGGGAAACAGTAGTCAAACAACTCGTAAGTCAGTCAAGTATCGATTTTGCTTTATATTGTTCTGGCAAAATGTTTGAACGTAGGCAGGTGCAGGTTTGAAGGTTTTACTTATATTTTCGTATCTCTACAAATAAGGAGGCCTGTGTGTATTTTTATTTAAAGGTGCGTCAGTGTAAGGCTTTTTTCCCACCTCTTCCTTGCTTACTTTTAGTAGCCTATGGATATACGATGATGTTGGTTACCATCGATGAAAAATAAAATGAAATGAAAAATAATAATCTGCGTAAGGAAATTTTTACTACATTATTAATCGTGTGAAACAAGGTCATTTGGGAGGAAAAGATGGTTAAAAAGATTGTATTGCGCCAGTCTTACAAGTATCTAAGCTATTCCTGTTGAGAATGTTAGCATTCTTAATCCTGTTATTCCTGTCTTTTTTTTTATTGTTGTTCTCGAACAAGTATACAAAATTCTCTGTTGGGAATAAAATAAGCAAGTAACTTCATCATGGAGATTGTCTCAAGGGTTCTTTTATTAATATATCTTAAAGCTGTAGAAAATATGTTGTGCATCCAATACCCATTCGCGCGAGAGATAGCAAGAGTAAGATAGATAGATAGATAGATAGATAGATAGATAGATAGATAGATAGTGATGTGACAGAAATAAGAAATAACGAAATAAAAATCAGAGAAAGTACGAGAAAGAGCAAAAAATTGAGAAATAGAAAGAACGGAAGAGAAAAGGAAAATAAGGAAAAGGTATATATATATATATATATATATATATATATATATATATATATATATATATATATATAAATAAACACAGGGGATATACACAGATAAATGGAGATAGAAACAGATATGTAGAAAGGAGAAGATAGGAACAGATATATATAGAGAGAGAGATAGAGAGAAAGAGGGAGATAGAAACAGGTATATAGAAAGAAAGGAGATACAAACATATGTAGAGAGAGAGAGATAGAGAGAAAGAGAGAGTGATAGAAACAGATATATAGAGAGAAGGGAGATAGAAACAGACATGCAGAAAGATGGAAGCAGGAACAAATATAGAGAGAACAGAGAAAAGCGTTCTGAAAAAAATGTAAGAGAAAGATAACGAAATAAAAAGAGAAGAGAAAGGGGGCGAAAGATCGAGAAAGGAATAGCAAATCTTGAAATTGAAAGAAGAAATAAATATAGTAAACGTTAAGAGATAAGTGTATGTGTGCGTGTGATAGACAGAAAAGAGAGAGAGAGAGAGAGAAGATAACAGAAAGCAAGAGAGAGAGAGAGATGAGAGAAGCGGAGAGATCTCAAGACCACAATTATCTTAATTTGATGCAATTCACCAGAGATTATGTTGTTGTTTTTATTTTCATTAATCTTCTAACTCTACTCTCGGCTTAGTATGAAGAAAACGTTTACAACATTTTCGTTGTCATTGTACGTGAAAAAATGGCGCTTTTGTAAATGAGATTTAAATTTAAGCAAAACGTTTGAGACAAATTGGTAAAAAGTTGAGATGTATTTTCTGACAACTGCAGTGACAGAGATAGACAGCCATACACACATATACCCCCCCAAATACACCCCCCACATATTTGAGAGTTTGCGAGAATGCACAAGCGGCGTATATGCAAGCATTCGTCTCACTCTATTTCTATTTCTCTCTAAATATGTGTTTGTGCCGGTATATGCGAGTGTATGTGTAGATTTATTGCAGTTTATGTGTATATATGTGACTTCCTTTCCCGTTTTCGCACATGTAATTATATCCGTAGTTGTGTATAACAAGGCAAAGTTAGATAAATGGCAATAGACTGAGATTATCTATCTATCTATCTCAGTCTGTTCATATCTATCTATCTATCTATCTATCTTTCTATCTATCTATCTATCTATCTATCTATCTATCTATCTATCTATCTATCTATCTCAGTCTGTTCATATCTATCTATCTATCTATCTATCTATCTATCTATCTATCTATCTATCTATCTATCTCAGTCTGTTCATATCTATCTCTTTATCCCTATATCTATCTATCTCATATCTATCTATCTATCTATCTATCTATCTATCTATCTATCTATCTATCTATCTATCTATCTCAGTCTGTTCATATCTATCTATCTATCTATCTATCTATCTATCTATCTATCTATCTATCTATCTATCTCAGTCTAATCATATCTATCTATTTATCTATCTATCTATCTATTACTATGTAAGATTTTATTATATAAGTCAATGTTTCACAATTAAATTAGTTTTAAGCAACCGAAGTTCGTAACATTTTCAGGATATACTCTTATTTATATAATAAGTGTATAATGTGAATTTCTGTTTCCTCAGAAAAAATCATAATATATTTTTGGCGGTGTGAGATTTTATAATGCAGTTCGAGCTTTGTTCATCATATTGTAAATAAATATATCGAATCTTATGGTTATTGATATTTATATTTTAAATTTCAAATATATAAAGGATGCCACTGGTTGGAATAAAGATATGAACTCAAAAGAGAAATAATATAATAGTAAAATTATTGACTAATGAGAAAATAACGTTGGAAATTGGGAAAAAGTTGGATAAAAAGCAATTAAGAAAAATGAAATTGAAAACATTGGCAAAATAAGAGCAAGACAAGAATAGTTTAATTATTTGTTTTTTACAGTACTATTCACCCACTATTCACCCTGTACAAAGCCCGGGGGTCACTTGAAGTAGCGGGTTACGTTAAGGAGTCTTTTTTTTATGGATAGGAGTGGAAGATAATGGTTAACTCTAGACTTAAACAGGTTAAGATTGTAGTGATCGGGGAAACAACCTCTTAGGAGTCTGTTCCATAAAACAGTGGTTTGCGGGAAAAGTCTGTTCATACCGATGGAATACGGAGGAAATGTACGTGGTTTGTTACAAAGTAAGTGGCATAGCAAATCCGAGCTGTGAAGCCAAGGAGTGTAGTTCGTCCGTGCACTTTCTATGGAGAAGCTTGCGATATATGGCCTGTGAGAGATAGGTTGGAAGGTGGAAAATAGTTCGTCACCCACAAGAACTCGAAGACGCTTTTGATCGCTATAAAGAATGGAAAGTGAGGAATGGGTATGTCTCGCCCAAATAGTGCAACAATACACCATTTTCGGACTGATCCGGCTCTTGTAAAGGTAGAGTCAGGTACTTACGGTAAAAGTAACCGGCCATGTTATCTGCATATTTAGTGACGGATCATATGTACAAGTTCCACTTAAGGTTAGGTGTGAGTTTGAAGCGAATATTTTCTCAAGGTACGGTACACCCTCGAGGGGATACCCGTGACTAGTGGTAGTTCCGCGTCCGAACGATAGTGATATAAACAGAGAAAACGATGCAGAATATTAAGACACAAAATCAACCAGTCTATCAAATTTGAGCAAACATTAAAAAAGTACGTGAAAACTGATTTATCAATAATAAATTTTAGTGATGTATGCAGAGCTACATGATCGGGCTAGAGTTTGTGTTTTCTATTGAAAGGGTCAACCGAGACGATTGAGGAGATAAAAGTGGAGAGTTGAAGTAAAGTTTGCGCTTGTATGATTGGCAGTAAATTTCAAAGTTGATGATGCCAAGATAAATACAAAGAATTAACTTTTGGAACAAGAGAAGCCTATATATATATATATATATATATATATATATATATATAATAGCTGGCGGTTAGCCAATCCCTATTTCAGTCGCTCACTCAGGAACATTTGTGTTTGCTCAACGCCCACAGGGCCAACTTGTGGTTTATACTGCAACTATGCTGTGCAGTTTCTGGGAGAGAGCGTGTCATCTAGCGTAATCAACAATTTGACCAAGGCCAGCACGCTCAAACACTCGGCCACGATGACTGGTGGCTTTGTGCTAGGAAATAGTGCTAGACATAGACAAAGATAGACATACGCATTAGAGGAATTAAATACGCAGGCCTATAGAAAATGTGCCATCCGGGAGGGATCGAGCCTGTGCCCTTTTTTGTAGGTGAAACCAGCGTTTTATCTGCCGTGTTTTAACACTTGCCTACAGAGAGCGTCACAGTTCAGCATGGATTCCTTTTTAAAGATAGCACTCTTACTCACTAATATATTTTTCTCGAAAGCTTTATCTACTCAGTTCCGTATCCGAAACGTAAACATAGCAATTTCTATTGAATTAATGGATTTATTTTTATATATAAATCCATCCGTTTATCTTGGAAGATAATGGTAGCGCCCTGTTAGGTCAGAAGTCAGTCCTTTTGCGAGCAGCGTTTCGAGTGGCTTAATAGTCTTATCTTTGCATGTCAGTCTATTCTACAGTTGGTGTGACAGAACGAAGCTGGAATGTGGAATGAAGGTCTGAGATTGCCCTCATTGCTTCCTGCATTGTCTTCTGACCTCTAACTGTTGGTTTCGCCTTTTCTGGCCTTCATGAATCCTTGAACAGTACGGCGTCAGCCTCTGCGATCGTCTGCTAGCTGAAACTCACAAGCATCGACCATGGGGTCGCCCGTAATTCATTCGATATACGTTGCCCAGGTATCGAAGAGGTACTTGACAGAGGAAAATATTCATATATGTAGCGAGACAGACAGATAGATAGCGAGAGAGAGAGAGAGAGAGAGAGAGAGAGAGAGAGAGAGGAGAGAAGAGAGAGAGAAGAGAGAGAGAAAATAAAATAAGAAAGCTAGAGTAAGAGTGAAAAGCGAGTGTGTGTTTGGCAAAAACGAGAAAATCTGAGTTTGAGAGAAAGAGAAAATGCAGAGAGATAAAGACAAGACTATTTTACATTTCGACTGGAATTATTCATGTGTTATTATTATTGGCAACCAAGCTTTAGAAAGAAGATTGAATTTATTGATAATTTTCGGATATCTAAATGAGTAGATAAGAAAATAATTGCTTAAAAATTCAAATTGATTATTGTTCCCAAATTATGCGGTCAGTCTAGCACCTGGAAGACATTTTTTATGGATATTAAATTTTTAAAACAAATTCCTTTTGTTGTAAATATTCTTTCGTTTTGTTTGTTTAATTTTCACTAACTGTTTCTCCTTGTGATGAAGTGATCTGATTCAAGGAATTCAATTTGTAACTTGATTTTTTTAATTAAAATAATGACAACAAAATAATTTCTTATCTCCATTTTGCACTTGAGATGTATTTTAGGTATATTAGGCTGAGTCATATATAAATGTCCGTTTTGGGGAACCATTTGTAATGACGATGGTATCATTCCAATTAACTGTTACTTAATATCAGGCGATGAAAAATACAACACTTTTCTACGCAAAAGGTTGACAAGTATAATTCTCCACATGAGCTCCATTTAATTCTGGTGTAGTTGTCCATTTAAAGTTATTAAAACACAATCAAACACTAATTGCACATTTATATGCTCAGCAGCTGCAACATGTCCATAAAAGTTTAGTCGAAAAGCGCCCTGCGTTTGTCAGTGTGAAAACATGTTATTTTACATGATAACATAAGACCACAGACAGCAGGAATAACACAAGAAAACATTTTGGCACTTCGTTGATCTCTCCTACTTTACATGGCCTTGTGCCAACTGATTATTACGTTTTTCGATTGCTGCAAAATGCTTTGATCGGGAAAACATTCTCTAATGAAAACCAGATCCAAAAGTTCAACGACAAGTTTTTCACATCAAACATACAGAATTTTATTCAAAAGGTATTGAAGAAGAACTGCCTGATAAGTGACAGCAAGTCATTACAAATAATGGTGAATATATAATTGAATAAAATGGAATTGTACTTTATTTTATAAGAATAAAGTTGGTAAACACAAACGAAAATTATTTACGATTCGCATTAATAGATTATTTTCTTAAAATCATGGTGATTGGCTAGGATATTTTCCAGTACTAAATACAAATACAAGATATTTTTATTATTATTTTAATTTTTTTTAACACCCGAATAAAATTTAAAGAACATTTTGTACGATCTGTCAACATTGGACGACAAAAGCAATTTGAATTTCGTTTTCAAGTTGTATCAAAGTTGATAGAATCAATAATAATGGATACATTTCTGTGAAGTGGTGGGTGACAAGTTAATTCCACAGACCACAACCATTGTAGGGATTTTGATCCTCGAAAGAATTAGGATTGAAAAATTTTATACCCACCTCGCTAAATTACTTTTGAAGTAATTTTCAAATAAATTGTAGATAAATTAAACGCTACTTCAAATTTTAGATATTTTATTTTTAGTTTTCTTTCCAAATCATTTTGAATTCTCTTTAAAAAGAGCAAAAGATTCTCACTGAAGTTTCTGAAATTACAATAAGGATTTTAGAAACTGAATTTTAAGGCAGGTCGGCGAAACTAACGACCAATTTTCTTGAAATGAACACACCTGATTTAAAGAACATCCAAGACGCTTATGGGCATGGAAAAGCCGGCAGAAGATTTAATAAATAAAAACAGATAGAATGCGTAACCATTAACAAACGTCTTAAAAATGCAGTTTTACACTTTGAAACATACCCAAAAGGGCAGATAGCGAGCGCGATCATCTCCCAGTTACGTGCAAAGCCGGAGTAAAACTGCAAAAATTAAAGAAACCCTAAGTAACGCCTAAACTACAATGCAACAAACTCTAAAACGATTCAGTTAAAAACAAGGCCATCAAATTTTAAAAACAAACAGAATGCACTGGAAAAGAACACAAAATGGAACACCTTAAAGGATGCACTGGTGACAACAACAAAAGAAATCAACTCAGCAGAAGATAAGCAAGAGAAAGTTTGATGAAGGCGGAATTAATCTAATGAACGAAAAGCGTCAGATCCCACCAAGAAATATATCATGTTAAACAGCTATATTAAAAATAAATACAAACTAGCAAATGATGAACGGCTCATTGAAAATGTGAAGAGATCGAAAGATTGTAGAACAGAGACGTAACAGGTATTCATAAAAAGATAAAAGAAATAGCAAGGCAGAAAAGGTTTTCTTCAGCAAGGTGCATAATATCTAAAAGAAACAGACAATAATAATGTAAAAGGACACTACAGAGATTTTTTTTATCATTTCACCTCAAGCAAGGCGGGAATGCCACTAGTTCGCAAGGGGGTTACAGAGAGTGAATGTGAAGACTGGGAATAGGGATGATTGGGGAAAGAGCAAAAGATGAACGGGATTCAAAATGGTGATTGATGTTTCATTTAAATTTTTGAAGCTTGTAGTTATCAGGGAAACAAATAAACGGAAGGAAGTTCCACCACAGATGGGAAGTGCGGGAAAAGAAACTGTTGGAGTAGATGTGGCGCTTGCATTTAACTGTAAACTTAGATGCCAATCTATAGGGTGCCCAGTAAAAAGGCAACGATTTTTTTGTTCGAGAAAATACACCAGCTCTAATTGATCCATCTCAGCGGCCCTCTAAAAGACCAGATTTAAATGTTATGGATTACTGTATCTGGCGTCTACTCCTAACTCACTTGTAAAACCCTCGTTGTGACATCGTCGATATTGTTTCATTGAAGTGGAACTTAACTGAAGCGGGGAATAAAATTCCTCTTGACACTATCTACAAAGCTACTGCCTCCTGATTACTACGCTTACAACTTTGTGTTGAACATTCAGGTAAACAATTCGAACATTTGTGATGAGTGTTCTATTTGTGCATGAATCATGATAGATAAATAAATTTCTTACGTAATTTAACAGTTCCCCGCCCAGTACTCTATGTTTGAACAGATTTGGCTGTTGTAAAGGTTGCGGATAACAGGAGTCAGGTACGGCAAAGATGTGTTCCCTCACTGGATTTATTTGACCTTTACAGCAAGAAGATCGGAAAAGGACTAGGAGAATCTCTAGGATCTATTATTGGTAGATATAATCTTAACGGCTTAAGATACGCAGATGGACTCTGAAATAAAACTTTCTCCGATTATAAGAACTAGGTCGGCAAAACAAGAAGAAACGACCAATTATGAATTCTAAGAATATAGAATCCATGATTGTCAGTAAAAAAAAAATTATTGGCTACGTCATAATCGCATCTGTTCGGAAAGCTGACATGTGTGACACAGAAATACGAAGGCGTATCGGAATAGAAATAGCTTAAAATTTACATATGAATTAACGGTATATGACAAAATCCTATTTCTCTCTCTCTTCTCTCTCTCTCTCTCTCTCTGAGTGTGTGTATGGTGTATCAAAATACTTTATAAATATTTGGCACGGGCTGCTCACAGGACAAAAGTCCATATAAACATATGTCCGCAAATCCTTCATTTTTGAGTCATTAAATTTAAAGAAAGTTTACAGTAGATGGTGCTGTGTTGACATGAGGACTAGGTTACATTTGTCATTCGTGTACGTTTGTGGCTAGTCTGTCTTCAACGTTTAACATGTGTAGTAATAAGTTAACTGAGAAGTGTTTCGTCTAACAATGGCATGATATTCATATCGTGAGCAGACACATATGATTTTTACAAACAGCTGCGCGAATGGTAATGGACTTGAGGCTGCACAGGTGTACCTGATTAAGTTTCCAGACAGAAGGCAGCTGCATCATCCAACTTTTGTCGCTGTTTATCGTCGCGTTGTTGAAACAGGATCCATAGCACCACAAACTATGGATCGAATCTACATGGCAAAACAGCGCCATCTACTATTGTAAAATATAACAGACAATGAATGTCTATTATATTTGATCATAAGACGTTCTAAACTTCATATGGTTACATTAATTTCGGGTGAAAATAAATGGTCCAACATTTGTATATTTTTTCATGAAGCTGGTCCTTGATCTAAGCTTTCGGCTCACATAAGCCATCTTCAGAATGGTTATACGGACATTTTAAACAAAGATATTCACCATCAAAGATGTTGACATTGTAAACAAATTATATAAATAATGCTAACCCAATACACTATATATATATATATATATATATATACTAGCAGTAGAGCCCGGCGTTGCCCGGGGATGTAACAGTAAGAGATAGATCAAGTATAGACCATCATAAAGACTGAAAAATAAAATTGCCAAAGATTATTGTTTAAGGTTGACGGACATGCATGTCTCAATTGGTTTTTTTTTTTTTGTTTTGTTTTGTTTTGTTTTTTTGTTGTTTTTTTTTTACCAATTGGTCAAACCCAAACTCAAACAAAAACATTGTTTTCAATCGTTATGAGCCTACCGATTGAATAGAATTTTATTATAAACAATTGTCTTGTAAATGGAATTTTTAAATCATTCTGAATGTAAAAATAAAGAAAAAAGTGTGCAAGACAATAAGAAACACTACACGCCAAAAAAAGTGAAGTTTTGTTGAAATCGGTTGAAAAATGTAGGAAATCCGATCCCATATATAAATGAACACACACATACACATAAACAAACAAACAAACAAACAACCTGGGTTGTATAATAAGTATAACTCGATATGAGTTATCCCCCTTTCATTTTCGTGATAGTGATGTCTCTTAATCGTGTTTTAAAATTGATTTCGTGCAAAAACAATTGTGTTTTTCCAATTTTTGGCGCTGTCAGAACCACCGCAGGGTAATTTTACGTAGCCCTGTGAAGTTTTGTTGAAATCGGTTGAAAAATGTAGGAAATCCGATCCAATATATAAAACGAACACACACACACACACACACACACACACACACACAACCTGGGTTTTATAATAAGTATGATATATATATATATATATATATATATATATATATATATATATATATATATATTTGAAATGGGTATTGAATTTTTTGCATTACGAATAAGAAGACTGCTACTTCAAATATTCAAATGGCAATTCAATACAATTGGCTGACTATTTCTCAAGTTTCTCAACTTTATTTCTCAAGTTTCTTGAAAGCTTCCAAAAATATTTCTGCTTTATGATGATGGATATACTTATTCTGGGAAGTGAGTTAGGCTTGTATCACAGTCTCTCTGTCTCTCTCTCATATATATATATATATATATATATATGAATGATAAAAACATAGAGCGTATATAAAAATAAAATTGAAAACTGAGCTCAACAGCAAGCGGCGACCGTCTGTTTCATGTTTCAACGTAATTTTCAGACCTGATGGTTGCGTTCGAGCATGAAACAGACAGTCGCCATATGGTGCTCACCTATGGTGTGTGGCCAAGTGATTTGTAAGGAAGGTGATTCTTGCAAGACATCCATTGGTGGTCGGGGGGAGTCCAATGTACGGCATTTTTCGAAAGTGCCCGAAAAACATACGACGGGTTCACCTTGTAGGGAAACTGGGTATAAGAAACCGCTGGTCTTCGCGTACTAGACTTGTTCAAAAATCTGTTGATCCCGCCTGGTTATGCACTGTCTCCCAATAACTGTAACTAAGATCTGCTTAATATATTTGCAGTATGAATCACAAACCTTTGCACATGGGTTTTGCCGGAAATCGAGTAACCCATTATATTATATATATATATATATATATATATATATATATATATATATATATATATATATATATATATATATATATATGTGTGTGTGTGTGTGTGTGTGTGTGTGTGTGTGTGTATTCATTGAATAATATAGACATATGTCTATTTATTTTTATAATAATCCTTTATAGTTCTCTAATTAGCTTCTTGATGTTAAGTTTAAATTCATCAAGGAAGGAGGGGTAGTTTTTGTTATCCCATTTACACAAGTTATCACAAAGATCGCAAATATATTCGTAATTCACACCTTGAGATGTTCTCAGAGTTACTTGGGATAACAAAAATTATGCCGGCTTCCTTGATGAATTTCAACTTAACATCAAGGAAATAATTAGAGAACTAGAGTTATTATAAAATAAGTAGACATAATATTTCTATATTATTCAATGAAATATATATGTGGGGTGGTGCTTGAGTGTGTGTGTGTGTATGTGTGTGTGTGTGCGTATGTGTGTGTGTGTGTAAGAAAAATAAAATTGCAACATCCTGAGGTCGATGCCAGTTTTGACTGGGGCTGTCGATAATCTTATAAAAATTTCAAAATCTTTGTACATCTTGAGGCGTAGTAACAATTATACAATTAAATGCGTTGCCTGTATCTGAGCATTATACAGTGACTGGTACTGCGATAAGGATCAAGGTGGTGAAACTGTTTAGTGTATGTAGATGTCATGCCATGGAAAGAGATATACGCTTCTTTTCTCCAATGAAAGACATTTGTGTGGAATCAGATTGTGAGCCGATTCCGTTTTTTGTTCTTGTAACACAAACCATTTTGTATCTTCCACAAAAAAGAAAAAGAAAGTCCCGTAATTTTAAACAGTCAAGCACTAGAGAACCGTATAAATCAACAACTCGGACACTTTGCAGCTTAACAATAATCTATTTGCTTCAGATAACCACCTTTGAATAAAATAAAACCAATTCATTTTCCCTGGACAAATAACTAGGTAAATCCAAATCCGTTTTTCTTCTAATCGTCTCAAATAGAAAAAGACAGGAGATTAAGAAGTCAGTTTTCAAGAGAGCTTACAAAGAGAAAGAAAAATATATGATTATATTTTTAATATCGGCTGTTTTATGAGAAAATTTTATGATTTCGTTGAAAATTGTTTTTCACTAGGCAAAAGAAACTTTTAATCCTAAATCTTTTCCCTCTTTTGTCGACTGAACAACGGACGACATTCAGATTTTAAAATCTTTAAAAGATTCATGAGAAATGACATTGTGTTACATCATAAATAGTCTTTGGAATGAATTTGTCTGTCAGTTTTTGCATTTGAATCTGTAATAATTTCTTCAATTTCTTTATATCTTTGTTTTCTTTAAATACCAACACCAACTAATGTTTACTAACACCTCTCATCAAAGAAAAAAATGAAAGTTTTGCATTATAATCCAACTAGAGGTTGAAGAACTAATATTCAATTAAGTACTACTAAAATACTATTATTTAATAAAGTACTAATATTCAATTCTATTTCTTTCAACAACATTTCTTTCTTTTTCTGTTTATATTTTACGAAAGGTTGGTCAATAAGTGCTATACACCAAGCGACAAAGTGGACTCACCCACACGTATATAAATGTGACAACAGAACGTGAGACTAGGGGAGACAACCAAACCTCTGGTGTTTTTGGACCCTTTTTTCACCTCGACTGAATCAGCTTTATTCATTCTCCTTGGCCGTATTTATTTAATCTTTTCCCTCTCCCTTAGTTAGAGAGCTCTTTTTGATTTTGTCTAAAGGCAGAATACAGCGGCCTCTCTGAATTCTGTTGAGGTTTTGAGGGGTCCAACTAATATCAGTTATCTTTATTTTGATTGTTTTGATAATTTAGTTTGTTTTGGGGTTCATCCCTACCCCGCTCATTGTATATCATCTACAGTTTTTATTTATAGAATTTTATGCCCATTAAATTTTTATGTTCGTCCTGGGTATAACGATAAACTACATCCGCGCCCTGGGTAAGACGATAAACAACAGCACTGCCGCTGATCAGGAGGTTTTGAGGAGCGTGGAACCACATCTCAATTGCTCCCAGTGTTCCCAGGTCCACTCTGACCCGGGGCGGTAGTAACTGTTAGGTTCTTAGCTACGGGCAAATAGTTAACCCCAAACTGGGGTCAAAACACCATGAAAGTGTAAAAATAGGTTTTAATATCAGAAATACTTTGTAAAAAAATTTTACCAGCAATACATTTTTGAAAAAAAAATACCAGCTATACATTTTTGAGAAAAAAATATTACCATCTATACATTTTTTGGAAAAAATATTATCAGCGATACATATTTGAAGGAAAAATATTACCAGAAATAGATTTTTGAAAAAAAAAATATTACCAACAATAAAAATTTTGTCAGCAACCCATTGCTGCTAAACAAAATCAACCAAACCAAACCAATTAAAAAATTTGGACTTCGGCATCAAATAATCCATAGAGTTTGATATGCCGCTAAACAAAATCAACCAAGCAACCAACCAATTATATCATTGGGTTTTTTTTTTTTTGTAGTTTCCCCGAAAGAATGCTGTATTATGGTATATCAAGGATTGAATGGTGAGTGGTGAATGTGCTAATTGTAACTAGTAAATTGGTCATGAATCAGATTAGCTAGGTAAAAGATAGTTCGTGAAGACTAGTCTCAGCCCATTCCCCGCTTTTAGGCCTTGTGTCACAATTGTATAGCATATACAATAAATCTCAGTCAGCCAAA
Organism: Acanthosepion pharaonis; assembly: GCA_903632075.3. Classification (NCBI taxonomy): domain Eukaryota; kingdom Metazoa; phylum Mollusca; class Cephalopoda; order Sepiida; family Sepiidae; genus Acanthosepion; species Acanthosepion pharaonis. The sequence continues at coordinate 910,252 of CAHIKZ030003702.1, forward strand.
CCTTTGGGTCTGGCAATACTCAGATTCCGGCCGAGATTTATATTCACTCTCACACAAATATTCTTGGAAAAGGCATGGTTCATTTCTTCTCCGCTCTCATCTATAGGTTAAACAGCATGGATGACTGGGCTCTCTTGCCTTAAAGTGGCAACCAATGTAGGAGAAAGAAATCTCTAAATTCTAAGCCAACCTAAAGAGAGATAGAATCCATCAGGCTAACGTTCCTTAGATGCACCCATGCTGTCACGACTGCAGTACATATGGTGCCTCTACGATCCTAATGATTTAAGGGACACGTGCCATGCAAATTTGAAACTATATATATATATATATATATATATATATATATATATATATATATATATATATATATAAAAGTGAATATTGAATCAACACTCAGAGGCGACAGACTGTTTCATGCTAGACGCAATCGTCAGGCAGCTTAACGATTGCGCCTAGCATGAAACAGCCTGTCGCCTCTGAGTGTTGATTCAATGTTCACTTTTATATTTACATACGCTCTATCTCTGATATTGAGCAATTTATCCCATAAATATAGCACACCTTAAAATTACATTTCTTCATATATATATATATATATATATATATATATATATATATATATGCAGCATATCTTCATTTAAACATGTTTCATTGAACAATATAGACATATTGTGCCTATTTATTTTATACTGATCCTTTGCAGTTGTCTAATCAGTTTCTTAATGTTAATATGAAATTCATCAAGGAAGGCACCATAGTTTTTGTTAATTTATGTACTTTCGATCTTTTTCATGATCATCGTCAGCGGAACATTACAAAGGCAAACTTACTGTAATTGCATTAAAACCTGCCTTCCTTTGTGATGGTGATTTTTAAAAACAGATGCTAACGTGCGCTGTAATTATTTTTAAATTTTAAATTTATCTGTTGTAGCTATGGAATTTTTGCAAAGCAAGCGTTTCAATATAAGGGTAGTGACTGGTAATTGGTAGAAATGTAAAATGGCATTATATGTTATATGCCCTTTAATATTTTGTTACTGTATTCGTAATAAATTTTCTCGAGTGTTGGTTGGTTGCTTTTGATATAGTAGGTCTTGAGAATTTGAATTTTTTGTATATTATTATTATGTTGTATATATTGGTGGTGTCAAAAAGTATTTTCCTGTGTTACGAATGTGGACAGGAATTTGTTTTGAGATAGTATGCAACAGAACTTGCAACCGACAAATGAAGTTTAAAGACTAATTTACAATGTTGTTTTTTTCCAAAACTAGTTGACGGAGAAGAGTTATAGCGTATTATTAATCAGTTAAGTTAAATTTATTATAATATATAATTAGTTTTATTTTTATACTGGGATCAGTGGGGAACAGATATATATATATATATATATATATATATATATATATATATATATATATATATATATATATATATGTCTTATTGAATAAATTACAAACATTATGTCTGCTTATTTTGATCAAAATCCTTCCATATTCACGAATATTTTTCCGTATATTAAAAATTAAATAAGGCAAGACATTATTTATTTAATTGTAATATACGCAAAATATTCTTGAACATGAAAGGATTATGATAAAAATAAGCAAACATAATGTTTGTTATTTATTCAATCAGGACTAAAAGTGGATTTACTGCATAAATACACACACACACACACACACACACACGTATATATATATATATATATATATATATAATTATCGCCACAAACCAACCGTTCTATACATGACGTCAATTGTATTCGATAACGTATATTTTTAAATTTGATTAAAAATCGGATAAAACTATTAAATCATTTCCTCATTGTAAACGATAATATTAACATTGCTGATTCGTCCTTGTACTGATCGAAAGAAGTTGATTTTGAACTTTAGACACCTTCTGCACAAATTTGATCAAGACCTGAAATGGAAAAATGGACCAGACTTTGTCGATCGAATTCAATAAAATATGTTTAAATGAATTCTTACAGCTTAAATATGCCTCAAATGTCTAATGATTGTCCTTCGGACCCGAAGCAGACTTTTCTTTGCAATTCATCGATGGATCTGGGGGTGGCTCCAGAAACAAAATTTGGATTTTTCAGAGCCAAGATCACTGAGAACACTGTAAGTTAGTGGTAGTGATTACTGGAGTTGTTTTCTTTGGGCCATGACACAGGACTTTCTGTGAGCCATGACACCGGGCTTCTTTGAAGTTCACAGTGGCTCCATGTACAGAGTGGCACATCAACGCTAATGGGTCAGCAGCCCGCAATTTTAGTTCCTACGGTTTGACCTTTGCACCCAGTGAAAGTTAGCTTTGTCTAAGTCTTTGTACATTTTCCTTGGTCGTCCCTGATGCTCTGATACCTTCTGCCGCATAAAAGCTCTTAGTACATGAAGCCTTTTGGAATGCGATTTGTTCTTTGTAGACCACGTGCCTAATCCATCTGACTTTTGCGTTGATGAGCATTGGTTCGATGCTGGTCGAGGTTGCAACATCCAAAATTTCAAAGTTGGTTATGTGATCCAAGAATGGGGCGAAAAGCCTACATTTGTAATTTTTCCAATGTCTAATCACACCTGCGATACAATGTCCAGGTTGTGCATCCATAGATGAGGAAAGGGATGACTATTTTATTATACAGATTTAGTTTTATTGACAGGTGTATGTTGAACTGGTCGAGAACTGCGTGGCTTGCATTTTTGATTCGAGAGTACTTGCTACTTGTACTTGTAGCGACATTCAGTCGGGATCTTTTGAGCCGGCTCCATCAAAGGAAACTGCTGCACCAGGAACGAAAGCCGACCAAACTCAGTGGTCGGTTGCATTTGAGTCAACAAGAGCCAACTATAGTAGGGCTAGTATTCATCTGGATGAGTAAATTCATTGTAGGACTCTAAGTGGATTCACGAGCCGCCCACAGCCACATGTATATATACGAGCACCGAAACTTTTACTTTCCACATCCAACCCAAGTGGGGCCTGGGTAGCGATGGAAACGCATGGGAGGGAGTTTGGCTGGCAGAGGTGAGACATGTGGTCATGAGATGATCACAAGATCGTGTTTCACAGCATATTAGGGGCTCGTCCCCACTCTACAGCTCAGCCATACCAGATCTTCGACCCCAATTCGAGTTTACATTTCCTTGTCCAGGAAATTATCCTCGGTGTTTGAAAGTATTGATATTTGCATGTTGCGTGTCATCACACACAAACACACACACATATATATATATTATAATGGAACAAATGTCGATTTAGTTTGCTTATTTTAGTTTAGCGGCGTATCAACCTCTAAAATTAAATATTTTGTATGTAACAAAACTAAAGAAGCAAACTAAGCATCAATATTTCTTGCTTATTCCAATCCTTACTAATGTTATTTTGTGGCTGGAGACGTCATTTTTTTCGAAAGTCGGAGACTCCAGATAAGAAAAAGTTATTAATTACCATCAAATCAGATTGCGCTAAAATGGCAATCCAATTTTTGATAATTAACATTGAAAAGTATTTCAATTTGATCCTAGAGAGAAAGAAGAGGAGGAATAGAGTAAAAGATGAAAAAAAAAACAAGACAGGCAAAATAAAATAATTACATATATATATATATATATATATATATATATATATATATATATGAAATTTGCATGCAAAAGATATATTTCTGAAATGAAAACTACACACACACACACAAGCACACGCACACATATTTGAATATAGGGGTAGCATTATATAAATATTTATGTTATAATTATATATATATATATATATATATATATATATGATACCATTATATATATATGTGTGTGTGTGTGTGTGATATACCATTATGCTCATTTATTTGTTTAGCTAATTTTGATCTCAAGAGTGGATTATCCCATGAAAGATGGATCTTATTATAGAAATAATAATCTGTAATACTTGCTTTCGAAAAAGAAATTTAGCCTGTTACCAAATGTCTATTTGGCAAATTGGATTATGATGAATATTTCAGCTAGTTTTGGAATATTTATCTTGAAATGTTTGCATAAATGAGTATGAGGTATATATGATTTTTTTTATTTAATGGATGTATTTTTTGGGGTAGATATAGTAATGCATGCCTATTTATAAGTCAGGAGCCAACATTTACGAGAGATGCTCAAAACTAAAGGTACAATTATTTTACATGGTAGACGGAAGTTGCAGTAATATAAAAGTGATGTCCAAAACGTCAGGTATAAACATTTGCGAGGAATATCGGAAAACTAAGGTTAAGTAGTAATCCATAAAATAAGGCACAAGAATTCGAGAATTATGTCCAAAAAGTCGGGTACGAAGAATTACAAGACATTTGAGAAAAATAAAATCCAAACAATTTCGAATGATGTCAAAAAAATGATTTCCTAACATTTACGCCATATATCCAAAGTGTAAGGTGTAAATATTTACGAAGTGGGTATTCAAAATATAACGTGCAAATACAGTGACCTAAGAAAAGTTTTTAGCCAGAAGAAATAAACTACATCCAATTTCAAAATTTAATTACTTAATCCCAACACAACATAAATAAACAGTATTTGGAACTAGTATGGAGTAGGTCCGCCATTTGCTATTTTCAGTCAATTTTTCATGGATTTAATCAAATTATTAACAATCGTCCGATTCATATTTTGCCACTCCTTTGGCAATGTATCTTTAAGGGTTGCCACTGACGTGATTTTGTTTGCACACTCTCGAAGTTTTCGCTCAAGATGCTCCCAAACGTGCTCTATTGGATTCATGTCAGGATTTTAGGCTACCATGGCAGTGATTTGATTCCTTGCGATTCCTTCCAGGCCTTTACTTGTATCACATGGCCCTCCATCTTCTCGAAAAAAGTAGGCATACTTGTCAATCTGATTGGGTTCAAATAGTGGGAGTAATCCTTTCTCTAATATTTGACAGTGTTTTAGACCATTCAACCGCTCATTAATAAGAATCAGCTTAGATTACCCTCCAAACCAGACAGCGCCCCACACCATTACTCCAACGCCTCCATGATTCACGGTCTCCTGCAGACATTCAGTGTTCCAGGTCTCATTCTGATTTCTCCAAACATAAACCTGTCTCGAATTTGAATATTGGCAGAATTTACTTTCATCTAACCAAATTACAGATTGCCCAAATTCATAATATTTGCTCTCGAATTCTATCGCCCAGTCCATACGCCTGTTCCTGTTAACTTCTGAAATCAAGGGCTCTTTCTTGCAACTCTTCTTTGATAGCCTTTCTCACCGCATATGGCGACATTTCTATGCTGTTGGCGACATCTTTGACGCTCTGAAGGCGGTTTCTGATGACTTCCCTCTTCAGCGCCCTTTTCGTTCGCTCAGAAACGATGTTTGGTCTTCCTGAACGTTGTTCCACACGACAATCGCCTTCTTCATTAAATTTCTTGACAATATTATTAAGCGTTTGATGATTAATCTGGAAAAACCTAGCAATTTCTCTATTTGACTTGCCACACTGATGCCATCCTATAAAATTCGTTGAAATTCACCAATTTCCTTACTTCCGCGAACTTTCATTGCAAAATATAAGTCAACTATCGTTCATAGATGAGAGTAGCTTGAGACTAACACGTTATAGCTTGAAAAAAAAAGAAGATACGATATTACACAAGCCAAAATTGTTGTAAACAAGGGTGGGTAAAAACTTATCTTATCCCACCGAGTGATATCGGAAATGTAATGGACAAATAATTAAGTATTGTAACTGAAATGTAAGATATATATTTATTCCTGTTTTATTCTAAACGTTAGATTCAAATATATTATTAGTATTCGAAAATCTGAAGTGCAAATATTTAAGTGGGATATCCGAAATGTACAGAGCATATATTTACGTGATATACTCGAAATGTAAGCGTGAAAATATTAACGAGGGATATTCAAAATGTAAGGTAATGTAATATTTAGTGATATTTCATGCTTACTCCTATGCAAAAAAACAAAAAAACAAAAAAATCAAAAAAACACTTACATATATTACCAGGCCCTCTACACTATTTTTCTATTTGGTCGTTATTGAGATTGATGCCGTTATTACATTAATGCCCAATCGTATATGTCTTCTTCTCTACACGTAGACTGAAGTACCTGGAACCATCCTCATTGTGTGATTTATGTGGAACCACTTGATGGTGCCAAGGTGATGGCAAATCATGACTATGCAGTGAAGTAGTAAAATATCTTAACCATATCACTGGAGTCACTATTTTATCATGTTGGCTGTGTTGAGGCTAACATTGTTGTTCATGATGACGGTCGTCTTTGAGTATAGAATCCAGAGGTTAGCAGTGAATATTTCGAAGACAGTAGGGAAGCGTAGTTCTTCCTTCTGTTCCTCTTCGCCTGACAAGCTGGCACTGGACATTCAGATAGAGTAAACAAAATAGCCGCCTTTATACATGACGGATTGAATATTCTACGTCTTCTGATTAGTTAACCTTCTATTGGTGGACTATAAAATGAGTCAAGTCATTTGGACTGGCTCACTAGTACATAATATACACAAAAAACTGCAACAAACATTGCCTTTACGCAAATGTCCTGATGAAGAACAGACTTGCGGCAACATAAATGTGATTCTACAGAAGGATACTGAGAATATCATGGACAAAGTTTTAAATTGAAACAAAAATAGCACTTAGACTCGACATCAGAAAGACACTATTGAAATGTTTTGGATGTATAATGAAGAATTGCGTTCTGGAGGATCAAACACTCGTATCACATATTGAAGGTAAGTGGGGCAGAGAGAAACAGTAAACAACCTACCTAATGCATTTGTACAAATAGATAGTATAACTGTGACTGGTAGAGATGGTGAAAAGACAAATCTTACCTAGATCTCAAAATGATAGGAAATAATGGAGAGCTATGAAGGCCTACGTCATGAAAGGATTCGACACATACAAAAAGAAATGAAGTGTCTAGGATTGGTGTTTCCTCAAATCAAGGTGAATATACTTACCTACGATTAACAACGACTTATTTTATTGACTTGGCGGACTAAATAAAAAGAATACAAGAAGTGGGGGGGGGTTCTGTTGTGTTATTTTTTTCGAACGTACCTGTGTGCCAAGCTTCTATGAAAGATTGTGAGAGAATTACATTTTGAAAAGATTTCTTTGTTTTGTTGAGTCGGTTGAATTATTACATCTGTCTAATTTGTATTGACGTAAACTGAGGATATTATATGCCGTATACTTTTCTGTGTTGTGTTTAGTGCGACGTGAGAATCGCCAGGATCTGTAAAGTACCTTTAGAAGGGAGCGATATAGGTCTTGAATGTAAGGAATTCTGTCTGTAAAAAAGAAAAGAGGGTAAGAATTTTGCGCCATTTTTCTTATATACTGTTTGTCGGTCGTTATTAGCGTTTTTTTTTTGGTAGTAAGTAGCCTAATTCCACAAATGAACCTTTGTCATAAGAGTAGAACAATACACACAGGTGAACATGTACACCAGATATTCCCATAGGTTCCTTCATACCATTTTGAATAGAAATGCTTATGAAATGGAATTTGTGTTCTTCAGCCAATTTATTTGAGACCAAAAATTGAATTTTGGGCCTTGGCTTGCAAAAGATTTATTACACCCAGCACCTCTTTGTCGTTCTACTGTTTTACGGTGACAGTCATTTTGTTATGACGTCACATACACATGCATTTAGTATTAAACCTGTTCTAGATGTTACAATAAGTCTTGCATAGCCCTATTGCTTTGGGCTTATAAAATGTTTTCATTCTGGTAGGTTTATGCCTATATGCACCCTACTTATGGACATTGTCTATTCAAACTTCGCTGAAGATATCTAGTACTAAGTAAGTTTTGCTTGTTAATACATTTTCTATATAAATATAGCTAGGTGTTTCATGATTGTTTAGATATAGATGATTATTATATTCAAGGAAATTGCAGTGTTTGTGTGTCTGTTTACTATATCATCTATTGTTGTAATAAATCGATAAAAAAAGAAGTTCTAATTTTGCGTTTCGTGCTCGGAAGTCGGAAAAATCAGAGCTGATTATTTGTGACGTGTATTTGTTTCTCTTTTCGGATGACAGTCGCCGAGAATTGGTTACGATGGTAGGAAAAAAATCATGCGTTCTTATATGCGTAGCATTCAAGATGGAGGCTAATGCATGCCTATAAGATGTCGGCATTTTTTTAGTTGGTAAATATAGATATATACACATGATAAACAACGACAATAACGGTTATTGCCAGAGCGAGAAAAATGAACTCTTGCAAGGAGAAAAAATAGAGAATGGTTGGAAATATTGAAATATCGTCAACAAAGCAAATAATGACAAAAAAGAAAGGTTATGTAGAGGACAGATATCAATAATATATGCGGTGAAATCACAAAAATAAAGATGGAGAACTATCAAGAGGAATAACGCCTACTTTTACCAATAATACAGCGATAACGGCAACAAGAGCATCAAAATGGAAGTTAAGAAGATTGTTCTGCACCAGGTGTTACAACAGTCTTTCAAGAAATTATCTAATTTGAAAACCAGTATTCATAAATTCGGCTTAATTTGGCTGAAACTCTGACCATTGCTGCTGGAGAAAAGGTTAAAACAATAAGCAGGTCACAAACGTTAATGATGTTACTATTTATTAAGCTTAGCTGACTATTTTTACTTATTTATTAAGCTTAGCATATTTATAGTAGCATGGGACTTCGGAATTAAAATGAACAGTTGGTTTACCCACGACAACAAGGTTAATGAAGGTTAATAATAATGAGGATAGACTCGAGTAATTTTAACAAAGCAAGATAAGAAATTTATTTAAGAATTTACATATTTGAAGTAATATCAGTAGCTCATTTCAGGAAAATAAATCAGAAGTCCGTAGTTTTCAACAAATTGTCATGAAGAGGAAATGTTCATACAACAGATTAAATGATCTGACACAAAATAATGTTTAAACAAAGGTAAGATTGTCTACAGAAAGGATATACAGATGCATACGTCCAAAAGTAGACGAAGAAAGATAGTTTAAAATACTTAGCTTTCTTGGGTTGTTGAAATAAAGTTCTTTGACGTGCAAAGCGCTTACTTAAGGCCGATAATATAATTGGTGAGTAATTTGGCACTGGCGAAAACTTTGAACGCTTGACGCGTGAACAGTAACGAAACTAGTTTTCCTTATTTTATATCAAAAAGGATTTCGCATAGGCTCGCTATTTTCTTCTCTTTCTTTTTCTAGGATCAACGACTAATTCCTGTGAAAAACAAGGTTTTCATTGGTCCGAAGAAAATTTCACATAGGCTCGGGAATTTCTTTCCGTATTTTTCTTCAGCTCGCCTGAATTTGAAGGGAGTGAGGAAACGGAGTTATTATTATTTTGTACTCACCACATACTTAGTTTAATATTTATCAAGCTTAGCTACGTCTGGCAGAAGATGAAGAAGGAACGAGTGATTTTAATGAAAGAAGACTTTTAGCGCCAATTTTCCAGTTGGAGAGAACTTGCTTGCCGGGAAAATAACACTTGAAGTCAATACAATTTTTGATGCCATCAAAACGTATGCAACCTCAACAGTCATGAAGCAAACTGTATCTCATTCGTTCTTATACTTTGTACGCTCAGCTTTGTCCGGCAAAATGGTGAATAGAATGGAAGGAAGATTGTGGATACAATATTCATACCATTGATAGCCTAGATTTCAGCTTTTCCATTGTGCTATTTGGAAAAAAAACAACTATCTGACAATGACTATAGCACTTTAATTCATAATGGGTATAAAAATAGACATTTTTTAAATTGGTTTCACTCCATGTAAAGCAGTAAAGCCACTCAGACACACAGGGTTACTGGATGTGGAACGGAAACCATAATAAATGGAAAGAGAAAAGAGTAATCAGGAAGACCGTAGATAGCGATTGACATTGTGTTTAAATTTTTGTAGATTACAGTTGGATGGAAAGCATGGAGCCAGAAAGGAGTTCCACAAGCGAGAAGTGCGAGAAAAGAAATTGTTAGCATAGAATTTACGGTTACATCCAGCCAGCTCAACTGTAAACTGATGAGATCTCGACGTCAGTCTAGTACTGCGCTTTAAATTCAAAAAGTCTAGGTATCATAGCAAAGAGCTCATCCGAAAGTATTTATCACCATGAAAGTATTTATATAAATGACACAAAGAGGCAACTTTATGAATGATAAAGATATAAATGTAGCTATAATTTATCAGGAACTGTGCAAACAAGTGCGATTTAAGAATGCAAATAGATAATAAAAACAAGATGTAGAAGCTCTTTTTGTGAAGAGTGAAACTAAAATTCCCTTCGAGTGCATCACCCAATCCAGACTCCGGGGACCAAGTCCTATCAAAAATTGTCAGGAAAACATGTCAGTTTTAGTAAAGCACACAATGAAGTCGAACGAAAGTGAAAAGCTGAAAAATATCTTAACCTTGTCAGATAATTGGGAAAAAAATGGTGGAATCTAAAAACGACAGTTTATCAATCATTATGGGACCAGGTGGAAGAGTGCAGAAGAATTCAAGTAAACAAAACTTTCTACAGTTGTAAATCCGACAAAGTATTGAAATCATCAAGATGACAGCATGATTAAAATCAGTTTCAATCGTAAGGAAAATGGTGGACTATTGACTTGCTGTCACTTATTTTCCATTAATCATGACCTGAAAATCAACGAATACAAAAATACTAAAAGTTTGTAGCTCCAGACAAAAAATAATATTAAATGTTGTTAGTAGAAAAAGAGAGAAAAAAAAAGCCTAAATAATACGTCAAGGTTGTCAGTGCGAGTTACAGCTTCTTGTTTTCACTGCTGGATAGTCAAGGAAGTTATGTGAAATGGGCTTACACAATGTTCACTCACAAGAATAAGTGACTTCATAAGTTATACCAAGAGTATTTGTTCGAAGTGAATATAACCTCGGCTGATATTCTGTTTTTCGTACCGCTTACTCCACTTTTTTCGCCCCCATCTCTCTCTCTCTCTCTCTCTCTCTCTCTCTCAGACACACACATATATATTATAATTATTTTCTTTTAAAAATATGATTCCATCGCGACACGGAAAATGTCCATGTTTCAAAACTGAAACTAAATCTATAAATTTAATTATAAAAATTAAACTTAAAATCCGTAGTCTCGTTCCATTGTCAAGCGATGTTAGGAATAAACTTTCAATAAGACTATAATGATATTAGGAGTTGTTAATGTTAAGGGTGTCTGGGTTTTAATTTCTCCAGACAGCTTATGTATCCAATATATGTTACTTAACAAAGTCAGGTTAAGTTTTGGTGCGGTTGGGGTGTTTGCTAACAAACGTATACTTCCATTCTTCAGTGTGTCGTCTGGGTTTTCAATTATAAAATAATTAGGTATGTTCATTCATCCGCTTAATTCATATTTTTTTTATACACCAACACTTTCGTATTATTTTAATATATATATATATATATATATATATATATATATATATATATATCTTTATACATGTTTCATCAAAGACGAGAGGTAAGGTACTACGGTTAAGCTTTTTATTTAATATTCTTTGTGTTCGTACAAGTTTTTTCTTTTCTGGACACAAAGTTTGTAAAATTGTCTAAAAGTTCTGCATATCCAAACGTTTTCGGCTATTCTTTTAGCCATTATCAAGGACGATTTTTATTTTTGAATTTTTGAATCTCACACATTCAGTTAAAAATTAGCATCAAAACCATATTATCCTGGAGAAGTCTTGTTTAGAATCAGCCACACCTTTTAAAATGATTGGTAACAGATAAATTGCGTAAAGCTTGAATACACTGTTTCCTTCTACTGGACTGGTTTCCAATCAAGGCTAAAGAGTCCATTGAGCCTTGTTAACTCCTAGCTGATTATATTTATATATATATATATATATATATATATATGTGTGTGTGTGTGTGTGTGTGTGTGTGTGTGTGTATATATATATATATATATTTATATATGAAAGAGAGAAAGAGCGAGAGAAAGAAAGCAGCGAAATGGATATTCCAAAAATGTCGAAGTGGTGCACAACTTATTTTGTTTTTTTCTAAGTTCTCCGAATATCGCTGTTCGTTTATTTTTTTACATATTTATCTTTCATCTTGAATTTGTTGCCTATTTTTATCTCAACGCCTCGGTCATTTAGGATTCAACAACCATTAACTACACAGGCGGGAACAGAAATTAAGAATTAATCTCCAATGAGAATTGAACTCACGTGCCCTATCCTTACGGATTAGACACGAGCAACGCATTAACGACTTAAACGCGGATCTAATGCCCGATGCTATGTTTTGATCTATTTCATTTGTTTTTACTTGATTTAAGCATTTTCATCATAAAATTTATATAATATTAATTTAGCATCAAAACACAAACCAGAAAATGAGATTTAGTCGCCAAAATATGAACTCTTTACATTTTTTCGCAACTTTGTGTCACTTTATATATTGTTTACCAATATCGATTATGTGTAAGTATGTTTTAGGGGCAATTTCCATTATTGAAACATTAATTGTTTGATCGTGCCATTATGACCGCTTGAACACAAAGTTGCCAAGGATAATTGCACCGGAAAGAATCCTTGAAACTAATGGATGGTAATTAACTAATCACGCTATCAATAAAATCAGTATCATTGTTTCGACAGTGTGATAAAATTTCGATGCGGTCTCTGATTTTGGTTAAGTACCTCAGGGCCGACCTATTTTATTCCACAGAGATTTTTGATTTCACTCTACGGAGAGTTATCACCAGATCTTATTAGAGTTACTCGGACATTACCGCGCGCGCAAGTACACACGTACACACACGTACACACCGTACACACACACACACACACACACACACACACACACACACACATATGTATGTATGTATAAAGTCATTAGCCTGACACGTAGATATCAGATGAATATTGATCCGAGAATGTTACTATATGTTCAATTCATCGGATTAATATTATGCTCCACCACACCTCCTCTCACTGTTTAATCCTTTTTAGTCCAGTCTCCTTTTTCGTCCTGTCCCCTTTTTCTGTCCTGTCGCTTTTTCCATCATGTCTCCTTTTCTGAGCTGTCTCCTTTTCCGTCGTGTCTCCTTTACCGCCCTTTTACATGCTATTTTTCCTTTTATTTGTTGACGGCACCACTAGCAATGTTCGTTTATATGCTTCTACTATTTTTGTATCCCAATATGGAAGCGAGTCGGGCGTGGTGAGTTGCAATACAGTTATAAAGTCTGTAGATTTTTCTGATCCATTCTCATCCATCCAGGAAGGAGTTGCATCATCCTGTTGTCTGTTGTTCCCATGGATTTTGCATGTGTTGTAAAAAAAAAAAAAAATAATTACATCGAAAAGAATCGCCAATACTTCTCATTCAGATGTAAGTTTTATTTTTAAAGCACACTAATAGTATTTATCTATTATCTGTGTATTCAGCTAAATTTGTTTTGTAAGCAGGATGGCCGGCATGCAGAGGTTATGAAGAGGTTTTCTTTTACATCGGCTGGGCAGAATGGAGATCTCATTTAAGTAAATTCGGCTTCTTCAAATGTGCGTTGATTCCGTTATCGTAACTTGTTCCGGTTTTTGAAGTCACAATGGCAATCAAAAGACATGCGTTAGAAACCGGAAGCCGGTCCTGATGATCTTAGTCCGTGTGTGGCTCAGAATCATTAATCAATGATCATTCCTATTTCTGGTTATTACCCGCTTATTATCGGGTTTACGGCCACATCACGTTGAAACATTGGTTCCCATACGGTCACCAAAGTTAAGCAACGTTGAACCTAGTCAGTACCTATGGGTGACCGCTTGGGAATACCATCTGTAAGTTTGGATGTGCGGGTGGTATAATGAAGTTCCAATTCCCGTTATATTCACTCAATCACAAGTAACCTTGTGAAAGGTATGAATCTACCTCTTCTCCTCCCAGGTATGGGTAAAATAGTAAGACTTGTATCACTAAAACCATTATAATCACAAAAAAAACAAAAATGCGTACAAAATATTTAGATTTCAGCATCAAATAACCCATGAAGATTGATATGCTGCTAAACAAAAGCAAGCAACCAACACACTTCGCATCCCTTCTCAAAATCAAACCAAGAAAGTTATTTCTAACAACCTTCAGATATATCTGTCTATTTTTCTGAAATGAGGTATTGTAACTATTTACATTGTTCAGACTGTTGTCTTCATTCTTGTTGACATATTCACGACGTTTCGGTTCGAAATTCAAATCACCTGAAGAAGGCCGGAGAGTACAATGGCCGAAACGTCGTGAATATGACAACAAAGAAGAGGACTTACATATTCACTATTGAAGAGAGGAGATTATGTTGAAAAATAAATATTTTTTGCGTAAAATTAATGTTTTTTCAACATTAGCCTACAGACTTATTGATGTACCTACATATTCACAACTGAATTAAGTGCATTGACAAGGAAGAAGAATATGTCGACAAATAACTATATGGTGTGTAAAATAAATGCTTCTTTTTTCTTTCGGTTGAGGACTAATAGATATATATACCTACATATTTTTATTGCTCCGAACTTTATTTTTAGTGAATATACGCATTTGAGTTGATGCTCTTTTTTTCTGAACGCTTTTTATTTATTGCACCCGAGAAAACTTAATAAAGAAAATCTAACCTCCATCAGGATTCGAACCTGTGTCCCTATTTTCGGGAAGAATCACCGTTTGATCCGATGTGTATGTGGACCGCTAAGTTACGGAAAACTTCAAATGTGCTTAATCTCATGACTATAACTGAAATGGAAAAATATTGAATCCATTTGCAAATTGATTTGTGCCTTACATTCTCTTATCTCTCATCAAGCATCACTCTGTTCATTTGACAATTCGGACCACTCTGTAGTATCTGTTGATATTTCTTTTTGAGTCTTCTATTTGAAAGGAACCTCTTATTCGCAAGACTTCTTCCATTTATCAGCTTATTGACTGAGGTTCATTTTCTTAATTTTTCTATGGAGAATTGTGTCACAAAGATTTCTTGTTAGGTGTTGTGGTAGGATCCACCTAATTTGCATAGTGGAGTACCGACCATGGTACCGGGAAGACGGGGGGGAGGAATCAAGAGATTCAATCCAGAGACTCTGCCCGACTGCGACTAAGGCAACACATTCTCCAGGAACGGTCTTCCCAAGAATATACAAAAGACTATATGTAAATATTGTGTACACTTTCTTGTTTCAATACATTTTGTTCTAAGTACATTTTGTGTTGTATTATTATTCCATGCATTAGTCAAGTTTCAACATTAGGTTAAATGCTTTTGTACCTTCTTGGAGATACCAGGTGAAACCATAATATTTATCCTTGGTTTACATCTGTCTATTCAGCCGCTATAGCTCACAGGAAAAACTTTTTCCGGTTGTACCAGCATGATAGTTCTGATCACAACAGGCGCATAATTGTGTCCGCTTATAATAATTGTAAACGCGCCCTCAAAGAGGCTAAGTCTTTGTTTGCTGACAGAATGAAGAACCGTATAGCCCCAGAAAAGCTTGTTTCTCGTGGCTACTGACTGCTCTGTAATTTTTTTTTATCCCCACCTCTCTTCATTCAATTTCAGGTGTTAAAAAATTCTGCAGAAAAATGTTTGGCTCGTAAATTCTCTTTAAATTATTGTCTTTACTCATCTGGAGTATCTTTGCTTGACTTTACACTTAGATCGTCTATGGATTCTGTTATCATCTCTAAGCTAGATCGCCACAAAGCATTTGGATTTTATGGTATCTCTATTTATAGTCTTTAAGGAATGTGCACCTGAACTGTCTCATGTTCCCTTTAAACTGTACAATTAATGTCTTACCGTTTCTTGCTTTTCTGGATGATGGAAATCATCTTTTGTAGTTCTTTAAGAACTCAGGCGAACTGTTTGATCATTCTAACTATTGACCTATTAGCCGCTTACCTCATTTTAGCAAAATACCCGAGACTCTATTCAGCTCTGAATTGGTTAAGTATCTCACCTCGCATGGTCTTCTTTAAGATAATCAATATGGCATTCTCTTCTCTAGATGTTGCTGATGTATTAAAGAAATAATCAACTAATGAAACGTAAATTGTTCACATTATTTTATACAACGGTTGCATTTCTGAAGGCGTTGATAATTCTTTAGCTCCCCCACGTCTGATTTGATATGGGTTTTTGTTACAGCACTGGCATCTCTTCACTTTCCTTACCTGTTTGAATTAGTAAGTGTGAAAGAATTATACCTTTTTATTCATTTGAGCTGACGTTGTTCTTATATTTATTCGTCTACATGATGAAATCTTAATCATTTTTCGCAATTCATAGAAAAATATTCTTATCCAGTCATATCTATTTCTTTCCATCGTTTCTGCATTTAGTACATTGCATTTGCTTTTGCTTTCTTTTTTAGGTTATTTGCTGCTGCCGTAGGTGTATTATATTTGCAATTCTTCACCCACTTGAAATTCCCTTTTGAATTTGTTTTCTTCCATTATTACTGAATAAAATTTCTTGTTCTTTGATACAGATCATCATCCAGTCTTCTGTATTTTCGAGGTATCTTTGTTGTGGCTTTGTAAGACAGTTCTAGTCGAACTAATCCTCTGCCTCCTTCGGATCTGGATGCATACGGACAATCAACATCAGTCTTCATGCCTGCTGTGGACAGTGAGAAGTTTTTTCGTTTTGACATCCATTTGCTCAATGTCAGCTATTGTCCTATTAAAGATGTACAAAATGTATTGCACCACAGGGACAGCCAATTTGTTTATGGCTGATATTATATTTTGTGAATTCAACTTGATGTTTAACACCAGACGCACACGCCTATAGTAATCGCTTCTTATTTTCTACTTCATTTGTTATAGTTCCCTAATCTTTGTGACCAAATCTAAATCTATTGAGTATGTTCCTGTAATTCTCCCTTTCCTGAATGTTACTTTTGCATATTCATCTAATCTGAAATCCAGACCGATGTTATCACTGAGACATTTTATAGTATTGAGGATACCCATCAACTCATTGTCATCTTTGACAAAGACTTTGATATCATCCATGTAGAATAAGCGATTTATTATTATTATTATTTTCCTAATCATAATTTTTTCTTCTTTTGCTTTCTGTTTTATACATTCTCTTATTAGAATATTGCGTGAGACCCCAATAAAGTAGTGAGCATATTCATTCTGGTTGCACAAATTCTGATGTTAAGCGATACTTAACATCTGCTGTGTTTATGTGGTCTTCATATTGCACTCAGTCAGTTATGTGCCATGCGTGATACACGCATAGACGATCATGTATCTTTCGATACATGACTGACGAGGCAAATTTTTTCCCGCAGTAGGTTGCCATTTCTTTCTGCGGTAGACCACTTGCCATCCAAGGCTATAGAACCCGGCCTGTCTTGTTATTTACCCATATCTGGGGGGTGGGGGGAGAAGAAGGGGATTCATACCCTTTCCCAAGGGTATTAGCACGTAATGTTCTACTTGATTTAAAAATCTCTTGTAAACAAAGACTGTCAAAAATCTTGCTAATGTTCTTGTTTGTTACTTTTTTTAAAAAAATTAGTCTTTCCCAGGACTTCAATTATTAGAGTAGTTTTAATAGTACTTTTAAGGTGACACATTTTTTCAGTTTCAGTTTCAAGATCCTTATATTGATGTTGTCGTTTTCATTAACAGATATGATGTCACTTCTCTACATATAAAAAGGCAGTTTTGTTTGTAGTCTTAAATGTCATTAGATTTTATGTTTGTCAGTAAGAATGATAAAAATCTCAATGAACACTGAACTTATAGCTATGTCTGTTTCAAGTTCATGCTAATACCATTGTTCAGCATGTGACACATAATATTGACATATCTTTCAGTGAACATACTGCCTAATCTTGTCAGGTTCATTTTTGTATTGGATCGCGATAAACTACGTGGTCAATAGTCTCGAAATTTACTTATTGAGTTTGTCGGAGTTACCTCCTCCTCCTATCCTTGAACTGGCAGAGGAACGGGTCATTTCGACCTTGACCTCTCATTCATGCTCCTTACACACTCTTAACACGTCAGAGGGACTAGCAAATCCCTTTTTTTAGTTAGGCTATATTACAAACCTAGGTGTAATATACATCTAGTCATTTTTAGACCATTAGTTATCTTTAGCTAACCTTGTAGTATTTTTTTATAGAGACTTTTCGGTTAGCTTAGCCAATTTCTCTTGCTGGTCCCCCTCGACACAAGACAGTGATTTCTCCCAAGCTTTGGGGAGGCTGTCGGCGGCCGCAACGGTCGTCTACGCAGGCCCCTTGGCCATCATTGGCCAAGGGCGCCGATCTACGGGCTGTGTATTAATTTACGCTCCCATTTCTTTTTGTCTGCCAACTTGACGATAGTTGGGAACTTTCTTTCTCTCTCTTCCTTCCCAACACGTCAAGTTGGCATCCAGGCAATGACAAACAACGTTGGCAACACGAACTGCTGCAACAAGTTGGCACCCCGGCAATGACAAACAACGAGTTGGCAACACGAACTACAGCTACAAGTGGTGACCCCGACGTGAATCTGACTTGGCTGGACAATATGGCGACATAAAGCAAACGAGGCATATTCAACATTTAGCAACCAGCAGACCTGCAACACCATTTTCTACGAACTAACACCTCTTCTGGACTGAAACAGATAAAGTGTGAACCCAAACCACTGGACGACTCACTGTTCCACTACATACGACTGTTGATTCCGAACCACTAAAGGCGACCCACTGTCCTTTATTTTCAAAACAACTTTTGGAAGCGACACACAAGTTTCACAGGAATGGATCTACGACTTTCTCCGGACGACTCACTGTTCCATTACGATGCGACATCACTGAGGATTTGCATGCACGTAATTCGTCGCTATTAATCTTGCAAATTCCGCTTCCTTTCAACACGTGCTACTGGTCATAGCATTTCGCATCTTCTTCATTCCTGAAACTCATAAAGAGCGCACATACATTTTCCTACACCACGTGGCAGCATCTTCACGCCACCGCTTGCTTCCCATGCTTCACAGTATTTTTTCGGACGACTCACTGTTTCGAAAAACATTTTCCACAATTGCACCCTGTCGACAATACAAGCACATTTCGTGAATCACGCATCTCAACCACACTTCTGACACATTTTCTTTTCAGTTCACAAGAACAATAATCAAAACCTTTCATGAAACTTTTTTCTTATGTATATTAAAAGTTGACATTTCATTACAACTTTTAATCTGGTGGGAGGTATTGTCGGAGTTACCTCCTCCTCCTATCCTTGAACTGGCAGAGGAACGGGTCATTTCGACCTTGACCTCTCATTCATGCTCCTTACACACTCTTAACACGTCAGAGGGACTAGCAAATCCCCTTTTTTAGTTAGGCTATATTACAAACCTAGGTGTAATATACATCTAGTCATTTTTAGACCATTAGTTATCTTTAGCTAACCTTGTAGTATTTTTTTAGAGAGACTTTTCGGTTAGCTTAGCCAATTTCTCTTGCTGGTCCCCCTCGACACAAGACAGTGATTTCTCCCAAGCTTTGGGGAGGCTGTCGGCGGCCGCAACGGTCGTCTACACAGGCCCCTTGGCCTTCATTGGCCAAGGGCGCCGATCTACGGGCTGTGTATTAAGTTACGCTCCCATTTCTTTTTGTCTGCCAACTTGACGATAGTTGGGAACTTTCTTTCTCTCTCTTCCTTCCCAACACGTCAAGTTGGCATCCCGGCAATGACAAACAACGAGTTGGCAACACGAACTACAGCAACAAGTTGGCGCCCCGGCAACGACTCAGCTTCAACAACCAACAAAGATCATCCTGGCATCACTCAACATCAACAACCACCAAGCGATCATCCTGGCAACAACTCACATCAGCGTCAACCCCCCAACAACGATGATCCTAGCAACTGCCAACCTCGACCATCAATGCCTGCACTAAAACTTCTGCAGTATCCAGCACTCCTGCAGCATCCGGCTCACTCCTGCAGTATCCAGCACTCCTGCAGTATCCAGCACTCCTGCAGCATCCGGCTCACTCCTGCAGTATCCGGCACTCCTGCAACATCCGGCTCACTCCTGCAGTATCCAGCACCTCCACCGTTTCCGACCATCTTCATTTCCTTTTCCTTTTAGAATAAACCTCTATATATCATATATATCCTCGTTCTGTCGTCCATATTGCTCCACATGTCAGATTTAACGTCTTCAAAAATGTTAGCGGGTCTCTTGTGACCCCGTTCACCCCTTTCCGTGAAACGGGGCCGCTGGACCGCCCGCTACAAGTTTGCACAATTCTTCATATTTGTTTGCCTCGTAATTCCTGGTGAATTGAATTTGGTTTCGTTTATTGATTGATTTGTTTTTATTACGAATTATAAAGCATTTTCGGGTTATTTAAAACCAGAAAATATTTGAGGATGGTAAGAATTTTTTGGAGATAATAATAATTTACTGATACAAGGAGAAGAGATGGATTCCTATCTTTCCCAAGGGTATTTCTGCGTAAGTGACTATTATGAACTCTTGGAATTGAAATTCGGTTCTTCGACTTTCAATTCCAAGCCGTTATTCATTAAGCTCCGCACCCCCGCATATCCAAGCTTAGTGCCCTTGTTATTCCCAAGCGGTCACTCATCTAGATGCATGCTAAACGTTGCTTAACTTCGGTGATCATATGAGAACTGATGTTTCAACGTGATATTGCTGTAAACCTTTGGTATTGTGAAATCAGTAACAACAAGATCATCATCATCATCGTCATCAACAACAACAACAATGATAATAATATTAATAACGTGTAAAACTATCCTGCTCAACCGAAAATGGCTATTCGTCTGAACTTCTAAATTGTAAACAATCTTATCTTTTTAGGCCAACTCTTCGTTTGTACTTATGCAATTTGTTTGCAAAACCAAACCCAAGTGGTTTCAGCACATATTAGTTATTGATTATTATTAATAATTTATTCATTTTTGCTATCGTTTGTTGCCTGAAATGTATCAATTCGAGCCAAGTGAATTGCTTAAGCGACATGACAACAAAATGGGAATTATTTTATTCGTTTTTGTCCAAATAAACATTTTTCCTACTTTAAAAAATTAGCTTTTTTTTTTTTTCAAAACAAAATAAATCACTCATTATTCACTCCTTTTCTCTTTTTATAGTCGTTTTTGAAACATTATTCATTTCGTTTACCAACCTGCAACTTAAGAATGAAACTCTTCTCGGCTGAATAAGTTAACTTCTATAAAGTTGAACGCATGTTCAAATTCTATCAAAGGCAGCATTTTCTTCATAAAGTTTTCTTGAATGTGAAGGCTGGTAGACGGAATAAACACTGTTTGAAAAACGGGTCGTCTTACTCAAATACGGGTTAAAAATAACGTTTGAAATAATAAAAATATATCGGGTTAAAAATCAAAATCAAAAAAATTTTTTAACTTAATACATTATTTTTAACATAAATGATTTTTAACTTAATATATAAATAACGAAAATGAGAAAATCAACAGTTAATTGCTGATATCTCTTTACGAGTGGACAAAATGATTACAAAAAAGGGTCGTCTACAAAACTCTGGAGTCAGGGTGCTGAATATAACATTAATTATCTAAGTGACAAATTTAATATTTGTATTAATCCTAGATAGATAGATAGATAGATAGATAGAAAGAAAATGTTCGAGAATTCGGTCACATTTATAACTCATATCAATATTGTAATGATTATGGTATGCGGCAATATTAAGTGAAACACCACTGGCAACAAGTAGTTGCCTTCTGTTGGCATATGGCCGTCTCCGATCATCGTGTCATCCAAAAGACATTAATTAATATTTGGTGAGAAGATGACATAAAATATTTAATATCTGAAGAGAAAATAACATTTGAAAGTGGCCATGAATGAGAGGTCATTTGAGTGACAATTCAGAAAATAAGCAGAGAAAAATAGAAAAGGGAAAAGGGGAGGAGAGAGAGAGAGAGAGAGAGAGAGAGAGAGAGAGAAAAGGAAAGAACGATTGAGAGTGGCACAGAGGGAGGTGAGAGAAGAGGATAGAGATGTGGAGGAGGGTAGATTTCGGGAGTCTTCCTTTTGACGACATATTCAGCTCTCTTTTACTCTACTGACAAAAGTTAAAAATTCTAAATTTCATTCACCGAAAAAAATTGAAAAGAAAATATAAGGAAGAATAAAATTAGTTCTCAAATTCAGCAAGTCTTTTTTTTTAATTCCTCACCATGTAAACTTATTTACATCAAACTCAACAATAGCAATACAACTTTAATATGTAACATCTTTCTTCTTTCTTAGTACTCTTTGAAATTTTAATCATATCTCTTCTCATGGTTGACAAACACAGACTCACACGCTCTTGCGCGCATACACGCACACGCACACAGACACACACACTCATCTCATATATATATATGTATATATATATATATAGTCATTAGTCTGACACGTGGTTATCAGATGAATATTGATCCGAGAATGTTACTGTATGTTGTTCAATATATATTTATATATATATATATGCTTCTTTGCATGTGTGTGTGCAAGATTGCTGGACTGGATCACATATTACAAATTTGGCTATATTTGATATCCGAGTACTACAACATTTTGAATTGACTTTCTTCATGTGAGTTGACCAAGACTGCTCAACGTTGTTTATCCTCTGCCCCGAAAGTTAGAAATAGCGAACTTCAAAACTGATTAGCGTTGGCTTTCCGAAGCAGATATATATATATATATATATATATATATATATATATATATATATATATATATATATTGTTTAAGATTTGCTGTATTTTATTTATAGAAGAGTCTCCATTATCGGAGACATCGTTTATAGATATAGACAATTACTTTAATACGATCTTCAGACTAAAGCTTAATAACTACATTACATTTTATCACACACACACACACACACACACACACACACACACGTGTGTGTGCGTGATAAAATATAGTTATTAAGCTATGCTATAGTTTAAGATATGCTACATTTATGGGTTAAATTGCTCAATATCAGGGATAGAGCGTATGTAAATATAAAAGTAGACATTAAAATCAATACCCAGAGGCGACAGTCTATCCCATACAATTGCCAGGCCGTATACGGTGTGGTTTTGCCCAACTATTTATATGTACAGATCAGTGATACATTGTATTATTCTAACCGTTATTTTGGTGGGCGGTAACGGTTATGTTTCGGTTTATTCTAGCGGCGACTGAGGGGAAATAATTAAGGATGTAATTTTTGGCTATTTTAGTGGTGTTTGTTATTTTTAAAAATTTATTGTTGATTATTTTATAGTTGGTTGCTATCATTACGTTTACTTGTGTTTATATGTGCGTCCGTGGTTTGTTAATCTGTTTATTATTTACTTAATTTATTTACTGATTTATTATTTTGGATTAACTTATTTTACTTATTTTTGTTTATTAATTTATTGTATTTTTATTAAACAACAAAACAAACCACAGCAAAAATATCACGGAAAATAAGGAAAACTGTATCAACCTACAACAATTAATCCCAAAACTTTAGACTCTTTCTGGAGGAGTAAATAGCTCTCATTACCTTCCCATACCAATACAAATTACTAAATAAATGATCAGAACTAATGCCGAAATGCAAACACGTAAGTAAATTTTTACTAGGTTACTAAGACTAACAAAGAACAAGAATAAACTAAAATAAATTAATAAACAAAATAAGTTAAAAAATCAAATCCAATAAAGTGAACTAACAACCTACCTACATAATTGCCTTTCTTTCTTTTTTTCTTTCTTTGTTTCTTTCTTTCTTTCTTCTCAATTTTTCTTTCTCTTGGCTAATCTTTTTTTCCTTCTTTCTTCTCTTCTTTCTTTTCTTCTTTTTTTTCTTCTTTCTGGCATTTTTTTAATTTCTTTCCATCTATCTTTCAATCTTTCTTTCCTAAATCTCACCATGTAAACTTATTTACATCAAACTCAACAATAACAATGCAACTTTAATATGTAACATCTTTCTTCT
The DNA here is from genome assembly GCA_903632075.3 of Acanthosepion pharaonis. Taxonomy (NCBI): domain Eukaryota; kingdom Metazoa; phylum Mollusca; class Cephalopoda; order Sepiida; family Sepiidae; genus Acanthosepion; species Acanthosepion pharaonis. Next base: position 934,352 of record CAHIKZ030003702.1, read on the forward strand.
TTCTTAGTACTCTTTGAAATTTTAATCATATCTCTTCTTATGGTGGACACACACACACACACACACACACACACACACACGTACGCGCACACACGCACACATACACACACAAACAAATTAAAAAACTACGAACGTACACATATGCACAAGTAAACGTAATAATAATAACCAACTATAAAATAATCAATAATAAATACAAACATTAAGAAACAACATTAAAAATTTATATATATTTATAATAACGAAAAATAAAATTGCCTCATCTTGAATTAAGGGGCGGATTTTGAGCTGGGTTCAGCGGACCCAGGTTCCTTTGTTCAATAAGAGCTGTTTTAAAGGATTCGGATTATGGGTTTTTGAGAGGCTGTGTCCGCACTGTAAAAATGTAAAAAGAAAAAAATTACTTAAATTTACCTTGTCGGCCGTATTCAATGAAAGATGTTTGAAAGAAAGCTTGCTGCTAACGCGCGTGCACACACACACACACACACACACACACACACACATATATATATATGCTATCGTTAGATATTCTTGATTATGAGTCAGGCGTGTTGTTAGCATCCATTAAGGATGAAAAATAGGACCTAACAAATGGGGGAAGAACTCTCGACAAGTCAGCTAACTAGAGGATGTGTCGCAAATAAACCATTGCAGAGAAGGCAACAGGAAACTACTCCACTATTAATCCCAAGAAATGTCATGGTAATTACCAAACGAAATGTGAAAGCTAACGGCGAGGAGAGGGTTAATTCTATGGAAATTAACTCCTCACCCAGAAAGGAGCGACATGAGTGACAGGTGTCACATGACCGTCATCCAGCGACTGTTCGTATCAAACAAAAAATAACTCTCAGGACATGGAACGTTAGAACGTTAAACAATTCCGGTCAGTTGGAAAAGATAAAACAGGTGATGAGTAAGTAAAAGGACAACATTTTAGGAGTATATAAAACTAGGTGGCCAAACAACAGAGATTTTGTCAATGGCAACCACAGGAATATATATGCAGAGAGAAAAGTGAAAAAGGAGTTGGACTGATACTAGATCAAGACATTCGTTCTGGGATTCTGTAACTTATCTCACAGCCGGGTTCGATTCCCGGTGTGGGAACGCTTCGGGTACCTCGAGGTGGTGTAATGTTTAGCAAGCTTGTCTCGCTAGAACAATTACGACTGAGTAGTGAGTTCGATTCTCACTGGGTGCCTCCCTAATTTCGGCCTTGTGCCACACCTAAGCTATGCTTGGAAAATCACTATGTAGGGTTCCTCGGCGTGGTGTAATGATTAGCAAGCTTGTCTCGCTAGATCAGTTACGACTGAAAAGTGAGTTCGAAACTCACTAGGTGCTCCGTATTTTCGGCCTTGTGCCACACATCTAATCTAGGCTTAGAAAATAACCAATTGTTACAGAATAATTATCGTCAATTATCTGAAAGTATAATCAAGAATCTCTACTGGCAGCAAACCGCGTGCATACGGAAAATGAGTTCAGCAGCTATGCAAAGATAGACAAGGGCATGTCTACTCACCGGGTTTAGTCAACCTATACAGCGAGGCAATTCTGAGAGAATGTGTAAGACAAGGACGTGTCTACTCACCGAGTTTAGTCAACCTATACAGCGAGGCAATTCTGAGAGAATGTGTAAGACAAGGTGTAAGACAAGGACGTGTCTACTCACCGGGTTTAGTCAACCTATACAGCGAGGCAATTCTGAGAGAATGTGTAAGACAAGGACATGTCTACTCACCGGGTTTAGTCAGCCTACACAGCGAGGCAATTCTGAGAGAATTAGAAGTCCTATCACCATTCATTACTGCCGGCCACAATCTTAACAATATAAGAGATCCAGATGACAGTGTTGTTAACAGACACGGAAAGGAAATTACAAAACTTCCTACAGAAAGTAACGAAAGAAAGCGAGAAGAAAGGACTAAGCATAAATTACAAGATGACACAATGCATGGTCATCAGCAAAAAGGTGGAACCAAACTGCAAATTACAGGTCGGCGATATTAAAAATCAAGTAGGTAGAGAAATTTAAATATCTGGGAAGTGTTCTAACAGAGGACGGAAGATGTATTGGGATGGCCAAAGATGAATTCCAAAAGCTAAGCAGAGAATTAAGAGACAAGAAAATTTCGTTGGAAACAAAGGTTCGAGTACTGAACTGTTACGTGATATCTGTCTTCCTGTATGGCAGCGGATGCTGGACAATCTCCTGAAAAATAAAGAGACTTGAAGCAATACAAATGTGGTTCTACAGAAGGATGCCGATGATACGATAGGCTGAATAGGTTTTGGGGAGAATGGAAACAAAAAGGAAACATACTTAACATCAGTAATAGGCAGTTAAAATTTTTGGGCACTTAATGGGGAAGGAGGGTTTGGAAAATCTGAAACTCACAGGGCGGATAGGAGTAAAAAGGGACAGAGGAAAGCAACGTGTGACATACTTTGTGGGCTTGAGCGAATGGATTGTAGAACAGGGTTTGAGAGAAATAACAAAAAGGCAAACTTATTAAAAGCTAAAAAGGACGGGAAGATGTGGAGAGTCTACGTCCTGAAGAGATTCGGTACATAAAAGAAGAAGTGTGCGCATTTTGGGGAATTGCAACATTGACAACTGTCGTCAAGCCACGTATTATAGATACTCATCAATATCGACCAGTAGTGGCAGTCCGAACGTCGTTCACAGTACTCAATAGAGTGCTTCTAGGATTCTTAAAACGAACAACAGGACTTCGAGTAGGCGTACTTCTAGCTAAACCTCAACCTAGGCCGAGACACCACCGTATATGTTTCCGTTGGTGTCGTGTGAGGTTAACCTGGACGATAAAATAGCGCGCTGTGTTGTTCAGAGAGCTGTTTCTCTATTACTGATAATGATTTTTCACCTGTGATACGTAATCATGTGGAACAACATTTCATTTTGCAGAGGCTCTAAAACTGATATCATGGTTTTGGTGGTATAAATAAACTTACTCGTTATTTTTTATATCTGTATAGGGTACCTTTAATATATCTGTATTTTTTCAACTCGTTTACCTACCATTTATGCAAGAGGAAAACGGTGTATTCTTCTAGCAGAGTAATGCCCGACACATACGACCTATGATAATCAACATGCCCTGAAAACTTTCAATAACTTGTTTGATTGGCACGATCACCAGATATGTGTCTCCTTGAAAAGGTATGAAGAATGATAAGACGAAGTCTGATTGTTGTACGTATTTCGACAAGAGTTGCAAGAAATGTCGAATAATATATCACAAGTGGTAACGACCATTTGTATGATTGTATACATAGATATTTGTTAACAGCCAAGTAGGATATAGAATCTATTAATATGGAATCTGAGTTCTCTTGATACACTTTATTTTGGAACCTGAGCACATTGATATGTATGTAATCATTTGGTGTAATCCAGTTACATTAGCAGTACGTTTAATCTACAGAAATTTGAAACTCATATTCATGATGTCGTAATTTAATTTTCTGTCGTTGCTTATAGAGAACAAGCAAGAAGATGTATATTTGTTTTTCCAGCATTGTGGTTTTAAATTATATAAAAATTCTAATTCACTAACGATAATTATTTTCTTTTGTCTGATCTGAGTTATATTAATGAAATGGAAATGCATTTTCTTATCTACAGCGATATACAACATCGGATTTTATTGAACAAGTCAATATTTTCACAAGAAAAATGGTATTATTCAATCGATGTTTATAGATTTTTCATTGTCTACTTATAATTTTACGAACAATATATTGCCGGTTTCAGTTTCAGCGAGTTCCATAATTCCATCAATAATTGTGTTGAAGGTGACAGCTTCTGTTATGCTAAGTCATTGATTTTCAACCGCCGTGCCGCGGTACACTAGTGTGCCGCACGATCCTCTTAAATGTGCCGCGAAATATTGTCACGGCATACATATGTGTGTGTGTGTGTATGTGTGTGTGTGTGTGTGTGTGGAAGTAGCGATAGTAAAGCTTTAGTACTTGATTAAATGAATAAATAACATCAAAAATAAGAAGCGAAAAAGACTACGCTCAACTGAAAAAGAAATCAGCTGCACAAATAGATGAATAGAAAAAAATGAAATAAAATCAATTCATATTTATCCATGTATTTTTTTTTAAAATCTATGGTTTTATGTTATAATACTTAAATGTACAGGGTTATTCAAAAAAAAAAAAAAAGAATGAACCGATTTCATGACGTATTGCTTCAGTTCTCGTCATGGAATGAGTCATTGAGCATTTGGAAGAAGAGTTTTCTAAGTTTTTAATGGCTGCCACAGGGGGCGCTGTAGTCACGCCGTATCTCCGGAAACGTTCAGTTGTTTGTTGTACTCCCGGAATGGCGAATCCTCAGCAAAAGGCGTTCTGAATTCTCGTGTTCGCGAAAACAAATACGGTTGACACGGTGCAGCGTGCTTTTTGAAGGCAATTTGAAATTAATCCCGCCCTCTCCTAAGAACATTCGAAAGTGGTTTAAACAGTTTCAAGAAAGTGGGTGTCTGTGTAAAGGATAAAGTCTAAGACGACCACGAGTTTCGGAGGAACAAGTGGCTAGCAACCGAGCTAACCGTGAGCTTGCGATCTCTCGATCCACTCTTTGGAGTGGGCTAAGAAGACGTCTACATTTGAAACCTTACACACTATATCTCGTTCAGGCACTTACCAAGACCTGAGCTCTTTGTGCTTGGCCTGTAACATTCCCAGACCTCACCGTGTGTGATTTTTTTCTTGTGGGGACATATAAAAGATCCTGTTTATGTTCCACCGCTACCTACTGTTCTAGACAAGCGTATGGTTGCAAGAAAGAAATACGACAACAGCAGAAATAGATTTACGTGATTTATTTCATCAGGAACGTGTGGGTTTGGGACAGCTACCTTGTGGTAAAGTTCATAAGCCGGCTTCGAATCTGGGTTGATCTCTCATAGTAGTTCACACTGATTGGCGCTGGCGCTCCCCCTGCTGACTGCTGCTGACCGCTCAGCCTGACCGTGACAGATCTCTTCCCTGGCCTCCTGTTGACTGCCTTTGTACTCCCGTGTGACCCCTTTTATGGCGTTTTTTTATGGCTTAACAGGTTCGAAAAACGACGCGAGTATAATTAGGAGGGAAGCATTTTTATTGGTCGAAAAATAGAAACACTTTAAAATATTATTTTATTTTTCGACCGGAACTCGTGCGTCGGGAACATGCGTAAACGAAGATAATGGTCATTTTGTGACGGGGCCTTGTCCCGTTCACATCCGGCTCTCGCTCTTGAGTATGTTAGTTTATTTGCCTGTAAATCAGCCGAGATATCTCTTATTTTATTTTATAACACTACTAACTTCGATGACCTTAAACATCGAATAACAACAGCGATCAACTCAGTGGATGCTGATACGCGTCTGGGAGGAATTCTCTTATCGCATTGATGTTGTCCGTACTGAGGGTGGTGGCCACATTGAACACTTGTAAGACAGGAAATAAAAGTTGTTTGTGAATAGAATACATGTGACTTGGCTGAAGTTTTATATTGCTTTTCGTTATTAAAATATTGCATAATGAAATGAATAAACCTGTATATACTTTAAAAATTTTGCTAATGATGCCATGATATTTTCATTTGATTCTAGGTTTGTCGTTGATTAAAAAGACGATGACAGCAGTTCGAATAATGTAAATAGTTTAAATAGTTACAATATCGCATCACAGAAATATAGGCAGATCCTGAAGGAGGTCGGAGCGTAAAACGACCTAAACGTCGTGAATATGGCAATGAAGATGAGGACAATAGTCCGAAAAATGTAAATAGTGTAATATGTAGTCATGTTAGAAATATTGACAGACATATACACTTTTTCCTCCCACCCCCAATAGTTGGGAGAGCTCAGTTTGGAGGTAACTACAATTCGTTTTAAATAGTTGTTTAATGTATCAACAAATTGAAATATTTAAACCAGTCGTCTTTATATATCCCTAAATAAACATTTTTTAAAGGGATGTTTAAATTCATATTTATTTTCATTCGCTCAAGCCAACCAAGTATTTCACGCGTTGCTTTTAGAATGTTACAAATATAAAAACATTTTTGAACAATGTTTTTATATTTGTGACTAGCAGCATGGCCCGGCGTTACCCGTGCTTGATTCAAAAATCGTACGACTCATACAGCAATCGCTATCACTTGACTTAAAATATTTTTGCCCTTCCTTGCCTTTAAAGGAGTGCCCTTTGCTGTGCTGATGTTGCTACATGCCTTACTTCTTGCCTATCTCACACTGCGAATTTTTTCTAAGCTCTATATTAAGCTGTTATGAAAAAAGAACTAAACAAAATGAACACAAAACGATCACCTTTAAAAAAGGACTCGTAACTGGAAAAAACCGAATGAAAAAAGAATGTTTACCAGAAATACTTTTTCCCACCCAACCCAGTTCTGCGGAATCAGAATCAACGTTGAGTTTAAGCAAGCGAATGAGCATGCTAGTTAACATTCGTGTCAGTCAGCTGTTGGCTCTCACGCTGGCCAATAAAATCTTCCTGTCTATTCGTGGCAGCCAGCTATAGGCCCTCACTCTGGCCAGTACAAAATGGCCGCAAACTACATGAAAACTGCCGTAGAAGCATGAAAAAATCGATTATTTCCACTATTGATCGGAGTTGGGAAATGCAAAGTCAGTTTTGGCCTTCCCGCTAACTCGCGCATGTGCATGTAAATTTTGGTGCAAATCCGTCGAAAATTGCGGCCGTGCATTCGTTACACACACACACACACACATCCTGCCTTTTATAGATAGAGATATTTTAGTATTTATTACGTAGATGCTTACAGCTTTTACATTCAACCAATGATTGCAATGTGTTCTTCGAGGTACACCTTCAGATCTTTGCAGGGTTACATGAGAAAATCCTGTATGTCCAATACAAATTCTAGTTAGCACTAGAGAAGCTGGAGAATGTTGCACAACGTCTCTACATCTAACTCACTGTCTGAACGCCTGTTTCTCTTTTCTTCGGTATCCTCTGTGAACTCTCTCTGGCAGTTCTCGGTCAATCTCTTCTGAGTCTCTTTCTCTTGTTTCTTTATCGATACCTCTTTGATATGTTTTTCGCTTTGTAGAATGTGAAGAAGTCTTGTCGTAGCTGAATATTTTTAATTCATTGCTACTTGGTCATGACCGCTCAAAAAACATTTTGTCCAACATCTTAAAATTATAATACTAGTATGCAATATTATTTTACCTTCTTCCATATTGTTGTCTACATAGTGTTGACTATTTTGTTAATCGGTATTAGCCCATGCAAGGCATTAAAGCCACTAAGACGCAAGGGGTTACAGGGCATGGAAGAATTAGGAACAGAAATGTTAATAATGAGCGGGAAGAGAAAAGAGTAATCAAGAGGATAGTAGATAGCGATTAACATTGCATTTAAATTTTTACAGATTAAAGTTGGCTGGAATTCGTGGAACAAGAAGGAAATTCCACAAGTAAAAATTGGAAGGAAATGACATTTCAGTATAGAATTTATGGTTACATCTAGCCAGTTCAATTCTAGTCTAATACTGTGCTTAAATTAACAAAAATCTAGGTACCATAGCGAAGAGCTCACTCGAACAATTACCATGGAATTATTTATAGAAAAGACACAGAGAGGCAACCTTACGGCGGTGGAAAAGTGGCTGAATCCGAGCCGCCAGATCATGACCAATAATATTGCTGATTCTTCTTTAGATTTTATGAAGGAGCTCAGGGTAAACAGTATGGGTACCATACTATATATTCCAGTAATATTCTAAGCATGGCCGAATGGTAGACTTAAGGATATGTAAAATAGATTCCGGAGAGAAAATTTGTCTGGCACGAAATATAAAGTATTAAACATTTGATCCAAGTCCATCCAATATAGCTCTATATTCATCACTAGAACTTAATATTACGTAATCAGATTTGATGCATTTCATTGCCCAGATGTTTGTTTGATTTCGTATCCTCAGCTAATGTTCTTAATATTCTGCATTCTGTATAATAAACTTTATTGCCTTTTAATATTTCTTAGATATCTTTTTATCTAATTTTTAAAGCTATTTTTAAATATTCTTATTTAACAACGGGTTTAATTTGCTTTTTGATTGTTCTACGATCGCTGTTCAACATTTTCACAATTTCTAACATTATTTTTTGCATCAGGCAATAACTTTACAATTATATTATTTCTCTTTTGAGTTTATATCTTTCTTATGACCAATAATAATCTTTATATATTCTGAAAGTAAGAAATAAATATCAATAATTATTTTATGTACAGTAGGCAGAGAAACAGACAGTTTCTCCTCTATGAATCGGCCTTATATCAACCATCGATTCAGTAATCATAATTGTTGTAACCTAGGGAAGGTTATTAAATAGAATAATCAAACGAAGGTTGGTAATAAACGATAATACTTAAAACAAGAACAACACATATAAGATTCGCCAGCGGTGCGTAGAAGTAGTAGTCAACTGAATTGCACAATGAATCTCCAACTGCAGGATATCTACCAACCGCTCCACGCGGTTAGATGTAGCACAAAGCCGAATTTAATGTGGGATATCTGAGCTCGGCCAAAAATTCCCCGTAGATCCCTTATAAAACGGGACTGGGCAGCTGTTTCTCGAGACGAGACTCTGCCCTTCGATATAGCCTCGTCTGGGGATCCTCTCTGCCCGGAGGCAGAGAGTTTGACCAGCACAGCTGGAGGCGAATATCCAACTGCAGACCACGTACAGTATTCACTACTGTATTTATGGCATACCCATTATCGTCCGTATATATACAACAATATTTCTCAATTAAATTACCAAGTGACTTGCTACAAGTAGCAGTTGTTAGTACGACTGAATGTTGCATCCTCATTTTTGGAGACTGTATACACTTGCCTTTGACAGGGACATGTCTATGCCAAACAGATATAAGATATGATGCTGAAATAACTACTGATATACGAACCCCACATTCTAAACGTGTGATTTTTTGTCGGTATACAGGTAGATAGATAGTGAACGGATATTTTTCTGGTTGTCCAAGGCCAACGCTGGCAAATTTTAACGAAGAACAGATTGCAAGATAGGGAATATAAAAGTATGGAGGACAAGGAAAAAGTGTAAGTAAAGAAAAAAATTGTTTGTGGATGGGATGGCGGCAGAAGATACCAAGTTGTGTACGTAATGGACATGAAGAAAGAAAGAAAGAAATGTGCTGGAAAAATAAAATAAAAAATTCTTGATGAACACAATGAAAAAAATGTGTGATGAAAAGAAAAATACTTTAGAGGAATTCGTCTTTTTTTCTTCTGTGATTTAATGAGGTAATTAATATTCACGTGCCATAGGAAGAAATATTTGTGGAGTCTCCTGATGCATAAATGAACTTGCTTAAGAAAAGATGGCCCAGCAGAAAGGGCGTAGAAAGATGAATGTAGTTAGGTTCGTAGATACTTGTGTGTTGATGGGCGTTGGAAAAAAAGGAAAATAATAGAGGAAACGAGAGACGAGAAAAGAATGAAAAGACTACATGTGCGTGCAGTGGGTCTTTGTAAATCTGCAGATCGAAGACTGAGGGGAGGAAGTGATTGAGACGAAAACCTGGAGGCAAAACGCTAGGAGGCATCGATAATAGAAACAAGAGAAAGAAACTCAGAAGTGATTGACAGAGAAAGAGAAGCAGAATGTGAGAGAGAGAGAGAGAGAGAGAGAGAGAGAGAGAGAGAGAGATAGCAGAGAGAGAAGTCAGAGACAGATACAGAAAAGACAGTGAGGCAGATGTTGAAACATAGTGAGTGGTGGAGAGTGAGGAAAATAGAGAGATATAGATAAATGAAAAGAGACACAGAGTGGCACATAGGGCACAGAAATATAATAACAGATATACAGAAGAGAAAAAGAGAGACAGTGATAAATAGAGAGAAAGAGTGGGGGTGAATAGACAGACAGAAATGGGGACACAGAGGAAGAAAATGAGCCAGAATATAAGAAAGAAGGGATGACAGAGGCAGACAGACAAACGGGATATATATATATATATATATATATATATATATATATATATATATATATATATATATATGTGTGTGTGTGTGTGTGTAGAAAGAGAGAGTGAGAGAGACAGATAAACAAAGATAGGCAGAGAGGGAGACAGAGACAGAGAAAGAAAAGTTGATGTAGAGCCAGTCAGAAAGAGAGAGACAGACAGACAGGCAGGTAGATAGGAAGACAGTGACAGAGAAAGAAAAGTAGACGTAGAGGCAGTCAGAAAGAGAGAGAGAGAGAGAGAGAGAGAGGGAGAGAGAGAGAGAGAGCAGGGACAAAAGAAACAGTGAAACAAGAAGCTGAAACCAATGAAAAATTAACAAAAAGAAAACGAACTAGATTTGTAGCGTATATTTTACAAGTATAACGTACTATACACTTGGGTTTAGGGTTTGATTATAAGAGTTTTTCTTTAATCGATTTTTTCGTAAAATTGAAATTGATAACTTATTCGGGATTCTGTCACGACACATCACCGCCTTCCAGATTCCATCTCATAATTAACAACAAAGTTATCACTGGCGTGGGAACTGAGTATAAAAATAACAGAATTTTGTTTTCTATCGACGGGAATTCAAATTTAGTTTAGACGTTTACAGCTAAGACACGCCACAATGAGAAATTTCAATTCAAATGGAATTTTCCAAGGATTTTTCTGTTTTATAGAACAGATTCCCGCATGGATGCTTTCCTGAAAACTACTAATCTTAACTTCTTCAAATCAAGGGTCAATCGTTATCTATCCTTCTTATGCTTATAATCTTCACTTATTATTTCATTATAACTATTTTAAGAGTAATCCTCTACCTTGGGTGGCTCTCCAGTGGAATTTAGTATTAAAATGGTGTTAAATAAACGGCACATAAGCAGTATAAAAAAAAAGCTGTCTGATCAGTTCTGGCTGATATGCGTGACACGATGCATGTAATTACATAAAAAAAAAAATAGGCGGAGAAGAGAAAATAATTAATTAATCAGACTTAGGAGAAATTCACTTGTGTAAGCATTTGACACGTTTGAAGTAAAAACAAAAACAAATAAGTAATCGGGCAGATGACCACATGAAAAGGATCGATGAAATATTCATATGAAAAGATCAGCTTGACAAAATAAACTGATCAATTATGGACGAAGGGCGACCAACACCGGGAGACAAATGCCTGATGATAGCAAATAAAACTGGCAAATGGTTTCGAGATGGAAAAAAAAAAAAACAGCAAATTAAAATGAGTCTATTGATTAACAATGAAGGCCAATGTCTCTGTTGGAGGAAAGAAATAACGAAAGAAGAATTTAGATAAAAAAAAAAAAGGCTAATAGAAATTTCATAGTGATTAGGTTTTAACGATCCAATAGCGAAAAATATATCTCCAGAAATTTTGCCCGATAAAAATCCTTGGTTATTAGAGTTTACTAAATAATATTTTTGCAGCATTAGTAGTACCGTACATATATTTACCAAAATGACTTAAAATACAAATAAATAACGGCTTAGGTGAAGTCAGAAGAACGTAAATTTAGGTTTTATTTTCTAGAAAGGGAACATGCTAACAAAGTGCAGAAATGTGTTACATGCCTTCTCCCCGACCCTGGAAAGGTAAGCTAGTGAATGTTACATAAGTCCTTTTTTACTGACAGGTTCAGTACGTCATGTTGCAAGAGGTTATGTTTCTATCAACTTCAGGGAAGTATTTTCTCTTCACGGTGCTCTGACACCCAGAACTCTTCTCTATTCTGACTGGACGTCACTGATTGGCCGCTAAGGGTCACATGACTGGCTGTTAAAGGTCTATGACCGGCTAAGCACGGTGTATACTTTTTAGGGAAGAAGAAAGAAATTTATCTTCTCCAAGTGTACAAAGAAAATTTAATAAGGTATATAAAACAACCATTTTTCTTTTTTTTACAAAATGGCTACAATTATTACCGAACTAAAACAAAAAAAAAAAAAACACCTAAAAACAGGGTTTAAAAGGAGCTAAATAAAATATATTTAAATAAGTTTATTAGTAAAATTAAGCATAATACTTCACTCAAAAGAGCAGCATAGATTTTTTGTGAAGATTCTTCATGTTGTTATCGTTTTGTTTTTGGTTTTAACATTGTTTAAATATGTATAGTTTCTTAAATTCTCATCTTATTTTTGCACACCACGTTTTGGAATTAAATATAGATTAAAAATTGAATCACACTTCAAAAATATTGTTTGTATTCAAGTCCTGTCAAAATAAAATACTGAAGGGAAACATTTTGAAATAAGTAATGCATTTTAAATTTAGAAATTTAATTAATACAAACTCAGAACAAACAAATCTTAGAATTGCATCCGAATTTTGTGTAGAAAACATCTTGCAACATTCAGAAAATTGGTAATTTTTAAATCGTTGTGTTCCGCACAGGTTGCAGCCATGTCTTTTCATGGTTTGTATTTGCATTTCATCTGTCATATTGATTACGAAAGAAATATAAAAATTCTAATTAGTTTGAATAGAGCAATGTATTGATAATTAAGTGTCCATAAAAATGCCCCTCGCACACACAATGTATACATATATTTATTACTTCAAAGAGGATACCCGTGTTTGAAAAAACGACCTGTTTTTTTTTATTTGTTTTTAAACAGTGTGTTTAAACATCGATTGCCTTGTGCACTCGGGAAAACTTAATCAAGAAAATGGGCTCTCCAGCAGGGTTCAAACATGTGCCCTCCTTTGTTAAAGAAACCCCTGATGATCTGGCGTGCTCTAGATCACTCGACCATAGAGAGAGTTACAGCCCTACAATGTTCTAGCTACCCTTTTAAGGAATGCACATTTCATCGTCCAGATTTTCGAGAGGGCTTATATCTGCACAGTATTCGAAATGTAGACATATGTTCATCTGGAAGACCGATAGCGTTTAGGTAGGGCTGCAGTCGTTGATGATGTTGCATATATCTCATATGAAGGTTTAAAAGCTTTTGAAAACACTTGCGTACCGTACGCGTATTTCTACGATGTTTGGGTGCGTCACGATCTAATTAAAAAAGAAAATCAATGGGCAGCACTTGCATCTGCGATTCTCTGCTCCAATGTATGAAAGACGAGCCATTTTTCTAAAGAGTGAATACAGGCAATGAAACATGGATTGTTTACAACAATGTGGAGCAAAAAAAAAAAATTATTGCGAAATGAAACACCGTCAACTAGTTGAAAAGTTGAATCCAAAAAAGGTGATACTGATGGAATTGATCAATCAGAAGTACATCATCTTCCATCAGGTGGAGGCCAGATATCACGTCTTTTTACAGACCTCTTTGCAAATACTTCTTATAACTTGCCAGGTGTGTCCTACTACACCCACCATACTCACCTAACTTTACACCTGGTTACTATATTATTTCGATTCCTAAATCATTCTCTTAACGGGATTAAATTCATTTCACTGGAAGCCACATAGACCACTTCATCAACCTGAAAGATGCCAAATTCTAGAAGGATGGAATCAGGAAGCTACTTCAAATAAATCTGTATACAAACATCTGAATATTACTTTTGAAATTCACTTACAAAACACTACTAAAATTTTTCTGATCCAATAGAACGATTGTATAATTAAATTTAACTTTGAAATTGAGAGAAACAAAATGATTGGTCAGAAGAAAAGATATCCTAATACGACCAGAGAGAACATCTTGGGTGGAAACCAAGAAAGGATTCCATGTTTTTTTTTGAGTAATGTAAGTAAAATAGATGTGACATCTAGATTGAGAGATGAAGCAGAGATTGTTGGCAAAGCAAATGAAAGCGATGACAGGCAAACTCTCAGTCTACAAAAGAAGCGATGAAAAAGGGGAGACAAAACTGAAAATGGAAATTAATCAACAAAAGAATACACGAAGTTAAACGCAGTAAAATTGAAGAGATTAAAACAGGTTCAATCCACAGTCTACACAGATAAACGGTAATTGCATGCAGTGAAAGGCAGAAACGAGTAAGTTACCAAATGCACGGACAGAATATTAAGGATAACGAACAAATACTGTACAGAGATGTATCCTTAAAAAAATGAAGTATCACCAACCTTCATTGTATCGGATATTGGTGACGACATATTGTTTGTATTACCACACATAAAAGCACCACGCGATGATGCAATAGTAACAGAGATATTGAAATAAATGGAAGAATTTCACAATGGATTAGGAAATCTATTTACCTAATTAATGCAATAAATGGAAGGAGCCTCAAAACTTCTGTCTTGGGAAAGTGATTTTATTTCATAAGAAAAGAAATAATAAAGACATTGATATCTCTGTCTATATTTCTGAGATGAGGTATTGTAACTATTTACATTATTCGTCTTTATTGATATATTCTTGATGTTTTGGCCGTTGTAAGCTCCGGCCTTCATCAGGAGATATATGTTGGAATTTCAAACGAACCCTTTATTAGCAGATTGTTCTAGTTCCACGTGCCATGCCTTTCCTGGATATCTCAGTTTCAGTTAATTCCCTTTAGTAACTCAACTCACCAAGTTTTCATTCACCTCAGCTGTAGCCAGGTATTGAACTCACAACTCTTTGCGTTAAATCACTGGATTACTTCACAGAATGCTTTTATACACTGAGCCATGTGTCCTTTGTATTGGTTGACGTAGTCCCAAAATGATTGACCCAAACAGTTGTGTGTTCAATAGCTGGACACGAAGCATTTTTGTCCGACTCACCAATTTAACACCTGGGCATTAATTATCTAATTAATTTATGGAACAAGTGGAAGAAAAATATCAGTTTGAATTAATCTACTTTCAATGCGACAAATTTTTTAAATAAAAATTTAATTCGGAATCCACTGCTGACAAGAAATATGTTTTGCCAAGCGAGAAAAAAAAAACCTATTGTATAATGCGAAAAATGATGGTATCATTATTTGGAAGTATATGTGCTTTTAAACAACTTTATTTGGCAATGATGTATACTAGAAGACGTTTAAGAACAAGATTGGGTAATGACTAGATTCATGAGGTTTTGCGCCTCTCATCAACAAATATTTCACCTGATGTGGAGTTATCGAAAAATAAACAAAAATAAGTTTCTCTTTAAATAATTCGTCATTTCTAACTGCATTTCGTCTGTCGTAAGAAATTTGCATTTTTTGTTGATTGTGTTAATTGTTATCCTGTTATTTCTGCAGTCAAATAAAGAACCTTGTTTAAATAATATATTTTCTTTAAACCTCCAGACCAAGGCCGTCTTCTGGACGGAGAGATGTGAGGTCGAGACAATTAAGTATAGTACATTTGATATCGTGGCCCTCCTTCAAGACACTGCTTTGCTTTCTGGCCCGCTCTCTCCAAAAAAGTTGCCGACCGCTGTTAGAGAGAATATACACGATAAAAGTACTGAAATAATTCGACTACACACTTAACATTCAGTAGATTCTTGTTAACATTTTTTAGTATACCAAGTAGAAAATACTATTTTTACACGAACATATTTTGTGGAATATTATTTGCAAAAAAAGTGAAGGCTGAAGATGAATAAATATTGACTCGCAGAATCAGTGTTAGAAGTTCAAAATCTTAAAAGACTTTCTCTTTAAGCGATAGTACCTCTCAACTGATTTGTACCAACAAATCTTTTATTTTTTTTTCTCTTACATTTTACAGTGTCTCTTTTCTTACTTCACCATTTTTTATTAATAGTACTTCCTGCTGTAGTTAAAATATTTTCATTGTTTACTGTCAATTCCAAGCCAGTGTGAAGAGTTGTTCTTTTTAACCATCAATTCGTTTTATATTCAATTCTTGGCACCACGTCGCTTTTATTGAATTCTTCAAGAATGTTTTGGTAAGTGTTTTTTAGTCTTTTGTGTTTCTTGACTATTTCCTGGAAGTAAATTGATCAAATTTCTTCTTCATACTTTCGTTTGACTTTGTGTTTTTCCTCTTTTATATCTGCCTATAGAGGCCTCTTTCTGTGCAATCTTAGTGTTTTGCCTGTTGTGCGTGCGTGTGTGTGTGTGTGTGCCCATAATTATGTACAAGTGTGCATTTGTGTGCGTGCGTGCGCGTGTGCTTTTATGGAAATGATAATTGTAACATTAGACGTTTCCTTATAAGGAAACATTTCGGATTCGTTGTCCTAACAGCCAGTTCAGGTATCGTTTAAAATTTATAAAATCTTGCTCTTAAAACATTTTTTTCAGAAAAATAGGTTTTTCAAGTCCAGTAGCAGTGATTACTCTTTTTCAGTATTGAGGGGAGTTTCCTTCCTAACCTTTTATTTGAAGTAGTGTGGAACGTCAACGTCTTGATTCATTCTTTTATTTCCGAGTTACATGTGAAAGGAAATCTAAAGTACAATTTTTTTCTTGATTTATTGGTGTCCGTTAAAATCCGCAGTTCAATAAAGAATTTGAAATCGAAATTCTAACGCCCAACTTGAAGACGATTCTACTGTAGATCCTTCAAAGCGGCTTCTACAAAATCTGCGTTATTGTCTATATTCTTAATTTATTATTTACACTATTTACATTATTCGGACTATTGTCCTCATCTTTATTGTCATATTCACGACGTTTCGGTTGTTCTACGCTCCGGCCTTCTTTAGGGGATATTCGTTGGAATTGTGAACCGAACACTTTATTTCGTTCACCGGGGTAGATTATTTTAGTTCCACGTACCATGCCTTTTCAGGATATATCGGTTATTGTTCACCATGCTGTGGCCAGGTACTGAACTCACAACTCTTTGTATCAAGTCACGGGATTGCTTCAACCAACGGTTTTAGCCATTGATAAAAGTGATAAAATTTATCAGTTGATAAAAGCGTCCAATAAAAAAGTTGTGAGTTCAATACTTGGCCATAGCAGAGTTGAACAAAACTTGGAGAAGCCGGAGCGTACAATGGTCGAAACGTACAACGTGAATATGACAATAAAGATGAGGACAATAGTGAATATTACAATAAAGAAAAGAACAAATCTGAACAATGTGAATAGTGTAAATACTTACAACAATATTCTCAGGAATATAGACAGATCTTAATTTATTGTTAATAAATTTTGATTCTATTGTTTTCTTTTCTCTTCCTCGTTAAGCCAGATACATTTTGAATGTTGACAGTTTTCTTACAAGATGGCGAAAGTTTGTAGACATAATTTTGAGAACATGCATGTTACGAAGTTCCCCGAAGAGATTAAAAGCCGTGAAAACGAGGCAACTTTCAT
Organism: Acanthosepion pharaonis; assembly: GCA_903632075.3. Taxonomy (NCBI): domain Eukaryota; kingdom Metazoa; phylum Mollusca; class Cephalopoda; order Sepiida; family Sepiidae; genus Acanthosepion; species Acanthosepion pharaonis. Next base: position 951,639 of record CAHIKZ030003702.1, read on the forward strand.
TTGACAAATGTCTTACATCATCCACTTTGCGAGAGACGAAACCAAATGTGTGACGTCAAGACAGAAGAAAAATTCGTGGAATTTATTGCACATCTCTCATCTTTCGTTAAATTACTACAGTTATAATTCACGTCGTATTATATATTTATTCAAGGTGGGAACCGAATGTATTAAAGAATGATGGCGCTTTTTCCACTATCAGAGGGTTGTACGGAAAGAATTCAGTTAGAAATGGTTATGCCGCAAAGATATAATTTACAAGTCATTCAGAGGAAGACGTACTGGTTGGCGTGAACAGATGCTCACACGTAGGGTTATTCAGTGAGTGTGGGTGTGTGAATTTTATCACCAATCTAGAATTATTAAATTGAGTTGAAATAAACGAACTTCTTAAATCTTTCAAGAAATTAGCAGCAAAATGTATTAAAAATGTTAATAAAGGATCCTTGCATCACATCAGAAAAGTATGATGCTCTTATTCGAACGATCCATTAATTAGGCGTGGTGAAACTGGGATGGATATTGAAAAAAAATCTGTGCTGTATAAATTCGACAACTTAATGACGAATTCCAAGAGCGGTTCCAGTTGGCAATGTTCTAAAAGAGAGAGAGAGAGAGAGAGAGAGAGAGAGAGAGAGAGAGAGAGAGAGAGAGAGAGAGAATCACATATTGACTAAGAAGAAGACCCGCAAAAAGAAAAAAAAAAGACTCGGTTTATTGTATAATCCCAGCAGAATAGCAGACGTTAACTGGAAGTAATCGTCTCTCATCTAAATTCCTCTTCAGACGAGAATCCTCATCTTTGTTGTTCAGATCACGACGTTTGGGCCTATATTTTATTGACCGTTCCCAGAATTGTCTGTAGTTCTGAGACAATATTTTTTTTTATCATTCGATGAATTATTCAAGCTAGCGTCCGCATCTTTGTTGTTTCGATAGGTAAAATTCGACTGTTGTTCTCTTCAGCCTTTATCAGATGTGCATTACATCGATTTACCACTTCAAGGGAGATGCGTCTGGTGCTGTGAAAAAATATATTGATTGATCGAAAAAACAAAGGTGACGATACCAAACTGAATAATAAATCGAATAATGACAATGTTTATTATTTGGTATGATTAGTGTTATATGTATATATAAATACATATATAGTAGATATTAAAATATACATTATATCAATTTTTAATACACATTAATCTTCTCATACTAGTGTCCATAAATTATTACATAATTTACAAAGCTTCGACCGCTCCACTCGCCAGCCTTCATCAGCTATATATCGTAGTTATTAATTTAATGGAAACTTCAAAGAAAACCTTCATTTAAACGACGCATATAGATTGTTCGCATTGCTCTCTCTCTGTTCGAAGATAATACTATTAATTCATCGTTGTGGCGTTGATTTTACCATTTTTATTACAGAATTGAGATATCAAAGTCAAACAAGTACAACAATTTAAATATCTAGGTGTGTAAGTGCGACACTGAAATCCGAAGGCGCATTGCGATAACGAAAGATGCCTTCTAAAAGCTAGGTAAAGTATTACGAATCATATAAATCTCGTTAGAAACAAAAAAAAGTGTATTGAAAATTTATGTAGTATCAATCCTCTTATATGGCAGTGAATGCTGGATAATCTCCTGACAAAGGAAAAAGAGACTTAAGCCAGCAGAAATGCGGCTTTACAGAAGGATACTGAGAATACCATGGACCGAACATGTGAGCAATGATGAAGTTTTAGAGAAACTGAAAACAAAAAGGATACTTATACTTAATATCAGAAAGAAACAGTTGAGATTTTTAGTGCACATAATGAGGAAAGAGGGCTTGGTAAAGTTGATATCCACAGGACAGACTGAAGATAAGATTTATTCCTTTTCTACGGTTTATCAACCTTTTTCAGGTTATTTAAAGCTAGAAAATATTTTTAGATTGTAAGAACTTTTTTGATGAGATAATGGTTTAGTGATACAAGTCTTACTAATTAACCCATAGCTGGGGAGAGAAGAGGTGGATTCATATTTTTCTCAAGGGTATTAGTGCTTAAGTGAATATAACGAACCTAATTTGAATTGGAACTCGACTCTCCGATTAACAATTTCCAAAATATTATCCATTACTCTAACCGCACACCCAAACTTAGAGCACCTGGTTACAGACAAGAGGAAAGCAACATATAGCCTATCTGTAGCTAAATGGTATAGCACGTCAGGCTATATGAGGGTTCCGTGTAGGATACAGGTTCGATTCCTGTCGAAGGACACATTTTCTACGAAATTTCTCTGATATTCAGGCTGGTGAATGTTGTTAATACTGTTTATTATAAACAAATTATTTGCTCAAATATTTGTATCTATAAAAATAACGTATAAACAGAAAATATATTAAAATAATTGTCGGACTTAGTCTATTTCATAATATATTATGTCATTTGTTTACGTTAAGATACGCTTCGAGCAGATATGATCGTTCGAGAAAAATCATGGGAAATTTGTTGTTTAAAAACAGTAATTTGACTTTGCTAAACAGACGCTTCCTCTGTAGCTAAATGGTATAGCACCTCTCGCTATATGACGGTTCCGTGTAGGATACAGGGTTCATTCCTGTCGGAGGACACATTTTCTATGAAATTTCCCGGTCATTCAGGCTGGTAAATGTAGTTAATACTGTTTATTATAAACAGAGCATTTACTTAAATATTTGTATCTATAAAAATAACGTATAAACAAAAATATATTAAAACAATAGCCTATCTAGGAAACTTGAGAAAATGGATAGCAGAACAGGGTTTAGGAGAAATAACAAAAAGACTAAATTTATTAAGAGCTACAAAGACAGGATATTGTGGAGGTTCATGATCGCCAACGTCTTGAAGGGACACGTCACATAGAAAAAGTGGGATTCTCTCTCTATCTCTCTCTCTCTCTCTCTCTCTGGGATTAAAATTAGGTGACTATATAATTTAACCAAAGCCGTTATCATTAAAAACAATCAGGTAGTTGGATTTTGATACCTCATCATATTTTATAAAGATAATTCTTCATGTCAGAATTATTCCAACATAGGGATGATCTTTACTTGCGGTTTGCTTTCTGTGGTCTTGATTTCCGGGGTCACTGTTAGGCGAGGTCAACTCAAGAACCAAACATTTCATTAGTTTTACTTAATAATGACCCCGAAACATAAGATTAGTGACGATAGCAATTCTTAAACTCGAAAAGTCAAAGTTGAAAGTTCGCTACTTAATAAGTTAAGTAACTACGTTTTTTTTAACGACTGAGGCGGAAAATATAAAAAGTAAATCAACATTTTCAAAAGAAACAAATTCAACAAGTCAAATAATTTTATACATATATTTATAGAGAACAACATACCTCACAAAAAAAAAGAGAAGGTTACGTGTATACAGATAGTTTAAAAAAGGGAAAGAAAACATTTATGTATTCAGCCGTAGTGTGTGTGTGGTGGTGGTAGGAGGGGGGCTACGTGCGTGTATATGGTGCTCATGTGGTTTGTTTGAAATTAACTAGTCGGTTTAACTGGAGGGTCTCCTCCGAAAGGAATAATATCATTTTATCGCTACGATATCATAAGAGATAAAGTGGTTAATTGTCTCGTCCCTTTATATATATAAAAAAAGTTATTTCCTACCAAATTTAAGGTCTTGTGTCACAAAAACTTATTTAGTAGGAATAGCAAGGCGCAGAATAGTAATACAAAACAAGACTCAACCACTGCGTAAAATCTTAAAAGAAAAACATTTATTACACAATTACGAAAAAGGTACAAATACAAAGTTTGCACAATAAAATCCTTTTGTGCGCCTTATTATTAAGGCAGGATAACAATTTTAGATGAGGATTACCATCGAAAAATGGAAAAAAATTACAGTTTTTGAAATGAAAAGTATTTTGAAAAAGATAAATGAGAAAACAATTCAAGAAGGTAGTAGTAAAATAAAGGTGCTACCATCTTTGAGAAAAACAAAAAAAAAAAAAAAACCCCGAAAACATACTTTTACTTGCCCCACGAACATCACTGGGATATATAGCAAATTTTGAAAAGTCCCTTTTAAAATTACACTGTTCGTGCTTGTGAAAATTCCTTTAAATTCTTTTTCGTTCTTGGCAATCGAACCACAGGAAAATTTTTACTTGAACTTCATAATTCTTTAGTCTCTCTGCAGCTGGCTGGTAACTAGTGCTGAAAGCCTTTTTGTTCCTTGATTTCACTTCTCCCGTTGCTACCAAAAAGTCTTCTCTTCGCATCTACTGACTCTATATATTTGAAAAATTAGAACCCCCCCCCACCAGTTCGGGTTGTTACTAGAGCTTGAGACCACGCCCTCCTATTGATCAGTATATACGAAAAAAACTTCCGCAAAATAGAAATGGATCCTTCACAAATTTGGCGGGTTTTAACCATTGAGCCAAAAAAGATGTAAAACTGTAACAATTTTTTTACACAAACCATCTGGCCTTCATAAAAATACACTTTTCTCAAAAGAACGAATATTAACAAAAACAATCTAGACGGCTCAATGACAACATTTTTAAAATGGTAAAAGTAAAATTTTTACACATGGTCCTGAGCAGCGCCATCTAGCGGGCATCCTGGGAGGCAATCCCAACAAAACATATGCTGAAGTTACTACGATCTATGGTAAGAATGACTCCTGTCACATAACTTTTATTACAGTATAATTATTCTATTATATAGTTATTTGGTTTTTAAAGGATTAATGAATATATTTATGCCTGTTGGAGAAGACATTTTCTTTATTCAAATTCCTCGAACGTACAGGTTGATAGGCGCAATACCCACTGTTTAATAAATAAAAACGTCTATTTCAAATACGAAGAGTCGACTATAAAAACGTTTGTAGTAAAATAATTATTTAATGTAGATAGTCTCTAATTGCAACTAATTTATAAATTAAAATTTAAATATAAAATTTAATCATAGATATGTACATCTATATAACTAGTGAATTTTGTATAGTAATATGTTATGGGCGAGTCTTTGATGGGTTTCTGGGGAGTTGTAAGACAGTAATATTTGATTCACTCGCATAACCCACTCAAGAGAGATATACGCTATTAAAATTCTTATATCCTTCGTTGATTTGAGATCATAACAAATAACGACAAACTCGTTTCTGGGCAAAACGAATAAGTAATAAACATTGTATAGTTGTCACACGAATTGTCTGTACCACTGGTAAATATTGCCATGGCGCCTAGAATTTATACCAATTTAGCGAAAATGAGTTGAGACAATCTCTTGGTTTGTTATATATAAGCATGCATTAGAAAAACGTTGTTTTAACACGTTTCTATTTGTCTACAGCCTGATGATAATAAGTGTCGAAAATATCACCTCGTCCATCTCAGGTAATCGGCCGTTCGAAAGTTATAAACACACCTTTCGATTAAGACTAAGATTTAAAAATATAATATAACATTTGATTATTTTTTATATTTCGATTGTTTTCTAATACTCTTTTCTTAGAAGAAGAAGAAGAAGAAGAGTAATAATAATAATAATAATAATAATAATAATAATATCATCATCATCTTCATCATCATCATCATCATCTATGATCGTATCGTCGAATAAAACAGATTCCGGAAAAAGGATTTGATAAAATCTTCAAATATAAGGATTTGAAATATAAATAGAATATGACATTTAAACACAACCTTAATTCCAGTAGTTGCAGGAAAACCAGGAGTGATTATACATACTGATTTACACATGGACTATCTCCTAGGAAGCTCATATCTATTTGAAATACGATAGTTTGAATGGGTACTGTTCACATAATTAGAAAAATTGATTGAATTTTTATCTTAAGGAAATCTTTCATTTACTTTGGTATAAGGTGATAATATATATATATATATATATATATATATATATATATATATATATATATATACACAGTTGTGGTCAAAATTATTCACCCTCCTTCCATAAATAAAAATGAAGCTGTAATACCTCAAATATTCATGGAAACTTCGTGGGCACTTTTCACAAATGATGAAATAATGGATTTGAAAGGATGTGCCTTGATATTCACAACTAAATTTTAATTTTAATGTCAAGCAATAATAAAAAGAAAACATTAAAAAACAATTAACATAGGAAGAAAAATATTGCCTCTCTTGCCTCAATAAGCTATTGTGTAACCTTTATTCTTGATTATTGACTTTAATCATTTTCGATATTTCCTTACAAGGTCACTACACACACTGATTTATCTGGCAAGAGCTTCTAGTTCCTCCAAATATGAAGGACTTCTTTCTCTTACTTTTTCTTCAAGCATGACCATAAATTTTCAATACTGTTTAAAAGTCAGGACTTTGTTCGTAGTAAGTCAGTACCTTCATTTTGCTGTACAATTCATGTCGTGTGTTTCGGGTCACTATCATGTTGGGAACGTTCAGTCTATTGACACCCCAAAGTCAGCTTTTGTGCACTTTGTTTTATATTACTTTAAGAATAGCCAAATACTGCTCTTTATCCACGATACCTTGTACTCTCATTAGTTCTCCAGGTCTTGAAGGAGCAAAACACCCCTAGAGCAGATTGCTCCCACCATAGTGCTTAATTGTAAGGAAGATATTTTGGGGGTTCGTGAGCTTCACACATAACGGGAATTCATGTGATCAAATAATTCTAGTTTGCTTTCATCTGACTATAAAACAGAGTTCCATTATTTATTCCCATGTTCTAGATGGCTTCTAATCTGCATTTTAGGTGTTTAGCAAGGCAAAGCATTTTTCCTTGTTCGACAAGTGACTGTCTTTCTTAATACGTTCAACACTGAAGTTTTTCTATCATTGACAATGTCCTTTATCATTGTGAGGATTCTTCCAGACATCTCTAGCAATTTTCCTTTCCATTCTCTCAGAAATTAACCATATTCTGTCAGTCCTTAATTTATTCTCAACACAACGAATTTCGTTGTACTTCTTGATAATGCGACAAATTGTCGATCTAGGAAGATTTAAACACTTGGAAATTGTTGTATATTCATCGTTTTGTTTGTACGCATCAACTATCTTCATTCAGAGCTTCTTGCCATATTCAGCCGTCTTCACCATGGTCGCAGAACGAATGAGTTATTGCGGTACGTGGCACTCACATTGTCTTCTTCATTACCTTTTAGAATCTTATGGAATAGGGCCAATACTATTTCATTTTCAAAGGGTGTTTGTATTAAATGTCAAATAAAAAAAAAAACATTACTATTGCCATAGAGCAATATTATTTCATAATTTTCATAAGGTGGGCGGTGAATAATTTTGGACTGCACCAATTTTTAGAAAAATCTATAACTATGATTATAATAGATCGAAACTTCTAAAAATTTCACAAATTATTCGAAACTAAATACGGAATTAATTATTTATGGCAAATCCAGTATTTTCAAATATTCGCATTTCCTTAGAATATATGCAAGTGGGTTGAATAATTCTGTCCACAACTATAATAATAATAATAATAATAATAATAATAATAATTTAACCAATAAAGGATGAAACAAGATGTATAACTGAGTGGGGGAAAGAGGTTCAGTGGGGACTGTGCAAGTGATTAATTGTTGAACATAGACCAGAATATGTCCTATAGTAATAATATGCGAAAACCTGAAAACAGAAATAGCTGTAATAATAAAATCTTGAGGTAAGATCGATACTGACCTAGATAAGCAGCAATACCATATGGGATTGTAATAGATTTATTATTTGATTTAGATGATTTCAAGATTTTGGGATCACTGAGATAATATATGAAATTTTCGACAGCGAAGAAATACTAGAAGGTCTCAGTACTTCTATCTTTATAAGTGATGCCAAAGAAGTCAGGCGCAAATGGCTCAATCGAGTAATCAGCTGAAATAAACTTTTCATTAGGATTTTATTGAATCTAGCTCTTAGAAGAATGAGATCAAGGGCAGTGTAGCTTTATCCAAGTAACTGAAACAAGAAATGATATCTTTATGAGCGAAATTATATCAGAAAGAGCAATACAAATACAGAAAATTCTCGAGTTATGTTTTATAGATTATGCAAAAGCATTTGATAATGTTAGACGCAAAGACCTACTTGAAAGCACGACTTTTGAGAAATCGTAAACATTAAGGTGGCGTTTTCTCACCGGATTTATTCAACCCGTAGCGAAACGATCCTGGAACTGGAAGGCCTACCTGAACATATTATCAGTAGACATAATCTTACTATGCAAATGACACTATGTTGATAGCAGACTCTTGGAAAGTAAGAAGAACGAACTTACTGTAAAAAGACAAAATAAATTGGTTGTCAACAGAAGAGATACTCCAAGATGGGATCTACGTATTGGGGTGGGGGTCAAAATCAAGTAGATACAGAAATTTAACCCTCTGGATAGTGTAATAACAGACGCCACAAAATGGGACGTAGATTTCCGAAGATGTATAGGAATGCTGAATGTCCAGTCACAAATTAAATCCGGTATAATTATAGGTTAAGCGCATTAAGAATGTGTAGCCCCCAATACCTACCTAAAGAAGAAATACACATAGAAAACACATTCAAAGACCTCCGATATCCAGTCACTTCATCCACAACGTAAAGAGAAAGACACAAAAAAATTCACTACCCCAACAAAAGTAACAGAAGCAGGCATATATAAAATAAAAATCCAAAACTGACCCTCACAATACATTGGGGAAACATGCAGAAATTAAAAAAAAAACGTATCTATGAACACAAAGGGGACCTCATAAATGACAATTTAACAAATGCACTAGTCATAGACAGAAATAAATTCGACCACAATTTTGATCTGAAAAATGTCACATTCATTAAAAGAGAAATTAATTTACTCAGAAGGGAAATCCTCGAGAGTGCAGCCATCGAATATTATCAAAATATCAATCTATGCCACGGATTTTTCCCAATCTCACCTTTCCTGAAAGAATTACTACTATCAACATACACAACAACTTATATATGTTGAAAAATCAAAAGAAAACAATTAAATCTACCACTTCAGCTTTTGAAGATGCATCACGTACGTCCATCTCCTAACTATCTAATAACAATCCATACAAGATGCATTTAAAAAAAAATTGAATATTACTCGCTCACTTTACTTTTCATCAGACTTTGAATTAAGATACTTGATGCACTCCACATGCTTTGACTGACCTTTCAACCACCTGATGAATAACCATGAACGTTCTCAAATTTACAAGCCTTTATAAACCAATGACATCCTTGCCTCTCTATATAAACATGTGCAGCATAATAAACCTGTATAATCCCGACAGTTTCAAATAATTGAGAATTGGAAAACGTTTATGAAATTATGTTTCAAAATATATCTGATTTTGCATTTCGCCGTTTAGGCTGCATCAGATCAAAAAAGAGTTGCGCGTGTGTGTATTTGTGTATGTTTTTTTAAAAAAATGAAATCTTATTATTTTTATCCAAGATGGCGTTACTCCTGACTAAAAAAACAAAGAAAATGAGTAACGTTTAAAAATTTCATGACTTTTCCTGTGTCCAAACTTTAGAGACACCCTGTATATATATATATATATATATATATATATATATATATATATAATGTGTGTGTGTGTGTGTGTGTGTGTGTAAAGTGATATTTTCCCTGTATTAAATAATGTTTACTATTATTAATAAATATTCATTTTATACACAATTATTTTAGTAAAAGTTAGAAAGATGAATAATGAGAATTCCTAATTTAAAATTTAATGTGCTTCAAAATTATATTTAGTTCATCTTTGAAATTGTTTTCACAGATAAATATGTTGTGTCAAATGCTGAAATTAATTGGTACCTAGACTTTATGAATTTAAGCGCAGTATTGGATTGGCAGAAAGATTTCATCATTTTACAGTTGAAATAGATGTAACCGCAGGTTCTATGCTAACAGTTTCTTCTATCGCACTTCTTACTTGTGGAACTCTCTTTCAGCTTCTTCCTTCCCAGTCAAGTTTGATCTTCAAAAATGTAAATGCAATGTCAATCGTTAGTTTCTACCTTATCCTATACTTTTATTGCTCTCTCTCTCTCCTTAATAGTGTTTTTCTCATATTCGCTCATACTCAGTAATGCGTCATAGTGGTTTTATTACCTTGCTTGGTGGGGGGGGGGACAAAGGAATAGCTGAACCTCCTTCATTTCTGTGTCATTAGTAAAAGTCAATCAAATTTGTTTGTCATTGGATAACAGCTTGATCATTTACTATTATCGACCTGATCAGAACTTCACAATCATGGATAAACAAAAGACATTTTTAAAGTTTTAACCATGAATTGAAATGAAAAATAATATAAAATTATTTCATATAATAGATAATGAAATATCGCGTCGGGTTAAATTTCATTCATCGGCCGTCATTTGTCGTCCCTTGTACAATTGCTTTTAATAATGAAATAGAGGAGATTTTGAAAAAGAAATCTGTTATTTTATAGAACATGGGAGAACCTCTTAGATCAATAAGCCAAACAAATCCATTGATTTCTATTTTGCTTTACCCAGTACGGTTATTGGCAAATCCTGAATATTTCAATATTGATTATTTCAACTTCTCGTGGGAGTATCTCAGATTTTCAAAAATGTCAATAGCGAGTACCGGGCCATAAACTCGACCATGCCCGTCACGAGGGTGAAGCAAAGAGCTATTAACCTATCGTAAGTGAATGCTTGATGTTGTAATTGACACATGTTTGTAGGCTATCGTGTGTAATGAATGGTAATTTCAGAAATTATTATAGTCGTTAGACTAATTGGGTTATTTGTGGTAAAATTAGAAAGTAATTGCTCGGAGCGTTTACGTAAGAGGCAAACACATATTTGCCCATTCGGAATATCAAGTGATTTAACTCTAATATTAATGCTTATTATTCATTTTAGATACAAGTAGAAGACTTCAAACACATTGATGCACCATTTTTTATGTTGATTGCTTGGTTTATTTTCTGTTAATTTACCTCAAATAATGTAAAGTTACTTATCGTAAATATTAATTCACCCCAAGAAATTATAAATTTTAAATCAAAGTTTGCTTTTTATTAAATTTTTGGCATTTTTTTGAAATTATAAATTTTAAATCAAAATTTGTTTAGCTTGCCTCGCAACAAATCCAACCGTCAGAATTAAAAATTACCAAAAATCAGGAATTTTTTTATATTTCGTAAGTCCGAATGATATTCAAGGTACTTACAAGGAAATTTTTACAATAAAAAAAAAAATCTGTTCTTGGGTTGTTTATCGGGGTGAGTGAGGACGTTCACCCCACAACTTAAATCACCTGAGTTGCCCACATTTGGGGCGATCGAAAAGCTGAACCTAACCTGTGCAATGGATAGGCATCATTCTTGAAAAATTTGGTGTGAATTTTATTAAATACAAATTCTTTCTATTTTGGGGTGAATTAACCGAAAAAACCTAACACATTTTTTTTTATTTCAACTAAATTTAAAATTTGTTCTATCTTAAAGACGTTATAACATGAAATAACTTATCTAATTATGTGTACTGAATAATTTTACAGTTATTTTTTATTGATTGGTTTATATACATTATTTATTTATTTTTTATATATAATTAAGTAAATTTTATTGATCTGAAAAAGAGTATCAGACATTTTATTTAAACAGCTTTTTATCAAGTATTCTTTATTGCATTATTTAACCTATCCTTATCCTTAAAAAAATCACACGCGCTGTCCACGGCGATATTTTCTCGTGTCCCCTACAACTGATGTAGGTGGCCGGCTCCCCAGCAATAGTGGAAAATCTTTCAATATCATTGGCGAAGTCAAGCCTTGATGAATATTGTTCAAAAAGATTATATTCAATTCCAAACTTAGGTTTTTCTTCATGGGAATATCTTTCAGTTTATACTGGAATCGACTGCTCCTTTTATACCGCGTGTGGCGTTTTACGAATTTTCTGAATCGTTGGAGATGGGAAGTTTTCATTTTCCTTTTTCTTTGAAAATGTTACCGGCTTTAAAATATTGGCAGCATTAAAATATGGGAAATGAAATGAAATTGGAGCTGACGAGTCGATGAAGAAGGATAAATATAGTGACATCGAGTTACAATGTTGAAGGAAAATACAAACTTAGGCGACAGAAATACAATAAAAATCAGACAATAAGTGCAAAATGGAGGGATTTAAGAAAATAGGATTCGTTTAAAAAATACCGAGTCTAAAGAATTGGAGAAAATGTCGTGAAGATCAAAATCAGAAATGAGGGAAATATATATATAGAGAGAAAAATAGAATGAAGGCGAGTAATATCGAGTGATGAGAAAAGAAAATGAATAAATGAATTTGATTTGATTACGAGAAGATTTTTACATTAAAAATATTGTGAGAATATCAATGATTTTTCCTGATGCAACTACTACTGTCTAACCCATAGTTAGTGGAGAAATTGACTGAAACATTTCCCAAGGGTATTTGCGCAAATAAATGTAAAACAACAGACTGGAATTCGAATTCGGTTGTCCGATTTCCCCTTCTGAGCTACTATTTATTACACAACTCGTATATACTCAAGTAGATAAATGAGGGGGAAAAGAAAATGATGAAGAATAAGGGACAAAAATTATTAAAAGGTGATTATAAAATAATAAAAAAATAATGCAATAATCTGTTTATTGCTCTTTCTCTTGAGAGGAGAGTATCAAAATTTATATAAAAATGTAAATTAAATAAATGATTAATAAAAACGTGCAGATAATAAACAAATAAATATTATTTCATTCAATGTTTGCTAGAGGCACGGTGGAGTAATGGATTGTGGCACGGATTGAGGAATCAGAGATTTTAGCCGAATCCATTACATTCATTAACGTGCTAATACCCTTGGGAAAGGTATGAATCCTCTTCTTCTCTTCCTAGCTATGGCTAAATAGCAGGACAGTTCGGGTTCTATAGCCTTGGATGGCAACTGATCTACCACAGAAAGAAATAGCAAAAAAAAAAAAAAAAAACAGCAGGAAAAAATCTGTCTCGTCAGTCATGTATCGAAAGATATATGATCGCCTAAGCGTCTATGACGCATGGCACATAACTGATTGAGGTTTGCGTATTACATTTGCTTTTAAGAGATGTTAAAGGGAGACTGACGATTAAGAAATATGATGTGAATCATTTTTAATTTCCTAAAAATACAATGTTTTGAAAAAAAATCGCCGAATTTGGTCAAGGCGGACGAATTAATTTTCAAATTTCAAAAAAAAAAAAAAAAAAAGAACACGTTTTAGCAGAATATTTCAGAAAGTATGAAAATTTCGAAGAAAGCAAAAAGTTACAAGTTACACACACACACACACACACACACACACACACACACACACACACACACACACACACGTACATACACACACACAAACGTACATACACGCAGACATATATATATATATACATATAGGGAAGAGGTTATAGTTGTTCTAACGAGAAAAAAGTGTATATATTAAAAAGAAGAGAGAAACCGCAAACGTTTTTGGTTGTAATGTGGCTTTTTTTTTTTAAAATATATATTATGCTTTATTTTCCATAATTTTGCAACACGTGTTTCGGGTCTCACGACCTTCATCAGGCAAAGAGTGGATATTTAACATAAGGAAAATTAATTCATTTTAATAATATGTGGAAATATGCACTCTTTGCCTGAAGAAGGTCGCGAGACCCGAAACAGTTTTTGCAAAATTATGGGAAGTAAAGCATAATATATATTTTTTTAAAAATCCACTGACTCCAGTGACTCTGGTGAACCTACCTAATAATTCTCATATTTGACTTTTAATTAAGTAAATGTATCTGGTTTGAAAGATCGTGCGTTTTGAACGTTTTTTTTTTAAAAAAAGGTATTTGTAAGGTAACCTCGCAAGTTTTTCGTTTTTTGAAAGTTTGTTCAATAATTTATCTTTTTATGAGTTATATTTCTGTTTTTTGAACAAGTAATCTTGCCTTTAATAATCAGGCGCACAATAGGAAGATTTTGTGCAAACGTATTTGTAAAACTAGGATTATTTCATATTGTTTTTATGTTTATGTAATAAATGTTTGATTTTTTCAAATTTCACATCGGGGTTTCGGGTTTTGTTTGTTTTCTTATGTGCCTTATTTTTAATATTGCTGATAAAAGCGGTGACGTCTTTTCTTCTCCCATTCAATCGCCGAAAAATACTTTCAGGAACAGCAGAATAAAAGGGAGCAAAAAGAAAAGGAAAAAAAAAGTGAAAGGAAATAAAATGAATTTGAAGAGTAAAAGGGAGAAAGATCGACAATAAAATATAAAATTATAGAAAAAAGGAAAAATAAAGAAAAGAAAGAGAACAATTAAAATAGTGGTAGGGACAAGAGAAGGAACAGGTAAAGAAGTTTGACGAAAGAGGAAAAGAAAGAAGGTACGCAATAGAATAAGATGAAATAAAGAGAGGAAGAAAGAAAAAGAAAAGCATAAATAAAGGAAGAAAGAAATGAAGAGAGAGAGAGAGAGAGTAGACAGAGAAAGAGAGAGAGAAAGAAACTATGGAAGCATAAGACCAAAGGAAGTCAAAGAAACAAGAAAAGAAACAAATGACATAAAGACGACTAATAGATGATAGATGTAAAAGAAAGAAAAAGAAAGTGATTATAAAAGAAAATGTTTTTTTTTAAAGAAGAACATACAGGAAGGAAAAAGAAAAAGGAAGTAAGAAGACCGAAAGAGAGATAGAATGAGAAATAAGATCCGAAAGAAATTCAAGAAAGAAAAGGGAAAAAACATCTTCAAATGCAAAGTGATAGAAAGAAAAAGAGAAGAGAGAAAGCAATGAGTAAAAAGGAGGGAAAGAGAAGGAAGTGGCAAAACAAATAATTATTGCAATAAAGAGGCCGGGAGAATTTCTTCAAATAATGCGGTGAAAACTAAGTCACAAAATAAATATTATTTTCATGGTCCAATCGCATGAACTTCTAATAAGCAACACTTGTATATATTCACGGACGGTTCGAAGGAAATGTACCCAAGATATTTCCACAAAAAAAAAAAAAAAAAATAACAGGTACAGGAAACATAATAAGGCATCAATTTTTCAGCGACAAATCGCTATTCTTTCATATGGTCAATACCATTAGCTAAACATTTTCGTTATTTTACGAGTTATAGCTGTCACCACTACTAAAATGTATTATCTACCACCTGACTGTGTTTGAATCCACTATAAGGTCCCCTTAAACGTTCTACAAACATCGATGACTATCAATGAGTGCAACTGTTTCAGCCTGGTGTTATTTAATTACAAGCCTCTGTTTAGTGTACAGTTTCATACCTTTCTCTCAGACTTCATCCGTAACAATGCAAGAGAAATATGGGTTATTGGTGGATATTCAAACTAACATAAAAACAAAAAGCATATATTTTCGGAAAGTTTAAAAAAGTGAAATTCTAATATGGAAAAAATTTCCAAATTTGTATAGAATTCATTTGCTTATCACTGCGAATCCTTGTAAATTGTCGTAAAACTCTGTACGTGACACCGTCTCTCTTAAAAATCCTGAAATGCGGCATGACGAACAGCGTTGTTATTACCCCGGAACCATTTTCCATAAAATGGAATGGAATAAATATGAATTAGATACATTCTCCCCAGATGAAAGGAAATATTAGAATTACTTGTCTTGATTTTTCTCAATTGTGGCATGGGTCATGTCTAATCTGGAGATATATGTTATGTGTGCATTAGAGACAGACAGCAATAAAAATGATTTTTTTTGTTGCAATGCATCTAGTTTTATTCCAAGGATTGTTGCATTATTGATTTTTAACATTGTACAATGATTTTTATAGTATATGAGTGAAGTCAAAGAATCACAATAAAATTATATCCATTTATACATAATGATAGAAACACGAAATGCGATCAAGTGCTTAAGAATAAATATATTCTAATGTTGTCCATAATATATACATATGTATACACGCTAAAATCACACGAGAACATACGCAAAAGAATAGAATTCTTAATAGGTTCGTAAATATTTAAAGTAAAATGTTACCACGCTAATAGTGCATTGCTAGTGATATACAGGAACAAACTGGGGTCCTGAGCCCAGGAAGGTTTTGCAAAGGTGTAGTGCTAAATTTTTGCTGGCAGTGTCATCATTATCTATAAGGAGATCTTCAATCATGCTTTACCTGTGTTTATTTCAATGTTGAAATGCATTCACGGGGTGATTGAATAGACACATCATGGCAAACATACTTTACATCTGCCGTGGTATTCTTAAAAGTTGAAGCCTCTGTGGGAGCATTATGTCGTTCAACATTGTCTTCTAGCAGCCTGAGTCGGCTGCATGCTTCCGTGATTGTTAGCAGCTCTATTCCCTTCATCGAACATGACGATAGGTAGAGTACGAAGTCTTGATTGTGTATCTGTGTTCATTTCAAAGTGTGTATCACGACGTTGTGCTTGGCTAGCAGGTTGCACCTCCTGACCTTCTTGAGGAGATACGTGTTGTTCTCCAGGTAAGTGTACAGCT
The DNA here is from genome assembly GCA_903632075.3 of Acanthosepion pharaonis. Lineage (NCBI taxonomy): Eukaryota > Metazoa > Mollusca > Cephalopoda > Sepiida > Sepiidae > Acanthosepion > Acanthosepion pharaonis. The sequence continues at coordinate 968,201 of CAHIKZ030003702.1, forward strand.
AATCTATAAAGTGTGCCGGTCTACCCATGCATTTTGTACTTTGAGAGACGGCACAGAGCTTCTGGGGGTGAAACATTTGCCTGATAAAAAATTACTTCATCATGTTCTTGTGCTCCTTCTGCTTCAGTTGCAATTATTACTGTCACGTAGACCAAGTGCTCCGCAAGAATTTTCTTTCTCTCTGAAAATCACAATAGGTACAGTGCGAAATCTTCATGCTGTACTTATTTTTCTGGGACTTATTGAATACTTTCTAGTTATGACGTTGTTGTTTCTTCGTATCCACGGAATCCATTTTATGTCCATTCGATTAAATACGTAATTCTGCGATATCTCACAGTAGAGAAACTGTGTAGATGCAACCTCAACTTGATTTAATTTAAATCATGCAGTTAAGTGCCTATCACGGCGCTGTGTTTGACCAGCAGCTTGCATCTACTGACCTTCTTGATAAAGATTTACTAAGCCTAGCTTATTTATGGCACACGACCGAAATTATGTGAGGATCAAACTCACTACTCAGTCGTAATTGATCTATCGGGACAAACTTTTTGATAATATAAATGTTGTTCTTCAGGAAACTGCAACGATAAACTGCATGTAACTAAATGTCCATATATCTTATACTTAGAGAGACGCCATATGTCTTCAGGAGGTGAAACATATCCGCAGGATAAACATTGCCTGATTTCCTCATCATCTTGTCTCTGACCATTTTCTTGTTGCGGGTGGGTATATTGGACAACATTAACAGATATTAAGTTATGAAAGACGGCAACAAAGAAAACGAAAACTTGAGTAAAAAAATATATTACAAAGTTTATTTCTGTTAGAGAGAATACATCGGCAAAAATAATGTTACATAATCTACTAGGCAAAAAAATATCTCTGTATGTTTATGTGAGAAGAAGGACAATTTTGGCGTCGTTGAAAAGTGTTGTCCTGAAAAGAACAGTTTATCGTATATCGTTGCGAGTCGCTGGAGCTTCGGGTGATGGCTGGCTAGAATCGCTGCTGCTGGTTGGAGCCTTGGACCGGCTGTCTGCTACTGTAACAGATACTACACTTTGATCGCAGTCATCTTGGCTGTGGAAATGACTACGGCCATTTCCTACTTATACAGTCTCTCTATTATTGCGTCTTTTTTTAATGCAGAATAACCTTCAATGTTTTCAGAAGTTTCATCCCTAAATGACTTCAGGAATTTTTTTCTGGCACTAGCCATTCACCATGCAAAGGGGGGGGGTAGGTTTTTATGTTCCACAAGAACCATGTATTATAAGTGTTCTTATCAATTCTCAAAGAAAAGTCTCTTGTCTTGATGGAGTTACAGCAGAAACGATTGCATCAATTTGTTTATTTTGTCCTGATTTATTTGGGTCTTTCATCAATATTAGTATATAACAGTGAGTAATGCTTCTCTTTTGAAGTTCAGTTGTACGTGAACTACAGGTGTGCCCAATACATATAAAAACTACCTAAAAACGAAGATGGTGGTATGACTGGAACACCGGGATCGCCACCCTTATCGAGTATGGATCCACTCTAAGTTGAGCTTGGTAATTCCTGATGTGGTTTAGGCAGCACCCTTTCATTTTGACGTAGGCATCAATTATATATTGTTTCAATAATTTTCTTGAACGATACAAGGTAATAAAATTGTTTCTTATTGCCAAACGATAACTATAACAATGCATGGTAAATTTATTGCGTATTCTTGTCTGGCATTCTTCGACCTGTTCTATGTTGCATCTTTTCACCTAATTCACTCCAAAATATTAATTCACCCCAAAATAAAAAGAATTTATATTTACTAAAATTCACACCAAAATTCAGAAATGTCCTTTAACATTTGTTCAAAAATGTATTTATTGTTATTTTTTGCTTTACGTCTCCAAAGGAACTCACATAAAGAAGAGTCTATCATGCTGCGATGGCTCCCGAACATTATTCTTCATTTTGGCGTTCCGCCAGGTACTTTCGATTGTTTGTGATGTTTCTGGGTCAACGAAATTTATACTGTGATTTACAGTCAGATGAATATAATCGGGTAATATACAGCTTCGGATTATGTCTAATAATGTAGAAGCTGTTGTATCTAACACTCAGTACATGAAACATTATTGTGTTTTACGATTTAAAATTTATAATTTCTTTGGGTAAATTAATATTTGCTATAAGGAACTTTACCTTATTAGGGGTGAATTAACAGAAAATATCTTCCATGTTTATGTGCCAACACTGTTCTCCATTTGGATATTGGATAAAATTGGATCTAGATAACAGGAGAGATAAGATATTCGCTGTTTTTAATGTCCTTGTGAATAAAAACAATAAACAATATCTCTGTAAACTGGAGATGCTCCTTTACTGTAACCTCCATGTTCACAGAGACCTTGTATATGGATCGAATATAAAATGTATCATAATTCCCTTTCGTTGCTCTTTCCTCCTCTAGTATCTCTATAGTTCTAATATGTTGTTGCTGTACAAGGATTATTTCCATAACACTAGAGATCCTTTCAAATACTGACTGCAAACAATTAATATTTTCAGGTGTTTCACTGCGAGCTTGCAGTGGTTCATAAATATCTTCAGTATAGAGATCTCCCAAACCTTCTTTCCTCCTTGTCAATGTTAACAGATAAATTTATAATTTTAGACTACATTTATATGCTTTTAAAATAGCGTTCGGTTCGCAATAGATATTCATTCTAAATCGATCCCACCAACATGGCATTTACATAGTTACTTACCCCAGTCTGGAACAAATTCGGGAAGATTTTAATTTCAAAACGTCACTTGCAGTTCAGAGGCGAATTTGTCCACATAGATTGTCAGGTGAGGAAACATGATTTAACCCTTTACGACAAACAACTGTCTTTATCTAAGATGCCCACCCTCACAATTCTTTTCTGTGTCGCAATCTCTTTTTGTCGCTCTACGCCCCTCACTTGCTTTCTATTTTATATAACCACCTCTTTCTGTTTCCCCTCGCTCAACACAATCAGAGCCTGTAACAAATTCTCGAAGATATTAAAAAAAAAAAATAGATTTGTATTTCAAAAGTTCACTGACAGTTCAGGGTCGAAATTGTCCATAAGAGATGAAATTTTTCAGTGCACCCACATCACTACCGAGTATGACACAAGGTAAAGGTTTAAACAGCAATAACGTGGAAAAATCGCTGAAATCCCCTTTGCACTTTCTCTTTTGAAACGCCTCAAATTAATGACCCCCTCCACCTGAAGGAGAGGTTATTCTCTGGGCGATGGACCTCTGGGGCTTGAGCCTAATAGTATTTTGAAACTTTCCCAGCGAAAGCGCGCACAAGAGATCATTAGGAGATGAAAATATGATTTAACTCCTCACTGCAAACAACTGCTTTTATCTAAGATGACAGTCTCCAATCCCTCTCTGTGTCGTCTCTTGCTTTCTATCTTTTACTCTCTGTCTGTCTGTCTCTTTTTGTTTCCTTCTCAATATCAGTGATACTAAGCGTGACACGCATTATACACAGGTACAGGCGTATAGGTACCTCCATAGATTCACTAAAAACAAAGTTTCATTGTCAATATTTTATGTTATTACTAAGAGGAATGACCAAAGTATTTTTTATTTTTTAAATTATATTTCTTGATCTCTTTGGAACATTCGTAATTTTGGTTAAAAATTTTATTTTTCATGTGTCAACGGGGAGCGTAGTCAAAGATTGTTATAGGAAACTTTAGTGCCTTTTTTGCGGTGAAAAACACATTGATTTGGAAATTCTTGCGAAAATCAAATAATTGTTGGATTTGAATGAAACTTTCAGAACTTATTCACAAATGAATTAAATTATTTTAGAAATGTTTTCTTTAGAAAATCTTGCTGAAACGTTTTTTTTTTTTACATTTCTTACCCCCAACCCCTAATTATTTAATTTATGAAATTTCGAGAAATTAATTTTTATACTGCTTAATGTTTATATTAGTTATACGCAGAACTCCTTGGAGAATTTAAATCATCAATTTTTTGGCGTAAAACAGAACCCCCAGTTACCGAAAATCTGCTTTGAATCATAAAATAAAAATGCAATAAAACTAAGACATTATTTAATTAGAATAGAATTTAATCCAGATGTCATAAGTTCCCAAGTAGGCATCTGTGCGGACGACACTACTATTTACTCCTGTCTCAAAAACAAATCTAGTGTCGCCGACAAAACTAACCTGGCTGTTCGTCTCGAAAAGGACATCCAATCGGTTGTGGACTGCGGCAGGAATTGACTGATTAACTTCAAAATTATGCCTCAAAAACAAAACTAATCTCTATTACTCACCAGACAGAACCATCCCTGCCTCCCATTAGAATGTCTGACGCTCAACTCCACGAGAGCATCTCTTTGCGACTGCTCGGTTTCACATTGAGATGGAACGAATACATCGAGTCAATAGCTTCGTCCACTGCTAGGAAAGTTGGCTCCCTGTGCCACGCCAGGAAATTTTTTCTCGCCGGAGAATCCTTCAAATCTACAAATCAATCATTTGCCTTTGCATGGAGTATTGCTGCCATATATGGTCTGGAACCCCTTCTAATTGTCTCAAGGTCCTTGATAAAATCCAAAGACGGATATGAAATGTAATTGGCCCTGATCTGGCATCTCGTCTTCAGCCGCTCTCACAGACGTGCCGTTACCTCCCTCTGTCTTTTTTACAAATACTTTCATGGTAACTGCTCCGATGAGCTGCTTTTGCTGGTTCCCAGACTTCATGAATTTAAGCTGTCAACAAGGCTGGCATCTCGCTCTCACTCTTTCACTGTCGAAACTGTTAAATGTAGCCGTCTCTTCTACTCCAATAGCTTCATGTCTCGCACTTCTCACCTGTAGAACTCCCTCCCCATTTCTGGTTTTCCTGATAACTATAATCTCCAACTATTCAAATGTAACGTCAATCGACGTCTCCAGCTGTCCTAATCTATCCCCTAACCTTCTCTTCATCCTTTCCTTTATCAATCCTCTTTGTTCTCGCTCCAACTCTGTTTGTTCGTGTGGTTTGTTGATAATTATCCTGTTGTGCTTTTTTATTATTTGTGCAATGTTCTCGGTGCAGCTGTAGCTGATTTTTACTTTGTTTTTGTTGAATATTTTGTGTAGGGTGCTTGATTCCGGGAAGTGTTTGTGTAAGAGTTTGAAGAATATTTTTCCTACGTTTGTTTTTACTTTTTTGCTGTACGGTGGGTTGAACCATATGATATTTCTTCTCCTGTTGGCCTTTTTTGTGTTCTGTGGTGAGTATGTGAGTGTTGCTGGGAATCAGTTATCTTTTAGGGCTGTTTCATAGTCTTTCTTAGCTTTGTTAAATATGGATTCAAACCACACGAACAAATTAAACCCACGTGCAACTGCAGAATAAAGAACGAATGTCCCTTAAACGGAAATTGTTTACAAAACAATATACCAAGCCACGTTAAAATCACCAGATAATGAAGAAAAAGTATACATAGGAGTAACTGAAGGACCCTGGAAACAAAGAAATTATACACACAAAACATCTTTCACAAATAATAAATATGCGAACAGTACAATGCTTTCTAAGTATATCTGGAAAATAAAAAACAAAACGCACATCACACCAAAAATATCTTGGAAAATAAGGAAAAGATAATCAGCCTACAACAACCAATCAAAAACTTGCAAACTTTGATTGGAGGAAAAAATAGCTATCATTACTTTCCCAGACAAAAATAAATTATTAAATAAAAGATCCGAGCTCATCTCAAAATGCAGACATGAAAACAAATTTTTACTACGTTACTTAAAAATTGAAAACGGAAAAAATAAAATAAAAACAAATAAATAAACAAGTAAACAAAATAACAATAAAACAAGTAAAATTAATTAATCCAAATAAATTACCAAATCACACCTGTTAGAATAGACGAAATAGAATAATAATAATAATAATAATAACAAAAAAGAAAAAAACACAAAACAACGAACCCAAATAAATAAAGTAAATAATAAACAAAGTAGCTAACCATTATGACCAAAATATTAGTTAGACTAAAAATCAAACCAAAAAATCGGACGAAAAAAATAGCTATAACTGTTATATAACGATACAAAAAATAAAAAAAAATAAAAAAATAAAATAAAAATAAATAAATAAATACTACGTTACTTAAAAATCGAAAACCGAAAAGAGAAAATATACAAATAAAATAAATTGACCTAAATTCATCCAAGTAAATAAATAAACAAACCAATCCCGATAAAGTTACCGTTAGAAAAAACAAATAAAGATAATCGACCCAAATAAACACAAATTAAAAACTGTTCCTGCCAAAATAATAGTTAGAATAAACTACAACAATCAACCCCAAAACCGAACAAATGGCTTTAATTAAATTCTCAAACCAAAACAAAACTATTAAATAAGTGATGAAAACAAATTTTTACTACGTTAATAAAAAACACCGATTAAAAAAAAAATAAAAAAAAATAAACAAGATAACAATAAAATAAAATAAAGACCTTGTATCGGGTGAACAATAGTAAAAAATAGAAATAAAAAAGACATTTAAAAAAGTAACATTGAACCGTGAAACCGCTTTACAACAAATTTTAAAACTCGTCCTGTGTATGACGATAAACTACATCCGGCAGCAAGGCCGTCTGATTGCGAGTAGCGTGGAATCACCTCTTAATTGCTTTTGTTCCTTGATCCACTCTGACCCGGTGTGGTAGCACCTGTTAGGGTCCCAGATATGGACAAACAGTGAACCACCAAACTAGGGTCAAAACATTATGAAAGTGTAGAAATACATTTTATTATTGAAAGTACCAACAAGAAATTTATGTAATAAATAACATTACCAGCAATGCACTTATGCAAAAGAAATTATTAATGCTCGCAGGAAAATTAAATTTTTGGCATTAAATAACCCATGAGGTGTCTATATGTCGTTAAACAAAGAACAGACAAAAACAAATGATTTTAAAGCTTCAAACGTAGCTATTGAGACTGAAATTCAGGATATTTCATGTCTGTTTTTTTAGGTCTGCATAGAATGATTACGCAAAAATGAAAATAACACTAACATCTCATTTTAACAGAAATATTTAACAAAATTACACAAAATAACTTGAAATTCTAAAGAGAAAATTTCTTCAATAAAATCGCCATTAGCTTCAACGATGGTCTTGAGACGACTTCGGAATCACCTGCAACTCTTCTGAGCGGTCTCCTTGTTAAGTTAGTGAATGTTGCCATAATCCACATCTTTGGTATTACAAGGAGTTTTGTTGTTCTCCCGTTCAACTGCACCAAGCATAATAAACAAGGGGGTAGTGAAGTCTGGGGAGTTAGGTGGCCAGATGGTAGGAGTGATGTTGTCGCGGAAATTGTGTGACGGTCATGTCTAGGTTCTCTTGCTTGTGAGTTATGGTGCAGAGTCCCGTTGCCAGAGAGACACCCTCTTGACCCAGGATAACACTACCTTCTCAAGGCACATGATGCAGGCCTTCGAGTTGAGCCTGAGGCCTTCACCAACAACGGTAGTTCTTTTCTTATCACAACGACCAGAGTGAGTTTTCCGTAATTCATTATTAAACTCATTCAACTCTCTCCGAATGTCCTCAGATTGACAACTCAAAACTTTGAAGTGTTAGTATTGGAGTTTCCGACGCGAATGCCAAGCAGTACAGCATGCTGTTTTAACATTTCTAGCGGACTGAATTGCATCGTGGTACATCACAGACAATGTCCAACGGACCCTACTATACGGTGCAGGGAAAATAAGAAAACAAACAACGCACATGTGCGAAATGAAAAATATAAAATGGTGACAATTTACCCATTGCACCCTCTATAAACATGCTCACAACCACTGTTGACTTATACAAACTGCTAAAAGAAAAGTTATAAAGATATATACCAATCTTGTTCTTGTTATTGTCTAGTTGTTGTTGTTGTTGTTGTTGTTCTTCTTCTTCTTCTTCTTCTTCTTCTTCTTCTTCTTCTTCTTCTTCTTCTTCTTTGTGCCGTGTCTCTTTTGGACGTAGTCGAATTTGGCATTCGACAATTTCCTCTCATTTGTAGCCAAGGTCAACCGTGGCCGCCAAAAAAAAGCAGATGCCGCCCACTGTACGTACTCCATACAACTAAACTACTATGTAGAAGTTAACACAGGGAAAAATAAGACACAAAGCACAATGGTTATTCACCATAACGAAACTGACCGCAATTTTGGCATAGGGAATGTTACTTTGATTAAAAGGGAAAATAATCCACAGAGAACGAAAATGTCTGTAAAATGCCTTGATCGCTAGTTCAGTAAAGGTAAATTTTCGTCCAGGGTCTTACAATATATCACCATTCTTGGCAGATTTTTTGTTGTCACAATGCGGAATAGTCAGGGACGAAGGTAATGGAGAAAAAAAAAAGAGAGAGAAAACAGATGAATTTGGATAGATTGAAAAAATATTCTTTTAAAAATATTCATTCAAAAATGTTAAAACTACCAGCAACTCGTTTCATGTGCATGTGTAGACTTGGTAACATCAACAAAGCCCAGTCCACTGAAATACTAACGATGAAACGCGCCACAAATATTTTTTTTCTAATCTGTCATACTATTTTTCAAAATAGTTTGTTGGTATATAAAAGGAGGACCAACTCCATATTAAATAAATTTTCTTTGAAGTTAACAAGTGTTCCAATTATTTTGTCCAACCCCTGTATATATATATATATATATATATAGCGATATATATATATATATAAACACTCAAACACACACACACACACACACACACACACACACACACACATATATATATATATATATATATATATATATATATATATATATATATATATATATATAAGCAAATATATGGATATAGATCCGACAGTGTGAAGAAAAATATATAGAAAACAAATCTATCGTCTAATTTTGAATATCGTCTAATGTTAATTATGTTTTAATAACTATGTCCTGAAGAAGGTCTACTAGACTGAAACGTCTGACGTCGACATTGAAACAACATTAAAACAGCATATTTGTATATTCGGATTTTTGTTTTCCATATATTTTTCTTCATATATATATATATATATATATATATATATATTATTTATTGTATGTTTACTGAGTAGATGGTCTGTATATTTATTAAACAGTATATTTATTTTCATCTAGCGGTCTGAATATTCGAGAAATCTTATTAGAAAAGTTTAGATATCCACTAAAAATAACGTTTAAGTAATATAATATATCGCATTAATAAATTGAAAAATCCATTTCTAAAATTGTATTGTTTACGTTAAATACGGAACAGAGTAGAGATGCATATTTCGAGAGTCGGGAAAAATCTCTATTTAAAAACACTATTCGAGCTTTGATTGTCCATCTGGTACTTCGTAGCTGAGATCTCAAGGCACGTCAGATTTAATGACAGTTTCCTCTAGGGGAAGGCAGGTTCGAATGTTGCCGGAGAAGGCATATTGTGAATATAAGCGAAAATACGAGAGATTAGCAATTGTATATTTGTGAAAAAGCGTGCATACACAAATAAGCAAATAAATATTTATTTCATTTAATTTATGATGCAAACAAAACAGTGCACAATGTAGGTAAACAGAACTCTAAAAGTATATATTAATAAATGCACATATAGCTGACGACTTGGGAAAACATGAAACATTAAGTTGCCCTACAAACATAGCGATATGTGTATTTATTATATATATATATATATATATATATATATATATATATATATATATATATATATATATATATATATACAGAAACACTCAAACACACATATACACACACATACACATTTACAAACACACGCATATATAAAAAACACATACAAACGCAAACTTAAACACACACACACACACATATATATATATATATATATAGATATACACATACACACGCACTCATATATATATATATATATACATACAGGGGTTGGACAAAATAATTGGAACACTTGTTAACTTCAAAGAAAATTTATTTAATATGGAGTTGGTCCTCCTTTAGCCTCACAGACAGCTTTAATACGTCTCGGAATGGAATCATACAGCCTCCCGACTTCTTCCAGAGGAATTTTCACTCATTCTTCCATTAAAACCTTCTCCAGCTCGACGTTGTAGGATAGTGGCCCCTAACTTGTTGCTCCAAAATGTTCAATAATATTGATATCTTGAGATTGTGGAGGCCCCTCCATGTGTTCTAGTTCACTTTCATGCTCTTCATACCAATTCTTAACCACTCGAGTGGTATGTATTGGAGCATTATCGTCTTGGAAGATGCAGTCACCATCAGGGAATAAAGTCTTGGCCATTGGATGAACATGATCTTCCAAAATGTTCGGGTAATCTTTGCTGTTAGTTCTACCATGTAGGGAAACGATTGGACTGAGACATTTCACTGATCCACCTCCATGCTTCACTGTTGGAAGAAGACAGTCAGGGTTGTAAGCTTCTTTGGACTGCCTCCACACATAAACTCGTCCTGAAGTTGGGAAAAGAGAAAAACTGGACTTGTTTGAGAATATGACTTGCTTCCATTGGTCTGCAGACCAGGCATTGTGATCTCTGCACCACTTCAACCTCTCTTGAATGTTGCGAGTGAAGAGAAGAGGTTTCCTCACAGCGGCTCTTTAATGATATGCAGCCTTATGGAGCTCACGGTGAACAGTTTTAGTAGAAACTGAACTATTGAGATGGTTATTCAACTCAGCAGTCACTTTGGACGCATTTGTCCGATGATTTTTTGACACATTGCGTTTCAATGCACGTCAGTCCCTGTCAGTAAGTTTGCAAGTCCGGCTCGAATTGCTACGTTTGCTAGAGGTCTTGCCATGTTTCTCGAATTGCATCAGTGTTCTTGATATGGTAGCACTTGAAAAACCAAACAGTTCAGCAACCTTAATGATCAAGGCTCCTGCCATGTGAGCGCCAACAATTTGCTCTTTTTCGAACTCGGAGAGGTCACGCATATAGCTTAAATTTTACTAAATTCTAAAAATAAATAAAACAAAGACAGTAAATTAGATAAATAAATGTATTTACAATAGATATAATCTGAAATTACGAAGTTTAAGTTAAAGTTCTTAATATAATAGGTCTTTGAAATATAGGAGTGGATTTTGCAACTGTTCCAATTATTTTGTCCAACCCCTGTATATATATATATATATATATATATATATATATATATATATATATATATATATATATACATAAACCTACATATATTCTAACAATATTATCTTATTGACGATAAAGGACAGTAAATTTCATACAATATTAAAATGTAACGAGACACAATTGTTGATTAAAAGCAGATTTTAGTTAGTATTGATGATACATTCCAACACACTAAGATATACGTACATATACAAAGACATACACACATACATCCACATATACATATATATATAAACATCTATAAATACCCATATATACACATCCACATATACACATATCTAAGTACGCACACATACGCGCATATATATATATATATATATATATATATATATATATATATATATACACACACATACACATACACCCGCACATGTAGACACAGACCAAAGTTTACATATGTACACATACGCACAAACAAGCACACATATGAAAGGTGTCAACTCACATACACATACACACATATTTATATGCACATACACACATATAACTATAAGTACATATATATTCGTATATACACATAAATACATGCACATTCAACCATATATATATATATATATATATATATATATATATATATATATATACACATATACATACATACACACATGTATGTATATGCCTATTTATGTATGTATATGTAAATATATGTGTGTGTGTATATGTGTATGTGTATGTGTATATATATATATATATATATGAGTGTGTTTAAGTTTTCGTTTGTATGTGTTTTTTTATATATGCGTGTGTTTGTAAATGTGTATGTGTGTATATATGTATGTTTGTGTGTTTCTATATATATATATATATATATATATATATGTTTTGTTTACTTTTTTATGTTGCTGTGTGGGTTGATATATTTATGCTTGCTTCTGTATGTGTATGTATGCATATAGGTATGTGTATATATAGAGATATATATGTGTGTATGTGTTTATATATATGTGTGTGTATATGTTTGTCTGTAGGTAGGCTTTTCTGTGTTTCTGTCTGTAGTGAAGAATGTGTGTACACACATGTCTGTATGTAGTTTTTATTTTCTATCACCTACTGTTATATTTTTGTACTCGTGTATGTGCACTAGTGCGTATAGAGGTAAATATGAAATATATTTTTAATTTTTAATTTCTAAATCTATCGTAAATTCTATTTTAGTCTAACCCCAACATTAAGGCATTAAATAGTTATTATAACCTTAGTTCATTTTTAAGTTTTTTGAATTCTCGTATGCTTTTGATTGGTCATTCCAGCTTTTGTAACATCGTTTCCCCTTAGCAAGGGGTGTTTGATTAATTTGAACCTTTTAAAACACTTTATTCTACATTCAATGCCATCATTTGATAAGACACCAGAAGTGTTGAAACAAAATGGCTATTTTTGTAGAGATTTTATAACATATTTATGTTATAATTTTCGAATAAATAATTGTATTGGCACTACTCTGTATTGATCACTCTTTTAAGGATAGTATTTGTTGGTTATTGGAATTTATTCCGTATACACCAATCCTATATATGTGTGTGTGTGTGTGTGTGTGTGTGTGTGTGTGTGTGTGTGTGTGTGTGTAATCAAATTTATATTGGTGAATCACAACGTCGTTTAAAAAAACGTATTTATGAACACAAAAGAGCTATAAAACTGAAGATACATTAATTCCCTCCATATTAAAAACAAACCATCAAACGCGAAAATATTACAATTGATTCATCATAAATCATCTAAAAGAATTATTGGATCAGTTGTGACATTACAATTCAATTCGGTTAATCAAAATTTAGGTTTTTATTACCTATTATTTTTCTAGCTAAAAAAATAAAAGAAAATGATATTAAAATATAGACTGGTTAAACATCTTGGTAAAACTTTAGCATATTTTTAATTTTAACTATTTATTATTTTCTTTGGATATATCCGTTTTATTTTTCTCATCATATCTTCTCATAACTTCTGTTTACTTAGTATGATTTATCTAGTCTGGTATAAGGCCAACAGTATCTCCTCACCATTTCAATTGCTGATCAAATTCGGCGCTATTGAATTTCATTGGTCAGACATGATTGAACCGTCGTAAAGTAAGCAAGCAAACAAACAAAAAAAAGCAAAGAAAAAAATGAAGGGACATAAAAAAGAGAAAACTTGAATGTTATCAGCAAACAGAAGAAAGGAAAAAGTGTTAAAAATAAACAATTTCGTATTGCAATTTTTCCTAGCATTACAAGTGATTTTTTTTTTCAGTTTCAGAAATTCGCAATAGAAACCGAAATTAGACGAAAAGCCGTAAATAAATAAATAGGAAATATCGTGTCCGCAAAAGCGAAAGCTTTCAGAGAATCCAAAATGGCCACGAAGCAAATATTTAAACATTATGAACGCGCAGCCATTTCTGCAGCTTATTAGCGTCACGAGATTTACTCTGACAACCGCAGCGCTTCATTTGGTTTAGAACTGTAAGAAATAAAACCGTAAAGATGTAAGTAAATCAGCAAAGCAAAAACATATTGATTTCTTCGTTTTGATTGCATTTTTTATTTTCATAACAACAGAATAAATGAAAGTTTTCATTTGCAATCTTTTATCTTTCAGTAAAACGTAATACACCAGTATTTCTGTATATATATATATATATATATATATATATATATATATATATATGTGTGTGTGTGTGTGTGTGTGTGTGAGAGAGAGAGAGAGAGAGAGAGAGAGAGAGAGAGAGAGAGAGTGATACCATAGAATTTATAGACAGTTTTAAACAGACAAAAATGCATATTATCCCTTAAAAAGGTAAACTTTTTCCGGACAACATTGACTCACTGGAACTGTTAATTCTGTTTTTTCCCCATGCCCCCCCACTTTTTTTTTTTTACACTTTTTAATTAAATTTTATTTTAATCGTAGTTCCTCGTCTACTCCCAGTTTGTTTATTTCCCGTGATTGTCCTTGAGGTGTTGGCCGGAAAGAGGTTACCCAGCTAAGGGAAAAATATGCGGTTTTGTCTGTTTAAAACTCTCTCTCTCTATATATATATATATATATATATATATATTTAATGAAATTTTTAGTTAATTCGCTGTCGTGTTTCTATCCAGCGTCTAATCATTTTATTACCTATATATTTATTAATAGCTCTACAGGTTAGTTTTCTATTTTGTTAATGAGAAATTTTTATTACATACGTTTTTAAACAGGGCTTTTTAGTGACTGTTTACCTGTTTTAAATATATATAATATGGTACATGCACTGACACGCACACACACATATATATATATGTATGTACAGAGATAGTGCATGTATTCCAGGAAACGAATATAAATATTTTTATTAAAGAAAAGGTAAAAAGTCAAAACTACTTATAGCGATAAGGTTAATCCCTGTCTACCTCTCTGTAGAAAGTGTTTCTCGTCATCTTTTGTATTTGATGAGAGTTAATTTTAAAAACCTTTAAATAATTCTAATAATTTTGACTGAGGATTTTTCATTCTCTTATGATTTTTTTCAGTGTTGAACAACGAATTCAAATCTTGCCTATTATTGCGAATATTCAAAAAATAGTGAAAATATTGTATTCAGATAACTGTTATATCGCTTTCTGTTGTAGAATCAGATTCCTACATTTTTTTAAATCTTAAATTTTGTGCAAGTTAAACACATAGAGGCTCCCAGCCAAATATAACAACTGATGTATTTTGATTGGTTGTAAAATATTAATTAGGTGTCGTCAACTACGTCCGAAGGTACCGACCCAAATTTTGACCTCTAGTTGACGCCATAAAATGTAAACATGTTTACGAGCCTCCCCACGTGACCAAGAGAACTAATAAAAACGAAACTTCGACGCGACTTGGTCAGTGGGCACTTAAAATATTGAAACCAATTCACTTGACTTCATTGGAAATCAACACAGCAAAGGAGACGAACTTTATCTTCAATACAACAACAAACTTTGTCAACCATCTCCAGGCTTAACGCTCACTCCCACAAAATATTCCATTCCACAAGAAGAATCTCTGGTTAATGAGCGATAACTCTATAACAATCAGTGAATCAAGAACAATACTTTTTTTCTATTTAATACACAAAAAAACATCTGTTTAATTTTCCTATAAAAACAAATATAGCTAACTAAACCTTATCATTTTCACACATACAGTACAGTAGCTCAAATTCTTTCAGTAACACACACCAAAGAACTCTATTGTGTTTATCAACTTTTGCACTATATATTATGTATTTGTTGTGTTTATAAAAAAATATTTATTGTTGAACAAATTCACATTTTCTTCTACTTGATTATTTCTCTTGTTGTTGTCTTTGTTACATTTGATATTGTAAAAATTGTAGAGGGTCAGTTTTTATTTCTATTTATAACCAATACAAATTGGCTGACCCACTATACTCTCTATCGACATTTATCTCAGTCTGTTGATATCTATCTTTTTTCTTTTTCTTTGACTAATGTTCACCCAATACAAGGACTGGGAGCCACTCAAGATAGAGGGTTACTGCGTGGAGTTGTATTAAGAAAGAGCCAGAAGTGAAGTTCTTGGGGCTATGCAGGAAAGATAACAGCAAATTCTAGTCTTGTAGAGATCTATCTATCTATCTATCTATCTATCTATCTATCTATCTATCTATCTATCTCAGTCCTTTCAGATCTATCTATCTATCTATCTATCTATCTATCTCAAGTCTGTTCATATCTATCTATCTATCTATCTATCTATCTATCTATCTATCTATCTATCTATCTCAAGTCTGTTCATATCTATCTATCTATCTATCTATCTATCTATCTATCTATCTATCTATCTATCTAATTGCGTATTTACACAACAACCCTTTATTACCGTATGTTTACCTAAAACAAAAAGAATTTTTTGTTTGTTGATTTTGCTCAGCTGATTGCAGGTTAGATGCTCGTGTATGTAAGAATTCTTGAACACCTCATCAGGAAGTAAAACTTACGAAATTACTGCGAAATTCTAAACTCGCTTACATAAAGAGTCATGTTAGCACGCAGGAATAGGAACAAAATACATAGGTAATAATATCAAAATGAATAATTTATTCGGTGTGGCTTCCATTGTTTTCAATGACAGCCACAACACGACTCTGAAAAAATGCGCAACTCATAAATGTAAAGTCAAGATGTACATCTTGGCCTACTCCTCCTTGATAGCTGCCTCGAGGATTCTGTTTGTCTTGGCCAATTTTGTTTTTGCGTCATATGAACTTCTATGGGTCATTTAATGCCGTGATCTAAATATTTTGAACATAGTTTTATGGTTTCAACAACGGGCAAAATGTATTTTGTTGGTCATTTTCTTATAAAACTTATTGTTGGTAATTCTGAATTAAAATTGTACTGTTTGTAATTCATACACGAAAGTTTTCAGTTTTTTGGTGTTCACTTTTAGCTCAGCAAGTGAAAAATCTTTAAAATACACGCAGAAGATAAAAAAGACAAACCAAATCGTATAAGAAATAACATGAAACATAAGAATATTCCATGCTTAGAATATTGTTGCAACATGTGGTTCGGTGCCCCTGCTATTTACCGTGAGCTCCTTGATAAAATCCAAAGAAGAATCTGCAGTATTATAGGCCCTGATCTGGCAGCTCAGTTTCAGCTACTTTCCCGCTGCCCTAAGGTTGCATCTCTGTCTTTTCTATAAGTACTTTCGTGGTAATTGTTCGAACGAGCTCTTTGCTATGGTACCTACAGTTTTTAAATTTAAGCGCAACACTAGACTGACGTCAAGATCTCATCAGATAGCCGTAAACTTTATACTAACAGTTTTTTCTCTTGCACTTCTCGCTTGTGGAACTCCCTTCCGGCTCCATACTTTCCAGCCAAATTAATCTGCAAAAATTTAAATGCAATGTCAATCACTATCTACTGTCCCCCTGATTACTCTCTTCTCATTCTGCTCATCATTAATGTTTTTGTTCCTAATTCTTCCACACCGTGTAACCCCTTGTGTTTTATTGGATTTACTGCTTTGCCTGGCGTGATTCCAATTAAAAAAATGAAACTACCACTAGTTTACAACAACATCTTTAAACATTTTCCTGGAAAAGAAGATAGAAATTTCAACACATCCTGACTTTCTAAGCATACGATCAAAGTTCACTTCCAAATGTAGACACAAAGACAAATTCCTACTACGATAACTACAGCCACATCTTGACACAAAAGGCCAAATGACTATTAAGCCATTATGCAAGACTAATGAACTTTATTTTATAATATAAACGAAAAACTAGGAAAAATAATATTTCTGTGCCCCTCACTTCAGATTTAAGTCGATGACTAAGAAAGGCTATATATATATATATATATATATATATATATATATATATATATATATATAAATATAAAACTAGAAAGACGAGTTGATTAATCGAAGCAGGTGAAGGCAAAGTTTATTCCAGCCTTTTAAATGGAGGAAACCACAAAATTCTAAGGCAGTGGGAAATCACCCCATTTTTACTAGAATACATAGCAATTCATGAATAATAAAGGCATAGAAATCTGTGACTAGTCACGATCGCCTCGGTATTGAAGGAACACGTCATAAAATGTTATTTTAGAATACCAATGAGGAGCAAATATTTTCACTAATAATATGCGGAATATTTCACACGTATAAATTATAGTAGGCAACATGTCACATTTAGTCATTTCTTCCCCGGGGTTAATTAGTAAGACTTGTACCCCTAAGTCATTATTATCGCCAACCCTAAAAAAAAAAAAAATTATAATCTAAAAATACTTTCTGGCTTTAAATAACCTGCAAAGGGTTGATAAACCGTAGAAAATGAATAAATCCAATCATGTCCCACTTATGATATAGCAACAGTTTATTCTTCTTTTCTAATGATTTTATCTAAAAGTGTCTGACACATGGGAGACGGTTTTTTTTTTCCGAAACTTTATTTTCTCCCACTTCATCCCCGATGATTATTGCGTTCACTCCCACCCAGCAATAGAATGCGATGACTTCGTGACTAGTATCACCTTCGTTTCCAATTCCAGCCGTTTTCATAGCGTGTTTCTCTATTGTATAGCGTCGAATGTGATGACAGTCACAGGCGACCGGTCTCGATTGGATATTAAGTATAATTTCCAGTCCTTTCCAGTCCATTCTCGAAGCGTGTAAATAATAATAATAATAATAATAATAATAATTATTATTATTATTGTTATTATTATTATTATTATTATTATTTGTATTATTGTAATTGCCTCGAAGAAAATCTAATAGAAATGTTCCGCCCTAATCCGTCTAAGAATAAACGATTGAAATAAAAGGAAGAGGAGAAAGAGCAACGTGATCAGAATATAATGAATTATCTGCGACGAGATTGGGAGAAGAGAATAAAAAGGTGTGCTTTCTTTGGTTGGCCACTTAACTGAGGAAAAGAGCTTGCTGCATTATCAAATCCGCAAATCAAAAAAATTCTCTTAAGAAATGAATAATCTTTGATTTGATTTCACTGGAGCCAATTCAGATTTTGTAATGTAGTGCCTTGTTTTTTTAAATTGTTGGAAAATCTTCGATTGTTCCTGATATTTATACTCGCGTTATAAGTCGAGTCCTTAAAATCTGGTGCTTTTCAGCTTGTTGGAAATCCGCTTCTATAGTTTATGTCTTTAAGAACTCTGGTGGAGATTCTGATCCCATGAATTATCCTGTTCTTAGTCCTTTACGTCTTTTTGGCAAAGTACTAAAGGTTCTAATCAACTCTCAATTGGTTAAGCATCTCACTTCCAACGAACTCCTTTCACGTCTCTCTAGGCCAACTGCTGATGTGAACTCAACAGGTTTTAGATAAAAAAACAGCGAAGCTTGGGCTAGGGTTTTAGATGTTTCGAAGGTGTTTGACAGTGTTGGCCTTCCCCACAAACTGAAGGACTAGTGTCCCTAGTCGGATATTTGATCTAATCCACTCGGTTTTAACGACTCGTGTAATCAAAATCGAGTTGAACGGTTACACTTCTAGAAACTTCCACAATAATGCAACTGTCACCCACGGTGGAATTTCGAACGTATATGACTTGAAGAAGGTACATTGGCCGAAATGTCGAACAATGTAAATAGTGTAAATTATTCTGATCAACATCATGTGATATAAAGGAAAACGATTTATTAGCAGGTTTTGTGTGTTTTATCATAGCAAATCAATCATAGTCAAAACGATAGTGAATTATAAAATTCTAGTACAAGATGAGGTAAACTCTATAGAAAGTTTATTTCTATTAAAGACATAATATAAGTAGACTACCTCCTATAAATTATGATGAAAAAGATTTTCATTGAAATCAACATCTCGCAACTTAAGCATATACTCTCCAAAAGCCGCAGCTACAACAGCAGCAGAAGCATCTAAAGGAGCAACAACAACAACCTGAGATATACATAGAGAGGTGGAGGAGATGCCCACGCTTCGTTCTTCCTCATTAAAAAGGGGCAGGGAAGAAGAAGAAGAAGAAGAAGAAGAAGATTACGGAAAGAGAAAAATGTCTGGTTGAAGCAGGGCTGAGAGGGCTAGGGACAAAAAATGACCCTATCTGCATCTGCTTCGCCAGATAGATCAGATCTAACGGAGTGTTAAAGGAAAGGCAAGGCGCTTCCCCTCTTCTCTTTCTAGACCCCCGTTGTCTCCCTCCCTTGAACACCTCCACAAAAATGAATTCCTTACTCAAGAGGGAGGCTATTTGTTATATAGATAGGCAGGATCTAGAGAGGGACATTTCTTCGCAGAGGAAGGTCCTCTTAAATGCATTATTTAAATGTAACGATAGTTGACGGAGGACCCCAGGAACTTCCCTGATGCAGGAGGGATAATCCTGATTCGTAATTATACGGAGCAAATTGATGATGTGGAATTTGTTGGATGCCATACAAAAATTATTCCTAAAAATCAGGATGGCTAAAGTGGAATCAGAAGAGCTAAAGAAACTTTTTAAACTGTATTCAGACAGGCCCTCAAATTAACATTCCCTACGGACGTCGGCGGGATTGTACTATACGGTAGAATTACTTGCGATATTGACTCTGGCAGTCTGGGACAATGCGTTTGGGTCCTTTCCGTCCTGTTTCTATTGGAAAATGTCTATCAAACTAGGCTTGGTCTAGAGGAAACGACTTCTCCCGCCTTCTACTATTGTTCTTAGTTGCGTCCGTTCTAGGACTATGTCGATGATTTGACGGCTTGTATCGATCCCGAACATCTCGTCTCCATCGGTCTCGCGCGTACGCGTGCGATAATGTTTCGCCCCTATGTGGATGAAACGAATGGTGTTTCTCACGTTGCTAGCCGTGGCCAGAATGTTGGCGTGGACGTTTCGAATGGTGGGAACCTTGCGATACGAACGTTATTCTCATCAGTATCTGAACAGATTCGTTGATCATCTGCTCAAGATGAAGACCAGTACTAATAAAAAGCAATAGACAGATTTCAGCGAAAGTGTGTGAATGTGGAGAGTTTGGTTCGAGTGAACGGAGCCAGGCTTGATTTTCTTTTTGAAGCCCCCTTTGAGGCAACGAGGTGGTTTCCCTAACGACCACCCCGGTTAAGATAGACTTTATTTATTTTGTTAATGTCAGTAAGTGTCGTTCCCGTCATTCTTTTTCGTTATGATCTATATCGAGATTTCCAACCTCCCCACTTTGTTTTTATACCTTTTGGTTTTCATCTTGACTAAGTCAGTCTTTGATTTTCTCACTCCACCATTTATTTTCAACCTTCTCTCTCCGTTAGTGAGTGAGCTTCTTGATTCTGTCTAGAAGCAGAATACAGTGGCCGCTCTTATTTCTGTGGTGTGGATGGGACCTACTAACATCTGTAGCTTTCAGTTTGAATCTTTTGTTATATTTTAGTTTCGTTTTCTGGGATCATCCCTTTCCCCCGTTTCATATCATTAGCTTTTTATATATTTTTGTAAGAAAAAAAAAGAAAGAAAAGACATTAGGATATCTGTACATAAAAAATTGTCATGTGGATTTTTGTAGGTTCCCTGCGAATATGTGGTATTCTAGTATATGTCGGATTGAGTAGTGATGAATAAGTTCTTGTGGTGAATGGGGAAATTGTAATGGATGAATAAGGTCGTGAATCTGATAAGCTAAATCGAGGATAGTTAATGTTGATCAGCCTTGCTCCACTTTCCCTTCGGCCTTGTGCCAAAATTGTCATTTTTTTATAATCTTACTTATTATAAAACGCAGATTGTGTGTGTGTGTGTGTACGTTTATATATTGGATTGGATTTCCTACATTTTTCAACCGATTTCAACAAAACTTCACAGGACTGCGTAAAATTACGTTGCGGTGGTTTTGACAGCGCCAAAAATTGGAAAAAAACACAATTGTTTTTGCACGAAATCAATTTGAAAACACGATAAAACACGATTCTGTCGCCAGAATGAAAGGTTTTTTTTGTGTGTGTGTGTGTTCGTTTATATATGGGATCGGATTTCCTACATTGTTCAACCGATTTCAACAAATCTTCACTTTGTTTTTGGCAGGTAGTGTTTCTTATTGTCTTGCACACTTTTTTCTTTATTTTTACATTCAGAATGCTTTAAAAATACCATTTACAAGACAATTGTTTATAATAAAATTCTATTCAATCGGTGGACTCATAACGATTGAAAACAATGTTTTTGCTTGAGTTTGGGTTTGACCAATTCGTAAAAAAACAAAAAAAACAAAACAAAAAAAAAACTATATGTCCGTCAACCTTAAACAATAATCTTTGTCAATTTTATTTTTCAGTCTTTATGATGGTCGATTCTTAATCTATCTCTTACTGATACATCCCCGGGCAACGCCGGGCTCTACTGCTAGTAATAAATAATCCTGCGGTTTCTTGCTGAAAGGATTTCTCTAGAGGAAAATTGTTTATAATTATTAAATTATTACACTACAAAGAATTAAAGGCACAAGCAGCAGCTTGTGAGGCAACAAGTTGCAACCACCTGAAGACTAAGAAAAGATAAGGTTGCAAATTTTTCTTCTTTATAGCACTGGTGATTTGTCGTGTAAGTTTAGTTTATGTTTTTGTTTTGTGTTATCAGTAGTAATTTGAATATTGCCACAAAAGAAAGACAATGACAGACAGACAGACAGAGAAAATAGACAGATAAACGAAGAGGTTATCTTTGTTAGACGAAAAAATTGAGGACATAGTGGGGGTGGAAACTCCTTGCTAGAAATCTTACACTTCAACCTCTAAACAAAATACCTAATGGTGATGGAAGAGAAAGAAAATGAAAGAGAGAAAAAAGAGAAAGGGAGTGATAGATAGATAGATAGATAGATAGATAGAGAGAGAGAGAGAGAGAGAGAGTGAGGGAGAGAGACAGACATAAAGAAAAAGTGATGTCGTATTTTCTCTTAGTATCAGATGCTTTTTAAATAGCCTCTATTGAATATTAATTCAATCAGGCAAAGTTAAAAATTTGCAAACAGAATTTAAATTTGAATTTTAAAATATTAAATATTAAAGCTAAATTATAGAAAAAATAATTTTTATTTTTTTCTTGTATGTCGTTATCATTTCCATTTCATCTCGAACAAGAAAAAATGCTCCTCCTTTAGCAGAATAGGAATTACGAGGAAAAAGATTTTACAAACATTCATTTGCACTATCCAAGAGAACTAACAGGACAAAAGGCATGCTTATCAGCAGGATACATAAAATCTAAAGACGGGAAACTGACATTAGAGAAAGAAAAATACTTCAGATGGAAGTAATACATCGGAGAACTCGTCCACAACGAAAGAGGACAGCCGACTATGCACAGAAAAAAAAGGGCCAGAATTATTAAAATCTGAGGTGGAATTCACACTGGCCAAACTGAACAGAAAAATAGCAGCAGGGCCAGACGGAATCGTAATAAAGGTGCTGGCAGGCATCGCAGATTTCGTCATTGACAAGCTCGCAGACATAATAAATTAGATATTTAACAATGACAATATATCGGAAGATCTATGTAGATCCAGATTTATAGCACTGTCAAAGAAACCAGGTGCAAACGAATGTGAACTCCATAGACCAATCAGCCTAATGAATCATCATCTGAATCTTAATGAACAGAACAGTAGAATCAGCCCGGAAATAGAACATAGTTTGTGTTTGTTAAAGACATTGGAACAAGGTATGCGATATTCATGCCCGGAATATTACTAGAAAGACCAATACAAATGCAAAAGCACTTATTAAGTTATTGATATTTTGGAAAAACGTTCATGAAAGTATATTTCGAAAATGATATCCGATAATGCATTTTGCTTCTATGGCTCCTTCAGATGGATAACGAGATGTGTTGTCTATGTATGCATTTGTGTGTGTTTAAAATAATTATATAAAAATAATTAAAATAATTATATATAAATATTATTTTTTCCAAGCGTGCGTTGCTCGAGGCTAAAAATAAGAGAAAGAAAATGAGTGACTTTTAAAAAATCGTATCAGTTTTTATATTCTCCGCCTTAAGTGTCCGAGTTTTGAGATGGAAATCATTCAGAATGGGTAGAAATAGATGAAAGAATTGTTTTTATCCATGCGTTCTCTATGTCGACAGTATGTAATAAATTTGGGCATGTAATCCCGACAGAGTTATAAGTTACAACGCAGCGGTCCTCTGGTGGCAGCCAACGGTGGGCCACTAGCGGTCTGCAAATAGTAACATTAACGAGACGAACACGGCGGCGGCCCGACAGCGGGCCACCAGCGATAAACGCTAGTGGCAGGCTAACCCAGTGGCAGATTGAGGACTTGCGTGTAGGGAAACTATCCCCCATTCCCTTCGTTTTGATTTGGTAAAGATTAAGTTTCAGTTTTCTTCCCCAGAATTGTTATTTTGTGGAACAAACTCCCGAGAGGATGCTTCCCTTGTGGGGAAAATAGAAACGGCCTACCTCACAAACGTTCTCGCATCTGCCTGGTCTGTGGGTTGAGAAAGGAAAGAAAAGATTCAAAATGGCGTCCGTGACTTTTAATATTCACGGTCTCGTGCAGTCACGCAAAGTCGCGTTACACACATGCTAATGAGGTGTGTCTGGGCTCCATAAAAGCAGGTTGCTTGGAGACATTGGCAGACCAACATTTCACCCGTGCTTGGTGTACATCGTTTTGCGTTGCAGCGTGTCAGACATTTTCAGACGGAAAGAGTTGCGTCCCTTACACTGTTTAAGTCGACTCATTTGCTACAAGCTATTTCGGCAATTATTACAGCATGGACAGATTGAAGTTAATACCAGAGTTCGACGGCTCCCCCGCTGGCCCGTCTGTGGTCGAGTGGTGGGAAAAGGCCGAGCGGGTCTGCCGGCTGTGTAAAATTAAAGATCCCGCACTGGTTATCCCTCTTAGACTCACCAAAGGAGCTTACGCTGTGTATCAGCAGCTAAGGGATGACGCAGACTTGGAGGAAATAAAACAAGCTCTATACGCAGCATTTGGTGCGGACCCCTTTGTCGCCTGGAGGCAGTTTACCGAACGACGGCTTGGACCGGATGAAACAGTAGATGTCTTTCTGGCCGATTTGAGGAAGCTGGCCGCACCGTTCGGTGGAGCAAGCGACCAAATCCTAGGATGCGCCTTTCTGGCAGGACTCCCAGACAACGCAAGTCGACTGCTACGAGCATCGTCAAGGCTCAATGAGCTGGGGCTAGACGAATTACTGGCCAGAGCCCGGAATATTCTAAAAGATGACGCGGAGCCGGCCTCAGCAGCTGTGGAAGCACCCGCACCGCCAACTGAGGACATAAGGTGCTATAAATGTGGCGGACTGAACCACTTCTCCAAAGACTGCCGAAGCGGTGCGAAGGATACGCATAACCGAGGAACACGGAGACGTATGCGTTGCTACAGGTGCGACAAGCTGGGCCACGTAGCAAGAAGCTGTCCGGGAAACGGGCAAGGGGAGTAAGCTTACAGCGCCAGTCTTCTCCCCAGATCGCCGCTGAACAAGGCGCTACCCGAAGTGAGCGTGCGGATTAACGGGCGTGAGCGCTTCGCGCTTGTTGACACCGGGTGCACCCAGACCCTTGTGCGCAAGGCATGTTGTGACACGTGGGACAAGAAAAGTATTCTAGTTCTGACTGTTGGCGGGGGCTCGCTAACCTCTTGTGGAGTGAGCGTCATCCGCGCAAGCATCGGCGATGGGCCTGCAGTAGCTGTACAAGCCCTGGTCGTGGACGGAGGGCTGCTCGGCTATGATCTGCTCCTGGGAATGGACGTCATCAAAAAATTGGGTGGTGTCCGTGTTGACGAAGAGGGTCGGGCGCGTTTCACTGAAACAGGTCTAGCTCTAGGTGCAGCAATGGAGCTGGAACGGCCTGACTTTCGTGCGGAGTTCGACCAGCGCACAAAGTCCTGGACGGTATCTTGGAAATGGTCAGACGATCAACCGCCAGAGAAGCTGTACAACAGTGTGCCGGAGTATAAGATCCCCCGCGAGCTCGTGCGGAGTACGACAAGGAATTGCGAGCCTGGATTAATAACGGGTGGTTGGTTCCTTATCCAGAGAAGGAATCAGGGCCCCCCAAAGGGCCTGATCCCGCTAATGGCGGTTCTCCAGCACAACAAACAAAAGGTGAGGCCGGTGCTCGACTATCGAGAACTGAACGAGCACGTGGACCCTTTTACTGCCCGCGCGGACGTGTGAACCGAGAAGCTAAGGGAATGGCGACAAGCAGGATCAAATGTATCTGTGCTGGATCTTCGCAAGGCATACCTTCAAGTGCGTGTGCACCAATCACTGTGGCCCTATCAAACCGTGCTTATCAAGGGGCAACGGTATTGCCTGACCCGCATGGGGTTTGGACTCAATGTGGCGCCATCGATTATGCAGATGATTGTTGACGCCATTCTAACGAAGGATGAGCGCATACAGCGGGCAACATCTGCATATATTGATGACGTGTACGTGAACGAGGGAGTCATATCTGCGGCGCGCGTGAAGGAGCATCTCTACAACTTTGGCCTCCTCAGCAAGGAACCGGAGAGACTACAGGATGATGCACGGGTGCTTGGTTTGCAGGTCTTGGGAGAAGATGACGTCCTGTATTGGAAACGGGGAAACGAACTCCCAGACATGCCCTCCGTTGTCACGCGGCGAAGCATATTTTCCTTGTGCGGCAAGTTAGTTGGACACCTTCCTGTAGGTGGCTGGCTGCGTGTTGCGGTGGCGTTTATCAAGCGGAGAGCATCTGACGTCACCACTGGATGGGATGACGAAGTTCACGACGCCCCTCTCAACACCATGATGAAGGAGGTCCTCGCTAGAGTACGCAAGGAAGACCCAGCGCGGGGCAGATGGTGCGTTGACAGCCAAGACCTCTGTGTGTGGGTTGACGCAAGCTCTCTTGCAACCGGCGTATCGATAGTTCACGATGGAGTAGTGGTAGAAGATGCTTGCTGGTTACGTCCAGAAAGGGACTCCCAGCACATAAACCTAGCGGAGCTCGATGCTGTCATCAAGGGGATCAACTTGGCGATCCTCTGGAAGTCGACCACCCTGCGTCTGTTCACTGATTCCGCTTGCATTTATAAGTGGATCTCTGATACCTTGACCGGGAGGGCCAGGGTGCGGACTAAAGCCACCAGCGAGATGCTTATCCGACGACGGCTCGACACGATCGTGAATTTAGTGCAAGAGTACGCACTGACAATGGAGGTGTCCCTGGTCAAATCTAGCCTCAACAAATCAGATTGCTTAACGAGGGTGCCGCAAAGGTGGCTTGACGCCGCTAAGAAAGCCATTGAGCCCGTGCAACCAGCCTGCGCTGCGTCCGTGAGTCCCGTTCGATTTAATCAAATCAAAGAAGTCCACCAACAAAGTGGGCACCCTGGAGTCAAGCGGACACTGTATTTCGCCAAGTTGGTTGACCCAGGAGTACAAAAGACAGACGTCAGGAGAGTGGTCAGAAGCTGCGTGGCGTGCCAGTCTATAGACCCAGCACCCGTTCGCTGGAAGAAAGGGCAGCTGAGCGTGAGGAACCACTGGAGCCGGCTGGCGATAGATGTTACTCACCACAACGGCGAGCATTTCCTGACACTCATTGATTGTGGTCCATCCAGGTTTGCGATATGGCGGCTGCTGCGTCGGCAAGATGCAGCCACTATCATCCATCAGTTAAACAGTATCTTCCTTGAACGTGGCCCCCAACGGAGATATTAACTGACAATGGCACCGCATTCACCAGCGAGCAGTTCAGGAAGTTTGCGGATGGCTGGGGAGTGCACCTACGGTTCCGGTGCGCCCACGTACCGAGTGGAAATGGAATCATCGAGCGGAACCACAGGACCGTCAAGACCATCGCAGCCAGGACGGGCTGCGCGGTGTCTGAGGCGGTCTACTTATACAACGTGACCCCGAAGGATGATGTCTCACCCTCTACGGCGCCAGCAGACACATTGCATAGGTACCACGTTAGAGTGAAGGGCATAGAAACCAACCCACTGACGGAACTGAAAGTAACCGGAGAGAGGCTGAAGAAAGGCGATGTCGTCTGGATTAAAAATCCGCACAGCAAGTGCACCACGAAATACGGAATCGGACGCGTCACTGAGGTGATCAGCCCACAGGCGGTACGGGTCGACGGTGTGCCCCGTCACGTTAAGGACCTGCGTCCGTCGACGCAGTTGCAACCACCGCTGGACGATGAGAGCGAATCGAATCTGAGACCAGTGAGGCATCGCTCTGGTTCACGCCAGCCCCATCAGGCAGTGACTCGGATATCAGTAGCCTTCCAAGGGACGCGGTGTCTTTCGACCCTCAGACCTCAGACAGGAGCACAAGCAACGATGAGGCTCGCAGCGTCCCTCTTCTAAGAAGTACCCGGCGCAAGCGATCACCACCTCTCTGTCAACTCTGTGATCATGAGATCAGGGGGGGAGTGTGGGGAAAATAGAAACGGCCTACCTCACAAACGTTCTCGCATCTGCCTGGCCTGTGGGTTGAGAAAGGAAAGAAAAGATTCAAAATGGCGTCCGTGACTTTTAATATTCACGGTCTCGTGCAGTCTCGCAAAGTCGCGTTACACACATGCTAATGAGGTGTGTCTGGGCTCCATAAAAGCAGGTTGCTTGGAGACATTGGCAGACCAACATTTCACCCGTGCTTGGTGTACATCTCGATGCACTGCCTGGCGTGTGCTAAGGTGTCTAAATTTGAAACCTTTGAGACTAAGTCTCGTTCAGGCACTTACCAAAACCTTGCTCTCTGTGCTTGGCCTGCGAGATCCCCAAACTTCACTGTGTGTGATTTTTTTCTTGTGGGGACACATAATAGATCGCATTTATGTTCCACCACTACCCACTAACCTCGATGACCTTAAACATCGAATAACAACAGCAATCAACTCAGTGGATCGCGATATTCTGATACGCGTTTGGGAAGAATTCTCTTATCGCATTGATGTTGCCCGTGCTGCAGGTGGTGGCCACATTGAACACTTGTAAAACAGGAAATTTGATTGTGAGTAGAATACTTGTAACTTAGTTGGAGTTTTCTATTGTTTTTTCTCATTAAAATATTGTGTATTGAAATCAGTTCATTCTTTTTGAATAACCTTTTATTTCGTAGGTTCTTGTAACTTTGCTTTTGTATAACGCAGTATATCTCAACCCTTTTAAGCAACGGCACACTTAGGAGCAAATGAAAATGTCACGGCACACTTAGCAAAAGAGAGAGAGAGAGAGAGAGAGAGAGAGAGCTGTGTGTGTTTGTGTGTGTTGGCGTTGATGTGTGTGTGCATGCGTGTGACTCATATAGGTGGAGGGTCAAGGAGAAAAAGTGGGAAGAAGGAAAAGGAAATAATTTTTTTGTTTTCTTTTTCTTTGGCAGATGATCAACATGAATGAAAATGGGATAAGTGTGAGGCTTGAGCACGTTTCTTTGTGTGTGCGTGTGTGCGTGTGTGTGTGTGCGTGTGTGTGTGTGTGTCTAAGTGAGGTTATTTAATTTGGTACTTAAGCCAAGCACGCCGCCATATTCCTGAACAGTTGGAAATTGTGGCTGCGTTTGCTTCTTTTTTTGCTGGTGAACCGGAAGTCATCCGGCATTGGACAATAAATTGCCAAGAAGAGTCACGTGGTGTGTAGTTTGGAAGATGGAAAAAATTATAGTTGACGGAAGGTACACAAGTCGATACCCGATCAGTATCGGCTGAGTCACCGAGAAGAGGGGGGTATGATGTTGAAAGACCCCCAAACCCCTAATCAACCTCGACTAGAAGCATCACTGATGATGTGTACTAAAGCATCAATAGATGTATTTTACGATATATATATATATATATATATATATATATATATATATATATATATATATCGTGAAAATATTTCGCAGCACACTTATGCGGATCAGGCGGCGCACTAGTGTGCCGTGGCACGGCGGTTGAGAATCACTGGTATAAAGAGAAGCAAGATCGCTCTCAATTTGAGACCTTGAAGTTTAATGACTGACATAAAAGTGATTTTAAAGAGAGGCGATATGCGGGTGCGGGTGTGCGTCAGACGTTGGTTGTGAGGGGAAAATGACAGAGTTAGTCAACGAGACGATTGCCAAAAGTGAAACTAGTAGAAGGGACATTAAAATTGAGACACGGCCACAAATTTCTCGGCGCCGACTAAACACTGGTTTGAGAGTAGAAGTGGAAATAAAAGCGCAATCAGAAATGAATGCAGACAGGCCGAGTCCCGTTAAGCCACGGAACGAGCAAAAGGCGGTGTAAAACAGAGATAAATGTTAAAAAAAACAAAGAGAAAATAGAGTTGGCGATGGATGGTTAGGATGGCTTGAAGTTGAGTGAAGAAGCTAAAGACAAAGGCAAAGGAAGAGGAAGAAGAGTAGAAAAATAGATTAATAGTGAAAACAGGAAAAGAAAGAAAGAAAGAAAGAAAGAAAGAAAGAAAGAAAGAAAGAAAGAGAAAAGCAGAGAGAGAGAGATGGGGGGGAGAAACATGGTCGCAAATCTATAAAAAAAGAGGAAAAGAAACAATGAAAAAGAAAATACATTCAAAGAAAAAGGAGAGAAAAAGAGGGAGAGAGATGTGATGCTAAAAGGACGAAAAATGCTGGAGCAAGCAAGAAAGAAAAAAGTAAATTTAAAGAGATACAGAAAGAAGATAAAAAATTAAAAGAAAAAAAAGAAAAATAAAGAATAGAGAAATAAAGAAGTGAATAATAGAAATAAAAAAGAGCAACAGAAAGAGGAAAATAAAAAAAGGCAGGAAGAGAAGAAAAGAACGAAAAATCAAAGTGAAATGGATGGATGAATAAATGAAAGAAAGAAAAATAGAAATAGATGAAAAGCGGAGAACAATAAAGAAAGAAAAAAACGCAAGAAAGAAAGAAAGAAAGAAAGAAAGAAAGAAAGAAAGAAAAGACGAGTAAAAGGATTGAATAACGAAAAGAAGAAGAAGAAGAAAGAAAGATTTAACTAATGGATGAGAAGAATGAAGAACGGAAAGAAAGAAGACTGATAGTGCGAAAACAAGAACGAAAAAAAGTAACAGTTAAAAGTAGTTGTGGAGATCATCGGAATGATCAAATATGTATTGTAGAGGAAAGGGTCAGTGTTTTATAAACGGAATTATTGTGTTTGGAACAAAAGTTACATCATAAAATTCAACATGAATGTTTAAACTGTGATTTAGAAAAAAAAAGAAAGAAAAGCTCTGATGTAAAAAAAAGAACAAATACAGAAAAAGAATAAAGAAAGAAAAACAAAGAGGAAAAGAAGAAAAGAAAGAAAAAATAAAAATGAGAAACAATAGAAGAGATAAAAGAAAAAAAAGCAGTGTTGAATAAATATAAAAGAAGGAATAAAGAACTTACTAAAATGATGAAAAAGAAATACAAGAAGAAAAAGAAATAAAGAGAAAACAAAAGAAAAAAATAAGAACACACAATGAAGACATGGGGAAGAAATGCATGAGAAATAATAAAGAAATAAAAACAAAGAAACAGAAAAATATGAAAGGTAAAAAAGAAGACAAGAGAAATAGAAAAAATGACAACAAATACGAGAAAATGAATGAATAAAAGGGACAAGAAGTATAGGAAAGAAAACAAAAAGAAAGGAAGTGGATTAAAAGGAAGAGAAGACACCCCCGCAAAAAAAGGAGTAGAAGAGCCACCTCGCCCCAAAAAAGGAGTAGAAGACATCCCCCCCCCACCAAAAGAAAAAACTTGGAAGAAATAAAAAGTAAACAAATAATGAAAAAAGGAGAAGAAAAAGTAAAAGTAAAAAACGAAAAAAAGTAACGGTTGATAAATAAAAAAAAAGGAAAAAAGGGAGAAGGAAAAGTAAAAAAAATGTTAAAGGAGGAGGAGGAAGAAGAAGAAGAAGAAGAAGAAGAAGAAGAAGAAGAAGAAGAAGAAGAAGAAGAAGAAAGGAAATAAAGAAAAGGTCGAAGAGAATAGAAAACACAAGCAACAGAAGAAAAGAAAAGAAAGAAGAAAAAATAAACAAGGAAAACGAATTGGAAGAAGCGAAGAAAATGAAGAAACCAAACGAAAAAAATAGGCAAAGGATGTTAAAATCATTGTCATCTACGAAGAAGCCGCGAAGTGCCTCGTAGCTCGTTGGCTCGTGTTTGAAATCCTTCTATAATTCCCATAAGCCTCAAATATCGGTGTTTGAACCCAAATAGCAGATAGGGTTTCAAATATTGAAAATAAGCCGGTCTTCCTCAGGGAAGATCAGCGCAATCTTTCAACTTCAATGTCGCTTCACACTGTCTTTTGCCAAACTAATGATCAGTAAAACGCAAGAAAAGAGCAATAGTGTTCTAAAAAGAAAAAAAAAAGTAAAAAAAAGGACAGAATGGTTAGTTATTTCGCTTGGTTAAGTCTGGAACAAGGCTGCAAGTGTAGCGCATCCACCGAGAAGAAGAGGAATAATCAGGAAACAATGATTCGGGTTTCACCGTGTATTTTCAGACTAATTACGACTGATAGAGTCCCTCTATTACGCTATATATAGGGAACGAAATGAAAGAAAGTCAAAAAGAAAGAGAAAACAAAAGAAGATAAAAAAGAGAAAGAAAAAGAAAGGAAAATAAAGAAAAAATTAAAAAAGAAAAGAAAAAGTTGGAAAGGAAAAGAAAGAAAAAAACGAAAGTATAAGAGAAAAAAAGGGAAAGCAGAAAAGAAAGAAAAAAAGAGGGAAGGAAATTAGCGAAACAAAAACAAAATTCAATAAAAAGAAAAAAATTGAATGTTAAGGGAGTTATAGCAACAGAGCATTGGGGTGGTGGCGGTGTGGTGAGGAATAAAATTGGTTGCCGATAACCTTATCTTTCTCAAAAAGGCAACTGCACCATTCTTGTCTTTCTGATTATGTTTGTTTGGAGCAATTAATTGACGCTTAATCCGCAACGCTTCGATTCGATATCTCCGTTTCGCTTTTTGTATTCACCGAATTTTATTTTCCAGATAAAAATCGCGACTTCTATGATTTTTAAGTCTATTTTCTATTTTTGTTTTTCGTGGGAGTGCAGCTTCTTCTTCTTCTTCTTCTTCTTCTTCTTCTTCTTCTTCTTCTTCTTCTTCTTCTTCTTTTCTGATAGAGCAAGTAAGGCAAACAAACAAACCAAAAATGATAATCTTCGAAAGAGATCACATAGATACAAACTAAGACAAGCAAACACACGCAGGCGTGTAACACTCACACTACAGACATAACCATACGTATCCACAAACACATATTCTTGCTCCCCAGAAAGGAGGAAGACAAAGTATAAATTTTAATGACGATGAGGAAGATGAGAACGATAAATATAACAAAAGCAGCAACAACAGTAGACTTGTTGTCACTTGATATTCAGTGAATGCCATCAGGTACAAATAATGGAAAAGTGCAATGCATACAATATAAATATAATGATGCCAATAAAGACCAAGAAAAAACATAAATCAAGTCTATATCAATTATATTTGCTGCTCAGAGGCTATCTCATGGGTCTGAAAATTATAAGATAGGACTTAGCTTTTGAAATTACGTCAATGCTTCCCAAACCTTTTCTTCTTTGGGCCGCATTTTCGGAATGAATCCCACTTCAATAAATATTATTTGTTAAAAAGTACATTTAAAAATAAAAAATAAAAACAGAAAGAGAGAGAGAGATAGAGATAGAGAGAGAGAGAGAGAGAAAGAGAGAGAGAGAGAGAGAGAGTTAAAGGGAGATAACTGCGGATTCGAAGTCAGAACATTATCATTGATAACTCTCTTCCAATTTGCGGGGCTTAGTTACTATATTCTTAATACTTGATATAATGCAAAAAAATAGGTCAATAATTATTTATAACTCTTTATACTGGGACTCATGCATGCAATTACAAGTAATCTATAATAATATTTTAAATTGTGAAGGCATATTTATTATTGGCATATGCAACTGTTTTTAAATCTTCGATTGTCTTTCAGTCATTCCGCCTCACCTGTTATCCTCTTCTGCTACACATATGAAGCGCTTTGGGAAACTGAATTTAATTTACACTAATGTACTTCCCTTACATCGTAAATGGCAGCTATATATGAACTTCCCTTAGATCTTAGATACTATTCTTAATACTGAAATGAATTCTCAAAATACAGTCTACTTTTTATGTGCTGTGTCCCTTCAGGGCGTGAGCTAGGAAGGCTATCCACCGTTTCCTATCCTTTCTAGCTATTTGTAATATTTTTTTCTACTTCCTGTTTTGTCATCCATTTATACAAACTTGTTAGGTCTTGCAAATGTCAGATTCTCCAAGTCCCCTTTCCTCATTATAAATCCCAAAAATGTCAACTACCTCTTTCTGATTCAAAGCACAAATGTTCTTTTTCTTTCAATTTTCCTTAAAACTTTTGACTTGCTCACATATTCACTTCATGGTATTTTACACATTCCTGAAATCTCTTCATATGTGACGAAATATCTTTTTTAATCAATTCATCCCAAGCAAGGCGATAATTCCACTAAGACGCAAGGGGTTACTGGGGGTGAAAGAGTAAAGAGTTTATAATAAACAGGAAACCCAATTCAAAAAGAAGTGTGAACCACACGGTAGTCGAACTTATCTAAAAACTGTTCACCATTCATTGCTCAACTATTTACAGAGAATACAAAATTTTTATATATGAAACCGGGAATCTCTGGCAGCAAGAGGACTTTTACAGAAATGAAAATATGTTAAAAGAAAGCAGTTATTAGACAGACGGTCACAAGTTGTTAAGGTTTGTGGATGAGCATTCAGGGCATTTCATTCATACCAAAGAACTGAACAGAATCAATGTTAATCATAAAGAATGTAACACTGTCGTTTCATTTGTTTGATAACTGAATCGAAAGTAGAAGGAACAAAGAAGAAAATAAAAATATCGAGTTGGTGGCATTGAGTGTTCACACAAGATCAAATGATAGTAACTCTTCTCAATAATCCAACATTTTTCCTCACTCTTCCTCTGGCCGAATTCACTAGTGCCATACCCTGTATTATCTTGAACTTCCATCTTTTTCGATAGAATTTATGAATTTCTTCCCGCCACTCTAAATATTACTACTTCCATAGCTTCTTCTAGCGAAATGCAGATAATAATTCAGTTTTTTGTTTTCTGTTAATTTTACTTCGTGTTTTGCTGAAATTCATAATCTGACATGATTTTCTTCCTGATCTCGATAATTACCTTTGGTTTTCTAGTCTTGATAATTGCATCTAGTTTTCAAGTTTTAATTCTCAAAATCCCAGAATGTTTTGTGTTCATCATTTTCTGAGAAAGATTTTGACTTGTACATATATCATTGGTATGTAGAGCCGTTTGCACAGTTATCTGCGAATAACACTTTCTACCCAGTCATATCTATTTATATATGCTTTCTCTGCTAATTTGCTACATTCACTTTTGTAGATGGTTAAAATCCATTTTCTTTATTCTCTTGTATTCTATGTATTTATGTGTTTTTTTTTTCCGTTAGGTTCACTCTGTATAAAGCCCGGGGAGCCACTCGAGGTAGAGGGTTACTGATTAAGTGGCATATTTTATGTGGACATGTGCGGAAGGTAAAGACTAGCCCTGAACTTGAACTGGTTAAGATTGTAGTGATCGTGAAAACATCCTTTTGGAAGTCAGTTTTACAATGCGCGTAGCATGACGGGTCGTAGCTCTAAAGGCTAGAACTGGTGGACTATCTGTTATATAGATGGTTATAGATGGCGATGTTTTAGGCAGTTACTTGCATTATATCTCCCTCACGCAGCCATATTCGTGTAGTTTCTCTACAGAAATGTCTGTCATAATTATTTGTTTTGGGATTTTCGTTTGCAGGTGGCCTGGGTTCCGTTTTGTTTTTTCTATTAAATCTCATGTAAATTTTGGCTATTGTAATTAATTCTTCTCTACTTTGCGCCTTGTGTAAATCACAAGCCCCTTTGATGAAGGAGGCAACACGCTCATCGAAGCTAATAAAACCACTTCGTCTCTTTCTTTTCCAGTCAGCATCCCCTTTCAATCTTAACGTATCAAGCTTCCTTGTTTTATGATGTAGTCAGTTTCGAATTATAATTATAGATACTGAAATGCTAACCTTCGCAATGTCATATAGCCTCCTCCTTAAAGTATTTTTATTATAATTATCTACAAATGATATCACTAAGATATTATTATACTATTATCTCTAGCCAAATTCAAATCAGTATCTTATAACGTGTATTTGGTCACGTGATTCCTCAAGATGCGCTTTGCCACGTGTTTTTAACTAATCACATCTTGTTACTGAATATAAGAGGGACATCCTTTGATCCTGTTATCCATGACCTTTTTTTATGCCACGTAGCTAAATACCTTGTTATATGAAAGACGCTGTCAACCGCTTCTTTTTTTCTTCATTGTTGTAGCACTAAAGCAATTAGACATATATAATATAAGGTGAAACTTGTTTGGCTTTGAAAACAGGTGACATAACATCATGTCAACATACTGCTATTGAAATATTCGGTTAAAATTTACATTGGAATTCTGTTTTTAATGTTTGTAATAATTTCAATGAATAATTTAACTTTTTAATAATATTTTGACAATAAATTCAAACAAAAAAACAACAATTAAATTTAAGATTTTCTTTTAATTTATATAGCATTTTAAGAAGAGAGTCATTACTTTAAATCTACCAGGCTTTGATGCATTTTAAAATTTGCATATATTACGTACCTATCAGTCCACCATTCGTCCATGGTTAGAATACTACATGTAGTCCGGTACCTCTGTTATTGAGCTATTTGATAAAATCCAAAGAAAAATCAGCAATATTATTCGTCCTGATCTATAGCGGCATGGCTTCAATCACTTTCCCACCGCCGTAAGGTTGCCTCTTTGTGTCTTTTCTATAAATACTTTCATGATAATTGTTCGAATGAGCTCTTCACTATAGCACATAGACTTTTTGAAGTGCAGTACATCAATTTACAGTTGAACTGGCTAGATGTAACCGTAAATTCTATGCTAACAGTTTCTTCTCTCGCACTTCTCGCTTGTGGAACTCCTTTCCAGCTATATGCTTTACAGCCAACTTTAATCTGCAAAAGTTTCAGTACAATGTCAATCGCTATCTACTGTCCTCCTGATTACTCTTTTCGCTTTCTGCTCATTATTAATGTTTCTGTTCCTAATTCTTCACATCCTGTAACCTCTTGTGTCTTAGTGGCTTTACTACCTTTTATGGGGTGATACTGATTAAAAAATATTTTTTTACGACGTTTATTTTAACAATCTGATTCTTTATCTAAAAAAATAAAAGAATATTGGAACCTTTTCAAAACTATCTCCGTATCAAGTAAAAGTAAAAATTATTTACA
Source organism: Acanthosepion pharaonis (assembly GCA_903632075.3). Taxonomy (NCBI): domain Eukaryota; kingdom Metazoa; phylum Mollusca; class Cephalopoda; order Sepiida; family Sepiidae; genus Acanthosepion; species Acanthosepion pharaonis. The sequence goes on from CAHIKZ030003702.1 coordinate 1,005,270, forward strand.
TTTTTTATATTTTAACTGAACAGCCGTTACTTTAAAAGAATAATTTTATTATTTAAAAAATGGAAGAATAACCGATTAAGTGAATATTATATTCTTTGTTCGTTTCTTTTTTCTTTTTTTAAACTAATAATGTTGTAGCAAATCTTGATATGATTTGGGATCAAATATAGTCCAAATATGGATCGGAATCCGACAGAATGCTAAGATAGAGATCAAATAGGAAACGTTTCTCAATCTAACATGTCTCACTTTTATTGAAGCTTCCTTAGACAATGAGATATGGAGACAAAAAACAAAAACAAAAAAAAGATGGTATTTTTATTTTTGTCTTGTTTGATTTTCATTGGTTAATCATGTTTTATGTACACAACACAAATATGATGAAACTGAGAATATCTTCTTGTTAAACAAAGGTTAGTTTAATTGGCTGTTTTTATCTAAAACAAATGGTTTGTACGTAAAAACGTTCCCAAATCCACATGCGAAAAACCACCAATCATAATATTTACACACACACGCGTGTGCACACTATTACGAATATACATTATCGTCTGAATCCCACATAGACAAACTATAATTATTTTACTCTTACATAGATAAAGCAATATTTACGGTTTTTAGGTGTAATTCGTTAATTTGTTGACATTTAGAGTGGACGTAATGACTCTGCTTGAATTCGGAACGACGCAAATTATACTAACGTTTGTTTAACAAGTCAAATGCGCCTGAAACATGATTAACCAATAAAATCAAACAACTCGAAAGTAAAAATACAGGAATTTCTTTCTTCTGTTTTCTTTTTCTCCATATCTCATTCTTTGATGAAGTTTTAATTAAAATGAAACATGTTAGATTGATAAACATTTCCTATTTGTTCTTTATCTTATCAAACAGATTTATGCAAATGAAACGAATATAAATAATCCCGCAAATTTTTCTTTGTTTGCAATTATTTGAAATAATTATCCATATTTTTTTCCTAAATGGTGTTGAGACTTTAAAATAATGAGAACTTTATTCCGCATTTTTTTAAAAAATTTTGTTATAAAAGCTTCTCCAAGATGATGTACAAACGTTAAAATTATTTATTCCACCATGCACATAAAAATGATCGTTTTTTAAAAATAAATCATGACAGAAATCAAACTATGTTCTTGGGTTCAATTGCAGGGATGAGGAAACAAGAAATCGTTTCTCTTGTTTTTTTCCCCTATTGCAAGTTCACAAATAAAAAGGGGCGTTTAATTAAATGCTCTTCTGTTCTGATGAAGAAATATAATTGTCAGTTTTATGGCAAAGTCATAGAATTGATTCACACATTTCCAGAATTGCTTGAAAAAAATTCCGTTTACCTTGTCATTTCTATTTAGGAATCTTTCGCACGTTTAATAATTAAAATCTGACAGGGACAGGAAACAATTATAATTACGTAACTTCCTTTAACAATACAAATGGCAGCAGATTCCCCTTTAGGAAGTTTTATCTGACGTTCAAATTAATATTTTGATTCTCCATATTGACCAAAATTTTATCATTATATTCCAGCCAGGTTATCTATGGTTTTCCTGGTTTATGGCCCTTAGTGCCGTCTATATTAGCCGAACTAAATGGACGCATTTTCCAATCTCACTTAAAAGTTTTCAGGCGAACGCGAATTTTCGATATTCGACCCCATAAATAGACTTTTCTGTTTTATAAATGAAATGAAGCACAAAACAACGTCTAAAGTCCACGTGATAGAGCGTATATCTGAAGAAGATCAAAGAACGTATCGGCTGAAACGTTGAGATGAAAAATTGTTAACGTTGATTCTTTAACTATTACGCATAATTATCGTCTTATATAGGTTTAGGTATTTACGATCATTTACTTTTAATATTTTTTTTTCTCTAGAACCAGTAAGAGGCATTGAAAATCCTTTCCAATCATCGCGACACAATGGCTTCCCTTTTGAACACTCTCGTCTTTCCTGCAGTTGTTTACTTGAGCCGTTGCATGTCACGTGACCTGCTATCTCGAGCGGTGCGACGAAAAGTCAGTTATTTTCGGCACTCACATCTCTCCTCAAGTATTGTGTGTTCAGTGACATTTGGTTTTTCCTGTTTGAGTCACGCACACCGAAAGCAATGGCAGAGACGTACATTTGCGCGGGAAGAGGAACATAAAACTGACACTAATAACCGAAGCGAACCATTCCGCTCAATCTGCTCACGTTTGAGCGCTTTCCATAGAAGGGAAGGAGAACTCGTAGGAGAAGGGTCGAACGGTTTGTTACTAGCGATAATTTACAAGTTTCTTCGGTAGATACCCTGTCGACCAGAATGTCCAAAGAGATCTAGAGCCTTTTCTTTAATACTGGTTCCACTCCTTTCAAAGTAGCAGGGAGTTCTTCTAACCTAATTTCATGAAAGAAGAACATTATCCAACACTGCTCCTGTTTAGTGATATACGTTAAAAGATTACTGAACTGTTACGTGATATCTGTCCTCTTGTATAACAGCGGATGCTGTACAATCTCCTCAAAGATGAGGAAAAGATTTGAAGCAACAGAAATGTGGCTCTACAGAAAGCTACTGAGGATACCATGGACCGAACATATGAGCAACAACGAGGTTCTGGAGAGAATGGAAACAAAAATGAAACTTACTCTTAACATCCAGAAGAGACAGTTGAGATTTTTTGTACGCGTAATGAGGAAGGAAGGCTAGGAAAAAACTGATATTCAAGAGAGATTGATGGAAAGAGGGAAAGAGGAAAACAGCATGTAACATATACTTGATGAGCTGGGGCGCCTCGATGTGATGTAATGGTTAGCAAGCTTGTCTCGCTAGAACAATTACGACTGAGTAGTGAGTTCGATCTTTACTGGGTGCTCCATACTTCCGGCCTTGTGCCACATCTAAGCAGCGCTTAGAAAATCCCTATACTTGATGAGCTTGAGTAGTTGGTACAAGGTTTGGGTTTCATCTCATATCCTTTCTGTTCGGCTGACGGACAAGGTGTATAAAGGCGAGATTGGCAATCATTCAGTTGTACTCGATTTGCAGAAACTGCTTTTTGTTGTCAAATCCTCGTGTGTGAAACAGGAGTTATGGATCTCGGAACCAAAAATACTTTTGTTAAAGTATCACTAATGGTATCATGTGAGTGGGACATAATAGTGGAAGACAGAACTTACGGTTCAAGTAAGCAGGTGTTCAATGCATATGTAATGCAACGGATATAGGTATGAAATGTGGAAACGACGAACCGAGATCAAATTACGGGTTAGTCTGTCGTGATCAGTTTTCGCATTGAAAAAGAACATGATTCTATTGCTGCTCCTCCATCTATGGATTAAATAGCAGGGTATACAGGTCTCTCCGGCCTTGGTTGGCAACCAGTCTAAGCGGAAGAAAACTCTGAATATCAAACTGTGTGAAGAATCTAATAAGAAGCCAACCTACTATCTTTCGGGTGGCAATTCGCAGACAATAAAAGAAGAAAACGTTTTGAGGGTCATGATCGCCTGCGCCGTGAAGAGTCACTGTATAAACGCCGAAGCTATTTGTGGAGATATGATATAAATATGAGTGAAAAATAATGGAAGATTAGTTATTTGTTATACTGTTAATCGGATACAAATATGAGTGGCACAGTGGAGTAATGGATAGCGACTCGGATTGAGAATCGGAGAGTCGAATTCCAGTCGAATCCATTACATTCACTTACGTGTTAATAGCATTGGGAAAGGTATGAATCCTTTTCTTCTCCCTCAGCTATGGGTAAATAACAGGACAGACCGTGGCATTTGGTCTACCGCAGAAATAAATGGCAACCTACTGCGGGAAGAAATCTGCCTCGTTAGTCATGTATCGAAAGATACATGATCGCCTAAGCCTTTATCACGCATGACATATAACTGACTGATATCGAGAAAGAGAAAGATGGTAGAATAGGTAGACAGAGAGTGAGAAGATATATAAACACATACACACACACACGGTAATGAGAGCCACAAAAGTGGTAGATATATCAAGAAAAAGAATAGATAGATAGATAGATAGATAGATAGATAGATAGACAGTGAGGGTGGCGTGGAGGTAGCGAGAAACAGAGAGAGAAAGAAACAGAAAAGACAAATAGAGAGAAGTTCACTTCAAAAATAGAAGCCTTATTTTGTGCACGATATAATATTAATTGTGCTGAAATAAATATTGCTTTTTAGTTTTTGATCTATTTTTACACTACACCTTTGTTTAGAATCGGCCAGAAAATTTAAGAAAAAAATAAAATAATTGAACTAGAAATATTCAAGAAGCAAACAGAGATATTCAATCGTTCTTGAATTGTTTGGTGCAGATTTCAATGGGGAGAAATAACAATGGAACAAGGAAGGACATTCCGCTAAGAGGCGAGAATGAAGAAATTGGAAAAGACGGAAAGAAATGATGCCAGAAAGAGAAGACAGGAAGGGAATGAACAGATGGCGCGGGAATAGACGGAAGGAGATCTGCAAAGAGCGAAAAAGAATAAAAAAAAAAAAAAAAGAAAAGAAAAGAAAATGAATATTGCCGGCATCCATAGAAACTGATGAACTAAAAGATATGAACAAACTGAGAAAGAAAGCTATGAGCAGAGTATAAATTATATACTGACATAGACTGATAGATAGAAACGATCAGCGACAAATCTGAACGGGCTGAAATCGTAGACATGAAAAGACTGATATATCTCTACTTAGTGCAGTTTGCTCTGAAACAAAACCATCATGGTGGTGTATCCGTGGAGATTGAATTCATTTCACGGGCGAAATATTCTGAGTGACTCGAGTATTCGCCATCACGTTATAAACATGGGTGTAGAGGTACTAACGGAGATAGATAGATAGATAGATAGATAGATAGATAGATAGATAGATAGATAGATAGATAGATAGATATAAACAGACTGGGATAGATAGATATGAACAGACTGAGATAGATAGATAGATAGATAGATAGATAGATAGATAGATAGATAGATAGATAGATAGATAGATAGATAGATATGAACAGACTGGGATAGATAGATATGAACAGACTGAGATAGATAGATAGATAGATAGATAGATAGATAGATAGATAGATAGATAGATAGATATGAATACACTGACAAATCAATGGATAAATAGATAGATAATGAATATACCGCAATATATAGGTCTGTCTATATTTCTGAGATTGTAATTATTTACACTACTTACAATGTTCGGTCTGTTATCCTCATCTTTGTTGCCATATTCACGACGTTTCGGCCGTTGTATACTCCGGCCTTCTTCGGGTGATTGGAATTTCAAACCGAACCCTTTATTTCAAATACGGGGTGCTAGAGAAAATTAATAATAACAACAAAATTGTAATATGAGTTCTGGTAAAAAAAATGAACTGAGACATTAGGTTTATAAGTCCCCAAAATTCATACACTTCAAAAATTCAATTCAAAGACACACATGACCCAGTGGGTAAAAACGCTGGTAATTCAGTGACTTGAGTCAGTTCAATACCTGCTACAAAGGTAAACAAAAAAATTGAAGAGTTGAGTTAAACTGATAATGAGATATCTGGAAGAGGCACATGGAACTAGAACAATCTGTCCCGGTGGATGAAATAAAGGATTTAATTTGAAATTCCAATCAACTAAAGGCTGATACGTACAACGATTGAAATGTCGGAAATGTGGCAATAAAGATGAGGATTGTAAATACTGTAAACAGATAGACAGATGTGGTAAAGTGGCTGGAGGTTCTTAGAAATATTTATCGAAAACTTGGAAATAAACAAACAAAATCAAAGGTATTACAAAATAATATATATTTATTTGACTTCGACTGGCTAATTTGGGGTAGCGAAAGTTCCTTTTGGGTACAAGAAGTTGTCATCTTGTTTGCTGCTATCGGGAGTGTGATTACTTTGGAAATAGGGGCGGCGTCAATCTGCGTGTATTCTCGGCCCTCAGAAGGGCGGAAAAATGGTTTCCTTACGCGACACACTTGGCTGGTTTCTCTGGCGGTTCATTCTCTGTCTCTGACTGTTTATATACCTTAAGAAAGGGTTATAGACGACTGGCTCCAGACAACAAAAGCTTGGTTTCAGCTAACATCAAAAGTCTCTTTGTTTTTTTTTTTTTGTTTTTTTTTTGTTGGGGGGATTGACAAAAATTCTATTATTTTCCGGCGTTTCTTTCCTTTTTATTTTTTATTTTTTTATATAGCGGTTGTAATGTGCAGAACCTCTCTTATTTTGATAGATTTCTAGACAAAATAGCTAGACCCATGGACCAACAAACTTCCGCTGTTTTGCAATCGTTCAGTCTTTTCTTCTTCCCCCTCTTTTGTATTTGAGGGCTGCCTTCTCATTATGTATATAGAGAGAAGGATACAAAGATAAGAATAGAGAGAGAGAGAGAGAGAGAGAGAGAGAGAAAAAGACAGAAAGTGATAAGGGTTTTAAAGGAAAGCAAATGTCTTATTTTAATTTTAATTTTATGTTTTTGTTTATATATCTATTTTCATATATGATTTGATTTTACATTTGCATGTAAAAGAAAAATATCAGGCTGATCATATATATATATATATATATATATATATATATATATATACATACCAAGATAGATATGATCAGACTGAGATAGGCAGATAGACAGATAGATTGGTTTGTTAATATATATTACATTATTTCTTTTAAATCTATATCTAAAACACCCATTCACTCTATCATCTACATATGTATTTAGCAAACTGAGATATATCGATAAATAGATATATAGATTTAAAAGAAAAAATGTAATAAATCTTAAGATACTAAGTTAGACCAGTCTTATATATATATATATATAGAGAGAGAGAGAGAGAGAGAGAGAGAGAGAGGGAGGGAGGGAGGGGGATGATCAGGCTTAGTTCCATATACATAGATAGAAGATAATTATAAATACGATTGTGTTCAGCAGCCTACCAAGATTTTAACGATTTCAAGACAAGAATTCTTTGTAATTAAAATATCTAATATTAAGAACTGGAGCATCAATAGCAAAAAAGGGAATATATATTGAAAATTTAATTTTTGTTACTAAAATGAATACAATTTAGGTAGTCTTAGTGGTTGCTATGGAGTTGGAGTAAGTACGTGTTGCATCCACTTTAAACATCCATTTCAAATTTTGCTAGCATTTTGTGTTGGTTGCTTAAAATTGAGTCACTCTAATTGAATGTCATTTAATAATAATTATAACTCCGCCTATAAATCGGTGTTAAATTCTGTTTCCAGTTTTGTTTCATTCGAAGTCAATCGTTCTCAATACTTGCAAAGTTATAGTTGCCTATGGCTAACATGCAAATCTTGTACCATTTTGCAGCATACTTAATTCATGTCAGACGCGTGGGAACTTCATGACACACACGTTCTTCTCATAGAACTCATTTCTTTGCAGGCTACGTGATAGTAAAGTTAATACTGTCCAATTGAATAGATTAATTGACGTATATAAACAGATTAAGACAGACACAGACGGAGGCAGATATTAATGAACAGGTTAATAAGAGAGAGAGAGAGAGAGAGAGAGAGAGAGAGAGGGCAAGATTCATACATGAATAGACTGGAGTAGATATGAGCCAATCATCATCGTCGTCAATCAGTCAGACCACGGACTATCGACAGTCGCGATGAACGGATGTCCCCCCACCCAGAAGACGCCATGCTTTGAGAGAATACTGGGCTTCAAACACACACACGACTTCATGCTATCCTCGACCTTTATAAGAGTCAGGTCAGGCCAAAAATGGAGTACTGTTGCTACATTTGGGCGGGAGCTGCCCAGTTCTCATTTTCCAATCTTGATAAAGTTAAAAAGCGTCGTCGGGTCTTTATCGGAGAATAAATATTTTCCACGCTCAAACCTCTCTCTCTCTCACAGGCGGGATGTAGTGAGCCTCTCACTGCTCTGTCGCGACTATTATGGAAAGTGTCCAGACGAACTACATTCCTTGGTTCCGTCAGGACTAACCTTCACGGCTAAGACCCGTCATACCACTTGCATATTGACAAACCACCCACATTCCCTCTGTATTACATCGGCAAGAAGTAAGTTTTACTTAAACAGCTTCTTCCCACAAACCACTCCCCAGTGGAACAGACTCCCAAGAGGATATTTCCCCGGTCACTATATGTTCAAGTCTAAAATTAACCGTTATCTTCCTCTATCCATATAAACTACCCCTTAACGTAACCGTCTACCACGAGTGGCCCTCGGGCCTTATACAGAGTGAACCTTATTTTAAAACAAAAATCATCATTTTGGCTATTTGACCGTAGAGGTACCATAGATGACTTGGCATTCAGCCTCTCTCCCCCGCAAACCTTCCTTAGTCTGTCACTCAATCTTGTTCTGTTATCATTCTTTTTCTCTGTTAGTCTCCTCCCATTGCCTGACATCTTATAGGATTGTCTTGGCAAGCCTTAATTATCGTCAAACTTCCCCAAACCATTTTCATATTTCTGGGTGGCTTCCCTTATGTCTTCATATTTTTGGGTGGTTTGCCTGATGTTTTTGACTTCTCCTTTGGTGATGTCTTTTCGAAAGCATCTATTTTTAGCCCGTATTTTCCATATATCCATTGTCAAATCTCACGATACATAAGTCTTACAAGAATATTACGCTGACCTGAGCGTGTTTCAGGGTGACATTTGAGTTGAATGTTTCTCTCACACTCGATGACCTTCAGTTTTATTGTTACTATTATTGTCTCTGCAATCCCGCACGGTATTTGCTTCCATTTTTAGCATATTATTAAGTTGATATTTGAAACTAGGAAATGTTACAAACTTCAAGATGGTGACTCCCACGTACGTGCTGGTGGACTTATTGGTCAATAGTTTATCTTCTAGACATTGGATTTTATGCAGAAGATTCGTACAGGTACCCTCCCGCTCCCCCAATTAAATATTTATTTCTTTTTCAATGCAATGAAAAAAGTGGGTACATTAACCCGACTGTTATCCTGAACGTTCTTCGATTAAGCTTGGACTGGTGAACTTGTTACCAAGGTTACTAGTGATTCTGATGTTTTTAGCATTGATGATGTACAACCACATGGTCAAGCATAAGGCAGGGTTAGTGTTAACTCTAACGCTAACCCCAACTCTAACCCTAACACAATCTCTAACCTTAGCCCAAACTCTATCCCTAACACCAACTCTAACCCTAACCCAATCTCTAACCCTAACAACAACTCTAACCCTAACCCAAACTCTAACCCTAACCCAAACTCTAACCCTAACCCCAACTGTAACCCTAATCCCAACTCTAACCCTAACACCAACTCTAACCCTAACACCAACTCTAACCCTAACCCCAACTGTAACCCTAATCCCAACTCTAACCCTAAGCCCAACTCTAACCCTAACACCAACTCTAACCCTAACCCAAACTCTAACCCTAATCCCAACTCTAACCCTAAGCCCAACTCTAACCCTAACACCAACTCTAACCCTAGCCCAAACTCTAACCCTAACCCCAACTCTAACCCTAATCCCAACTCTAACCCTAAGCCCAACTCTAACCCTAACACCAACTCTAACCCTAGCCCAAACTCTAACCCTAACACCAACTCTAACCCTAACCTAAGCTCTAACCCTAACACCAACTCTAACCCTAACCCAAACTCTAACCCTAAACCCAACTCTAACCCTAACCCCAACTCTAAGCCCAACTCTAACCCTAACCGAAGCTCTAACCCTAACACAAACTCTAACCCTAAGCCCAACTCTAACCCTAACCCCAGCTCTAACCCTGAGCCTAACCCTTTTTAAATAGCTTTTCAAAATCCACGTAAGTGTTATTGAAGATCCCACATTATATTCTGAAAGTGTTGAGCTGTTCTATTGTGCTACAGCCAGTTCAGAACGGACTTGAGTAAGATATTTTTTAAGGATTTTGCCCCAAGCAAGGCACGAGTGCCACTAGTACTTAAAGGGCTACAGAGTGTGAAAGTAAGGGAAAAGACTGGGCATAGGGGGTGGGGATTGAGGAAAGGATAAAAAGAAGAATGGAGATCAAGGTATCAGAAGATGTCGATTGACATTACATTTAATTTTTTTATCAGGGAAGCAAATAAGAGGAAGGGAGTTCCACTGTCGAGAAGTGCGAGAGAAGAAGCTGATGGAGTAGAGGAGGCGGTTACATTTAACTGTTTCGACAATAAAAGTGTGGGGCCGAGATGCGAACCTAGTGGCACGCTTAAATTCATGCATTCGAGACAGTAGTGAAAATAATTCGTCAGTGCAGTTGCCATGAAATATTTGTAGAAAAGCCTTTTTGAAAGCCTGCATTGCTTTCTTTGTCTTTGTTACCTCGTTGTTCTTCATCTCTCTCCATTTCTTACACAAACTAAGGATTGCCAGGAGTGACCTAAGGTGGGCTTTTCTGCTTGTAGCTTCAATCAGTTCGGAAAGATTTTCAACACGTCTTTACTGGAATGCATATGAAGCCTTACCTTATTCTGTCGGCTATCATACACGGGGAATGTGGTGGTGGCCTTGTTCTCGATGACTCTGATCAGATTGGCCTTGATGTCGGACAACCATATGGTCGAGTATCGGGCTGCATATATACATTTTTAAAATGTGGTAGAACGTCTTGTTGTAGAAACCTCACGCCCATCATCCGAGAATTAGAGATCCGTTGTGAAACCCGATTGTTAGTCACCAATGATAATATTCTCTTGCGGTTTCAATCTGTCCAGCAATATCTTAAACATGGCTTTACTTCAATAATTATGAAGCCGGTTGTACGGTAAGTTTGTCACTGTTGTAGGTTGTCCTTCTTCGGGATGGTGCTGACTAATGCCTCTGTCCATAATGTGGACTAATCTCTTGTCTACCAGGCCTTATTGTACATTGTTAGAAGAGATCTTATCAGGGCTTAGCCTGGATTTCGAAGTCAATAAATATATAGCGTGTGTCTCATATCAGAATAGAATTCGCACTCATACCACAGCATCAAGGAAGCCAGATGCAGGGTTGGCTTGAGATGACTTCCTAGCCCGCAAGTGTAGACTTTCGTGTTGCTCTAGCTGCATCTGGACTGCAAGCATGGCAAAGAACGGGATTACAAGAGATATATAAATACGTACACCGGAAACGAAACAAGCAGTCTCACAGACAGTTCAGACGATAATGTAAGGAGAATTTTTTGGATGATAGAACCAAGGACGATTTTAGGCACTCGTCGACATTAATAGACTGGAGTTGAATAAAATGTGATGTTAAATATGAAAGATTAAGCATAATCTGCACAACAATATCGTTAGAGAAATTTGAGTCATCACATGGTTATTTGTGCTTTAGCCGTTAACCTAAAATTAGTGGGCAGAAGAGATGAACAGAAAATATATTCGATAAGAAGCTATTAAAATATTAGTTACAATTTTAAAATAGGTATCAAATACCCAGTGAAAAACTTTTTATATATATATATATATATATATATATATATATATATATATATATATATATATCAAAGTATATAATTGGTATATACGGAATGAATTCAATAACCAACAATTACTATTCTTAAAAGAGTGCTCAATACAAAAGTAGAGCAGATATAATTATTTTTATAAAAAATTATAACATAAGTATGTTATAAAATCACTACAAAATAACTACAAAATAGCCATTTTGTTGAAACAAAATGGCTATTTTTAGTGATTTTATAACATACTTATGTTATAATTTTTATAAAAAATAATATATATATATATATATATATATATATATATATATATATATATATATATATATATATTCTTAACCTAAGGAAGCTGCACCTGCCCGTTTTCTACGTAATCATTTGAAATCATGCTTTTTTAACTGAAATCAAAAATTTTGACTCAGTTTCACTTATGAAATTGACTTCTGCAAATAACGTAAGAGTTTGGTGAACAAAAAAAAAATTAAAAACTCTAGATATAGAAAACAAAATGGCCAGAATTCCGTTAATAAGTCTCAGATTTGAAATTATTATTACATTTTTTTAATTGCCGTCTGCCATTCTTATCACCTTCAGCGCCATTTTCTTTTCACTGAAATGTGTAGGTTAAGCATAAAACATTGGATATTCTTCCCATACTTGATAGAATCATTGGTATTAGATACGTAAGTAAAGGAGAAAATGATGTCACTGCATAAATTTTTTTAATGGGTACGTTGCGTAATTAACGGGCTTTAGTACTGAACATATTAAAATGTGACACAATGTTTTATCAGAGACAATGCTTGTGATAAAAAGCAACATCAATAAGATGAAAGTTTAGTACAAATGAATAAAACTTGGTAGACAAGCTAGTCTGTATAGAAGACTGGATTCGTTAGTCTTGGGAAGGCACTATATCTAGGAGAATAGGACAATACTGATTTCGAAATCGAGGAGAAGGCGATAGGGAAAAGAGTGAATTACATTTCCAAGCTACATATGATTAGTATTATTTGATCTGGTCTCCCCGACTGGGACGGCATATGACACAAGGTCGAGTTTAACGTGGGGAACTCGAGCGCGCACACCCGGGCTAAGGACAAAAATTTCCCAGTCCCCGCAACCGTCCCTCTCTAGTGCAACGGAGGGGATGCAGCCTCGGGCAGCTGTTCTGTGAATACGCAACTGAGAGGTAATAAACCCCACCCGGCATGTGTCAGGTAAGTATATTTACCCCGTCGTCTCACTGCAGTCGAGTTGCGGCACAAGGTCGAGTGGGGAACGTGGGGAAACTGAGCGCGTACACTCAGGCCAAGGACAAAAATTCTCCGAGCCTTCGTAGACGTCGGTTGCGCTGTCCTCGGTGCGAGCATCAATGCCTCTCTACAGCAATAAGAAGGTGAAGCCTCAGGCAGCTGTTCCCCTGGGCTGGGCACCTCACAGTGTAATTTTCATCAGTTGCGCCTCTGTCCTCTGACGGAGCCGCAACTGAGTCGCACTCTGCCCGAAGACAGAGAGGCAATTGAGAGATGATAAAACCTTATCCGACATGTGACAGGTAGGGGAGAGGACAGTTGACAATAATGTTGAGAGAACATTTCTGATTTCAAATCAGTTGGGATTGGAGCTAGCAATCCCACTTCATAAAAACTAAAGACAACTACAGCAGTAGCTGCATCTTGCATGATGATGTTACATCACTATGCTCGACAAGGAGCCAACAGATTCAAGCCAAATCAAAGCTGACCATTATCTCTGTAATCTTTATTGGTTGTTTCTCACGACCTTATGTTAATCTAGGCTGAGGGAATATCATAAAAAAAATGCTAATATTTCGGTATATTTTGCAAAGCAATTAAAAATAAAAAATAAAAAAAATGTCTAATACAATTGTGGAGGACATGAAAAGGCAAAGAAGTGAATTGGTGCAACAGGAATCGGGGAAGAGAGAAAGAGGAATGTTTCGTTCACTACTGAAAATATCCTCGGAGACATTTTGTAGGACAAATTTCTGTGAAAGTTCACCAAGTGCGAATCTTTCTTGGCCTAGAATCGATTTTTGGTCGTAGTTTAACAGCAACAACAAATTGATTAATCAAAAATATCTGTCATTCTACCCATCCCTTACCTGGTGTTTAGAATCAACTTGTGGAAAAAAAAATGAAGGTGTAAGCAGGAAAAGAAAGACTTTATCTAAAAAGAAAGAAAGAGAAAAGAAAGAAAGAATTAATGAATAAAAAGAAGGATAGATAGATAGATTCAGAGAAAGATTCAAAGGACTAATTGGTAGAGTAGGCCAGAAGTTAATCGATATTATCGGAGAAGGCCGGAAGTTCATCGATAGAGGTGGGAAAAATGTCGGGAAACAAGGCGAGAAAGAAAAAAGAAAAAAGTAAAAAAAAAAACACAAAAAAAAAAAACAAACAAAAAAGCAAAAAACCCGTTTTATTAATAACATTAAGGTGGCCAATACAGCATTTTCATCTTTTTCTCTTGTAACCATTTTTCCTTCTTTTCTTTATCTATTTAACTTATAAGTTTTTATAAAAAAGCTGTAACGGTGATTAAATTACACAATTAGATTCTTATGATCATTGATATTTTCTAACTTTATCTTTATAGAGCACAAACTAAAAGATAGACAAGTAGTAGTCGGAAGATTGTGTTATGACAAACTTCCGACTGAGAGCCTTGAAATTCGAATTCTTGGCTTGAGGTGTTAAATGACTTTTAACACTAGGGTTAGAATCAATGTCAGAATTTCGAGTTTTGAATCTAAATCTGATAAACCTTATTTCGAAAATTGGTGTAACACTCTTTTTATTTGTTACACATATACTTGTGACTAAAGCAAGCCTCTAGAGTTTCGTGTTGTATCTGACTCTCAGGCGTGATATGAAACAACGTCATCTGATTGTGATCGGAAACTTGGTTAATCATTTATTCTCACTTGTTTTATTATTCAATTTTTCTTGTGTCCTTAAAATTTTCCTTAATTGAGATTTAAGTGATTGGAGAAATTGTCCATTAGGGATTATTGTCCCGAGTGCTTTCGCCTAATTCTTTAGCCACTTTCAAGGGGGAGGATAATTTTCGAGGTGAGAAAAGATTAATATATTTATTTTGTTCCTTCTTTTGTGGTGTATGAGAGTTTAATTCTTAGGGGAATTTTTGTTTAGTTTCCGAACACAACCAAATCGCTTTGGGTCCATTCGAAAATAATACCTTTTGAGGAAGAAGTGTTCTTTTTGTAATTAGACGTGCTTCAAATATTTTTAAACATTTTTTTAAAAGAACAAATCTCCAGAAAATTTCACTTTATTCTGAAAATTAAGCCACCCTTCAATTACAACTGAAAATACAAAAAAATATAAAATTTAGGAAAACTGATTAAAACATACAAAATATTGTTTGACACACACACATACACGCACCACGCACGCACACACACACACACACACACACACATATATGCGTGTGTATAATTTTGAAATATGTAGATATATACATTTTCGAAATAAAACGGTATTCAAGTAAAGTGATCAAAACTGAAAGCAGAGTAGAAATTAAATTACAAATAAAATATTATTTGACCACTTGCTACTAAAGGCACATCTCAATTAATAACTTACCTGTTTAATGATTCCCGGACTTACGACCAGCTATGAATTCTCATAAAATAAAAACACATAGTATGCCTGAAATAGCGGTTAGGTACAACTTCTCATTTAGCGACCAGTTCATTAAGCGACCAGTTCATTTAGCGACCAGCTCATTAGAATAGAATCTAGTCGTTGTGAGGAGAGCCAATACTGCAGTTTCATTTTTACAGTACAGTTAAAGGAGCAAATATAAAATTATGAATGGAGGGAATTACAGTAGTAATGAATGGAAAAATACTATTTTACCTTCTATTTACAATTATGATTAGCTCCTCCTGTACCGCTCCGGTAAGTACCTGACTCCTTATGCTATCCTCTACCTTTACAGGAGACAGATCTGACCGAAAATGGAGTACTTTTGTCATATTTAGGCGGAAACTGACCAGTGCTCACTTCCCAGTCTTGATAGAGTTGAAAAGCGTCTGCGAACCCTTGCTGGAGAAGAATTATTTCCTGCCCTCCAACTTCCCTTTCAAAGGCGGGATGTGGCGAGTCTCTCCCTGCTCTATCTCTACTACCAGCGAAAGTGCCCGGGTGAACTACAATCCTTGGTTCCGCCAGGCCTAACCCTTCACGGCTAGCACTCGCCATACTTCTTAGATAATAGCAAATCACCCACATTCCCTCCGTATTGCATCGGTGAGAAGTAAGTTCCCCTCAAACAGCTTCTTCCCGCGAATCAATGCCGCGTGGAACCAACTCCCAACACGATGTTTCCCGGATCACTACAATCTTAACCTGTTCAAGTCTAGCGTTAACCGTTATTTACTTCTTCTATCCATATAAACTAGTCTTTAACATAACCCTCTACCTCAGTGGCCCCCAGGCCTTGTACACGGTGAACCTGAATATATATATATGTAGGTATATATATATATGTATATATATATATATATATATATATATATATATATATATATATATATATATAGGTAGGTAGATAGATAAATAGTTAATACTAACTTAAACATATGCAGTAATACAGTATGCTCAATATAAGCGCAGAGATGACATAAAATATATTAAAAATATATCAACTTATGATTCGCACTGAACAGGGTGAAAGTTAAGTTGCTGGGGTTATATATATATATATATATATATATATATATATATATATATATATATATATATATATATATATGTAACAGGTAATTCCTTAAGCAATATTCGAAATCTGATAGCGATAGATTGAATGAGGTTTCATTATTCCAAAAGGCCTGATAGACATCCATACTATCGGATCACCCTCTATGTAATTTCCGAAATCTGATAGCGATAGACTGAATGAAATTTTCACTATTCTAAAATGCTTAATGATATCAACACATGCTTATACGCATTACTGCCAGTCAATCTTACGATTGCAGCTGACATCTATTGTCAGCAAATAAGGTGTTTCCACATTGCTTAGAAGGAAAAGAGACCTATGTCGATCAGTTGCAAATGTGTGATAATCCATCATGATAATGTATGACTCTATACAGTAAAGATCTTACAATATTAAATACTTCAGCCTGAGAAACATTCAACACACTCCTTAGTCTTCAGATCTTGCTTCATTTGATTACAACCTATTCCTGAATCTACAGAACAAACTTGATGGGCGTATTTTAAAGCCACACAAAATGTCGGAAATCTGACCATAATCTCATTGCATCAAACCAAAAGACTATTACTGAAATGGCATGGGAATCCCTGAAAGATTTCTGAGATGGTGTGATTGGATATTAATGAATAAAAATCTAATTAAACATGAATCTTGATATTTTCCATTTAGATATCATTTAAAACTTAAATATGTATTAAGATCAAATATGGATCGAAATCTGACAGGTTGATAAAATAAAACAGTAAATAGGAAACGTATATCAATCTAACATTTTTCACTTTTATTAAAGCTTCGTCAGAATTTGAGAGAAAACAGACAAAAAGACAGAAAACACTGGTATTTCCAATTATGTTTGGTTCAGTTCTCATTGGTCAGACACGTGTCACGTGCATTAAAACAATTAAATTCTATGTGTATGTAGTTTTGTGGAGATTTTTGTATGTCTATGCGGGCAACGAATGGTAATCTGTATTTGTAATTGTTTGCGTGTGTTCAGTTGGGATTTTTATCCCCATCTTTGTGAGGTCAACCCTCGCAACGAGGAGTTGCAAGATTCTAGTTTATGTTAGCCTGTTTAAGAATATATTCTTTTTATTTGATAGATATAAGTTAGAATCTTTAAGAATGGATTGAAATAAAGATGGTGATGAAATGTAATGTTTTAGGCGTCTATTTATAGTTTGTAATAATGTTATTATTAAGTTTTCAATGTATTTTCTCCTTAAATAATTATGTTCTTATTAAATTAGGTTGGCAATACTGAAATCAAAGTTATATCTAGCAGTGTTTCGATGCAAAACGAGAGAGTTTGATTGATTGTCCAAATTCAAATCTCTTTTGTGTTCGTAGATGCGGGCTTTTATCTCATGTGATGTTTCTCCCAAATAAACATTTTTACATTGTAAACAATTTATTTGATAAATCCCGGCATCTGAATCAGAGTTGGGTATATTTTTCTTCGATTGTCTTGGTGATAACGTTCATAGAAATAGGGATGACTAATTTGTTTGAGAGTTTAGTAGAAAGTGTGCTGGAGGGAAGGATTATGAATTTTCGTGTAATTTTTGATAGAAGTTTTATCGGTGGCGTCTTTTTGGCTTTGTGGATTTGTAAGCTCGTTTTTTTTTTTTGAGTTGATGATAAAATGATGTGGATAGTGCAGAAGTTTGAAAGTTTTCTCGATATATCTCACTTTTTGATTTAGTTATTCCAGGCTACATATCCTCTAAGGGCTCTAAGGTAAAATCCTATGAATAGTTAAGATTTTATTTTTGGTTGTGTTGGGAATAGTAGTTTGCCATATACCTTAAAACCTAATTTCTCATTGTTGCATAAACAATGTTGAGGAAAGGTAGAGAATTGTTTATTTCAAATTCGTGTGTGAATTCAATGTGAGGTTCAACCTTATTGAATTTCATTATTATGTCTAATAGGGCTGTACCTTGGGGACGTCATCTATATATCTGTTTGGTATGATGTACCTACATGGACCGGATTCTAAGAATTTTAGAAAAAGGTAAGCGAGAACACCACTGATAAGTGACCCCAGAGGTAACCTGAATTTTTGTTTGTAGAGAATATTGTTGAAAGAAAAAAGAAGAAATTAGTCATTAGTTTGTATATATTTATAATTTTGTGAACGGGTATCGGAAGCTTTTCTTTGGACTTTTTGAGGTGGTTTCTCAATATATTGAGGTATTTCGTGAAGGGTATGTTGATGTATAATGATTTGATACCTATGCTCGTCATGGCCATGGCTTATGGAAGCCATGGCCATGACGAGCATAGGTATCAAATCATTTGCATTTCGTATCAATCGTTTGCATTTCGTATCAATCAAATCATTTGCATTTCGTATTCTATGAATTAAGTCACCAGAGTGTTTGATAAATGTTGTGTTGATGGTTCATAGGAAGAAATTATTTTTGAGATGGTTCAAGCGAATTTGTGGAGTGCAGTGTTGATACCGGACACGATGGGTCTGATTGGTATGTCGGGTTTGTGTGTTTTGGGTAATTCATATGGTGTGGGTGGGGTGGGGTGGTATTCTGTTAATCTAGTTTTGTTTGTTTTCATTTTTTAATGTCTTCTTAACTATTTTCTTGAACCTTTGTGTGTCTGTGTTTACTGTTTATTCATTGTTTTTGTGTAAGTGTTTTTGTTATCTAGGAGGGATATATAAATCTATACGAAGTGAAGGCATCATATATATATATATATATATATATAGAGGATGTATCAAAAATACTTTTACAAAATTTAGAGGCAGGTTTCTCACACCAAAAGAAGGATAAAAGTCCATATAAACATATGTCCGTAAATATTTCGTTTTTGCGTTAAGTTTAAATATACTTTACGCTACATGGCGGTATGTTGTCATATAGACTAAGTTACAAAGGGGCGCGCGTATAGTAATGGACGCGAGGCTGCACGGCTGTATCAGATTGTGTTTCTACACTGAAGGCATTCGAGTCATCCAACCTTTGCTGCTGTTTATCATCGCGTTGTTGAGACAGGATCTGAGGCACAGCTAACTATGGATCAAGGAAGACCGAGATCCTCTCATACGCCTACGGAGAGCACATTCCTCGGGCTATCGGAGACGATACAGATATCAGCATGTTGTACATCTCACAGTGCCGCATGGAGGGTACTTGAAGATAGCTCATGTATCCGTATCATTTGCAAAGTGTGCAGAATCTTTCGCCCTCTGATCTCTCACTACAGGAGAATTTTTGCCGATATTTATTTGCATAAACAGCCGATCCGTTGTTTGTCTCTTCTGTCTTGTTTAGGGATGAGACAACATTTGAAAGAGATGGAATAAGAACCAAGCTTTGTAGGTGAATCGGAATCCCTCCGGTACAATACAGGCTAGACACCAGCATCAGTTTACGATTAATGTACGGTCTGGAATTGTAGGTGACACGTCTTACAGGAACTGTCTACAGGGACTTTATTTCGCACACACTTCCAGATTTGTTAGAGGATGTACTTCTGCTAATACGAAGACGCATGTGGTCCATGCATAATGGAGTTCCAGCACATTTTAGTCACATTGTTTGCGATGCGCTGGCTGACATCTACCATGAAAAATGGATAAGTAGGGGAGAACCTGTTCCATGGCCTGTACGTTCCCCCGACCTCAATCTTTTGGATATTTATCTACGGGTCCACCTAAAACAATTGGTTTATGCAGCAAACATCAATAATGCAGACGTGTCACGGGGGCCTGCGAAAACATTCGACGATGTGTGGGAGTATTTGAAAGGCTCCGCCAGTCAATGATCCGACGGGTGTATGCGTGTGTAGAAGCAAGAACATTTGTTAGGAGTTGGTGTATTGAGTTACAACGGTGGCCTTTTGGACATATGCTTATATGAACATTTTACCTTGCTTTGGTGTCAGGAAACCGCCTCCCATGTTTGTAAAAGTATTTTTGATACACTCTGCGCGCTTGTGTATGCGTATGTGTGTGTCTGTAAGAGAGAGTGATAGAGAAAGAGGAAGAAAGACAAAGATAGATAAAAATTCAAGAAATCAATTAGTAAGTTAATAATGAGGACAAGACGTGCTGATCGATTATAGCCCTAAAATAACCAGACCATTCGAAACTAGACATTCCTATTTAGCCAATTATAAATAGGATTGGTACTATTTACATTATTCTCAGTATCAGTTATTTCCCTTTAGTATCTCAATTCTCCAATTTTTTTTTGTTCTCTTCTGTTGTGGCCAGGTATTGAACTCACAACGCTTTGGGTCGAGTTACTGCATTGCTTCAGGGATTTGCTGAATTAATCCAGAGTTAGTTGAAGTAATCCCAAACAGCTGTGAGTTCAAAACGTGGTCATAGGTGAGAGTTGGAGAGTTAAGTTACGAAAGGGAATTAACTGAAACAAATACCCAGAAAAGGCATGGCACGTGGAACTAGAACAATCTATCCCGGTGGACGAAATAAAGGGTTCGGTTCGAAATTCCAACGTATATCAGCTGAAGAAGTTTGGAGCGTACAACAATGGAAACGTCGTGAATAAAATAAATAGTTACAATACCTCATCTCAGAAATAAAGATAGAAATATAGACAGATATATATTTAATAATTCAATTCTTTATTTCTCTACCTAGTCTTCTGTTTCTTTCTATACTCTCTCTAACTCTGGCCTTCCTAATTCTCAGCTACTTGGAACAATGACAACATTACAGAAATTTGAATAATAATTTTCATGCACAGAAATTTACTGACGGGATCACTCCATACTGGCGTGTTAGCATATCTTTTCATGAAATTTCTAGAAACTGATCCTTTCCAAAATATTTAAACTAAAGAATCAATATATTTCCGATGTATCGATTATGTTTTCTTAAAATATCCCGGAAAAACAAAATTACTTGATCATGTAAATATATTAATCAACATTAGGCATACAACGTTTACCAAAAAATAAACAATAAAGATCATATAATTTTTTTCTTACTTCACAGCAACAAAATCAAATCCGGAAGACTTATAGAACTACGTAGAATTTGTAGCCATCAATATTTATATGATAAAAAGAAA
This sequence comes from Acanthosepion pharaonis, assembly GCA_903632075.3. Lineage (NCBI taxonomy): Eukaryota > Metazoa > Mollusca > Cephalopoda > Sepiida > Sepiidae > Acanthosepion > Acanthosepion pharaonis. Next base: position 1,026,596 of record CAHIKZ030003702.1, read on the forward strand.
AATAATTTGAAAATACTTATCCTATATCCTAATTATTTGGTTATAATGCGAAGCGGAAAGCTTTTAAAATCCACAAAAAACAGACACAAATCATCTTTCTAAAACTAAATACATAAATTCAATAATGGCTACAAGAGCAAAGAATTTATTTTATTTATATAAAATTTCAATTTAAGATTCAGTTTACAAAAGGTAAATAATAATATTGAACTTGAAGCAAGAATTTAGAAAATAGAAAGCAAATATGTCACAAGAAATGCATACGTAAAATGTCGAGGAATGTAAGTATTCTATATTTATTAAAAATTCTATGAACACAAAAGGGTTGTTTTACGAAACAATACACTCATTGCATTAATTGTTCATAAAAAAGCATAAAACATTGAACATAGAATTGTGAGTTGTTTCTACATATTTGAACAATGGACAAATTATTACGAAATGATACCAATTTATCTGAAACCCGTTGGATGTCTAAGACAATATTAGGCAAATAGGTGTCCCTGCATGTATTTCGGGTGGGCAAATCTATATCTATAATTCTCAAAATGTATGTGTGTATGTGTGTATGTGTGTGTGTATGTGTGTGTGTGATCGGATGTTTATGAATTTCCAGTTTTCATCCGATTTCGATGAATTTTTTGTTTGATAGATAATTCTTCAGTGCCGTTTTTGAGTCCAAATTGTTGGCGACAATGGCTCTCCACTACTTCCTGTCCATTATAACTCTCAGCAACATTTTACTATTTACTGTTCTTGGATATATATCTTTCATAAAACACTTTAATAAAAATAAATAGTTTAAATTATTACATAATATTATTTATTATTATACAGTTCCCTTTTCAGGGCCACACCCCATTTGGGGATGTGCCTCAGTTTCACCCAAATGTTATTACTAATATTGATTTTCGGGTCACCTGACTTTAAACTTAAACTGCTCCAAGTGAACTGCAAAAATTCCCAGTAATGAAAGATCCGGTCAAAGACGGGTTATCCTGCTAGTATATATATAATTTACACTTATATACTCTCTTCTCTTTCTGCTCATCATTAATGTTTCTCTTCCTAATTCTTCCACACCCTGTAACCCTGTAATTTAGTGGCATTCCAATTAAGAAAATGCCAATACTTGCAACAAAAGAAGATATTCTCCAATAAAGTGTATCTCAGATAAATATGTTGAAAATGCTATAAACAACGAAAGGTTTTGCTTATAGATTCTTGTTCTGATAAAGATAAAATAGAATTTTTATTAAATAATACTAGTTTTTTGTTTTTTAATCAGTATCACTCCATGCAAGATAGTACAGACACTAAGACATAAGGGGTTACAGGGTATGAAAGAATTAGGAACTGAAATATTAACAATGAGCGGGAAAAGAAAAAAAGTAATCAGAAGGACAGTAGATTGCGATTGATATTGCATTTAAATTTTTGCAGGTTAAAGTTGGCTGGAAAGCATGGCGTCGGAAGGGAGTTCCACAAGCTAGAAGTGCGAGAAAAGAAACTGTTAGCATAGAATTTACGGTTACATCTAGCCAGCTCAACTGTAAAGTGATGAGGTCTTGATGCCAGTCTAGTACTGCGCTTAAATTCAAAAAATCTAGGTACCATAGCAAAGAGCTCATCTGAACAATTACCATGAAAGTATTTGTAGAAAAGATACAGAAAGGCAACCTTATAGTGGTGGGAAAGTGGCTGAAGAAGAAACGTCAGATCAGGACCAATAATATTGCTGATTCTTTGGATTTTATCAAGGAGCTCAAGGTAAATAGCAGGGGCACCGAACTACATGTGGTAGCAATATTCCAAGAATGGGCGAATGGTAGACTTATGGATAGTATGTTTATGAAAATAATTAAAAAAATACGAAATCAATAAAGAGACGCACAAATTCGGCAAATAAATAAAGAGGCTAATGAAAAAATGTTACAATTCATAGAATTCCACCTTAAAAATACCTCGACTCTATGGTTTATAAGAACCATAAAAAAAAAAATTAGATAAAATCGAACTTGAAAAATATGAATCTTCGGGGGAAATTAGAAAAATTTTCCCATCACTATGCTAAGATATATTTTATGTTCAGTGTTCTGACATTGTTATTCGTCCGGTTAATTGAAGATAATTATGGAAGTAAAAGGTAATAAACGTGGTTGGTTAAGTCGAAGTTGGACGCTAAGTATAAACTGAAAAACTAATCTTAAATGTCTGCAGCAGTCAAGATTAGGTCTCTAAATAGGGTGAATCACCATGGAGTTAGTCTTCTTTTATGTGCCGCGTCCTTCAGGACGGAGGCGATCATGGCCCTTCACATCTTCCTGTCTCTTGTAGCTCTTAATAAATTTTGTCTTTTTGTGATTTCTCCCAAACTCTGTGCTACCATCCATTTTGGTCAAGCTCATCAAGTATGTTACGCGGTGTTTTCCTTCTGTCTCCTTTTCTCTCAATCTGTCCTGTGAGTATCCGATTTTCCTAGCTCTCTTTCCTCATTATATGCCCCATAATTTTTCAACTGCTTATTCCTGATGTTAAGTAAAAATTTCTTTTTTGTTTCCATTTTCTCTAAAACCTCGTCGTGTTCGGTCCATGTTAGCCATCAGCATCTTTCTGTAGAACCACATTTCTGTTGCTTCAAGTCTCATCTTCCTCTTTGAGGAGATTGTCCAGCTGCCATATGGGAGGCCAGATATCCCGTAACAGTTCGGTACTCTTTTATCTGTTTATATATAGTCTACTGATATCGTGTGGGATTGTTAGGGTCTCTTTGGATGGTGGTAATGATGTATTAGCATGAAAGCTATGGTTGAATCCAGGGTTAAAATTAGATAGATTTTATTGGTTATTATTATATCTTTAGTAAATATTATTTACATCCCAGAGTAGCATTCTGAAAAGATATTCATCGTAGTAAAAAAAGGAAAAAAAATCGTAAAAATATAAATTTTAATCATTCAAAGAAAAAAGCCCATAGCGTTAATTTTTTTAATAAATTTTGGAAACACTTTTGAAAGAACAATTTCAGTCTACATAGAAATCAGAAGGAAAAAATTAAAAATGTCAAAAGCTAAATTAGAGAAAAATATTAAAAAAAGAAAAACTCACAAAGATCAACCCGTAAAAAAGATTATCGAGGAACAGTGAAAACTTCATAGAATAAAAGGATGAAAAATTGCCTTCTTGATAGAAATAAATCAAAGTAACAAAAACAAAACGAAACGTTGTTCAAATGCAAATAGATAATGCAAAAGAGCGCCTACCATAGAGTGATGTTTTTCAACCTATACCCCCCACACAGACACACACACACACGGTAAAGTAATGGACAGTGTCTTGGATTGAGAAATCGGAGTCATATCCATTCACTTACGTGTTGATACCCTTGGGAAAGGTATGAATCCTATGTTGCTATTTGTGTGGTTGCTATTTATGGGTAAATAATTCTGCGGGAAAATCTACCTTGTCGGTCATGTATCGAAAGAAGATAGAAGATAATTATCTATCTATGCTTCGTCTATGGAGGAATGTTTAGCAAATTAAATTCGCAGGACACTGATAAAGTAGCGAGTTCGTTTTTCAGAGCTCTCTTTAATTACGACATCGAATATAAATTTAGTATTCTATATTTGATGAGAGAAAACTATTAAAAGCTTTTGAGATACTTACATAGCCAGCGGTATCGACTTAATTCCTTTTTATACGAAGTGTTTTAATCATGTCTCATCTGTCATTTTTATCACAACTTTTTGTATTAAATAACAAAATCATATTTGACCTCTATAGAATGAAGCCGAAATGTCAATGGAGAATAAGCATTCGCGCACTTATCTTTCTCTAGTAACTCGAACAGCAGACCCAGCACAAACATTAACAACATATAAGAATCACTAATTAAAAGTGAACAATTTTGATGTTCCTAAAATATTGCCCCTACCCCTTGAAAAAGAGTGCTGACGAGATTAAGACAGTTTACTGTAAGGTTGCGGGACCATTTCATGAACACTCTAGATGTAAAAGCGGGTGTGATGTGTACGAACAGAAAAGCGTGTCAACCAACTCCCGATTAAAGAAATAGAGTTGAGAGCTCTGTGGTGGTTAACTTAAAAATATATAAATTAGCGCACGCCCACACATCAACATTCAATATACGAGGGTCATTCAATAAATAAGGTGAATTTTTCGGTATAAGGACTTCTAATACAGATAGAAGCTTACTTTTTTTTATTTTTTTGTTTGTTTTACTTCTTTTTAACATGGATTTAATTTCTTTTGCAGTTTAAAAAAAAACTTTGAGAGTTTTGGCGATTAACAAAGATGGCCGACCAAGAAGCATGCCCCAGGATTGAACAGCGGTCAGTTATCAAGTTTTTGGTTGCTGAAGGGTGCAAACCAGTTGAAATTCATAGGAGAATGTCAACTGTGTATGGTGCCACATGTTTCAGCCAAAAAATGTCTACAAGTGGGCTAAATTGTTTAAAGAATGACGGGGCAGTGTTGAGGCTGAAGACAGGCCTGGGGGGCCTACAGAAGTGAGGTCTCCTGAGGTGATCGAATCAGTCAATGACCTCATTCAATCTGACAGAAGGCTGACAGTGGATGACATTGCAAGGACTTTGGGCTTACATGAAGAACAAACGCAGGGGTCATCAGTCAGAAGGAGTCATCTTGCATCATGAAAACGCAAGGCCTCACACAGCAGCCCAAACGGTGCAGACTACCAACGAGCTGGGCTGGGAACTGCTCTCTCATTTCCCTTACAGCCCAGATCTTGCCCCTTCAGACTTTCACCTGTTTGGTCCCTTGAAAGCGTTCATGAGAGGCACGAAGTTTAAAAGTGACGATGAAGTCAAAAGTGTTGTGAGCGACTGGCTGAGACATCAGTCCAAAGATTTTTACGCTGATGGAATACGGAAGCTTGTGCACAGATGAGAAAAGTGCGTGACAGTGCTGGGAGACTACATTGAAAAATAAAAAAAGTAAGCTTCTATCTGTATTAGAAGTCCTTATACCGAAAAATTCACATTATTTATTGAATGACCCTCGTATAAATAAATGTTACTGCCGGCAATTAATTTACTCAGCTGACTTCTAATGTCATAACTTGTCCAACACTTCATTAACCGTGCTTGGGGTAAGACGCAAACCATGGCACCTCGACAAACCAAAGCAGCAGTAAGTAGTAGCTGACTTTTCTACATTCCCCTTAACAATGTGGACTCGTTTTTTATTCCTTTGGTATTTTATCGTCAAGAATTATTAAGAGGAAAGATTAAAGGATTTTAGATGTAAAAATTATTTTTTAAATCATTTTTAGAACCATGGAAATTTTAGTTAAAAATCTTTTTTTTTTTCTGACGTCAACGTGGGACCATAAATTTGTGTGGGAAATTTGAGCGTCTTTTTGCAGTGAAAAACACATTGTTTTGGAAATTCTTGCAAAAATCAGATAATTGTGAGATGTTAATGTAACTTTCAGAAATTATTCACAAATGAATTAAATTATTTCTATGTTTTTCGTTTTTAGAAAATCATCGTAAAAATATATTTTTGTACATCTGTTACCACCCAACTTATTTAATTTTTGTACTTGTTTAATGTTTTGATTATTTATTAGGATAAGTCTTCGAAGAATTTAAATCATTAAATTCTTTTAATCAGCGACCTGACTTGAAAATCTGCTTTGAATCGTAAAATAAAAAATGCAATAAAAGACATTATTTAATTAGAAAAGCGTTTAATTACTTGTCTAAATAAATATTATGGGCAAAACGTCCTACTTTAAAGTTTAATAATAATTTTATATAAATTTTAAAATCTTTTAACAATTTGTATTAATTTATAGTGGCCAAATGATATTGTTATTAAATAAAAACTGTATTTACTAATCATAAATGGAAAAGGCCACAACAATTCAGCTACCCACAGTATTTTAATGTCAGCGCTTCATAAAAAATCTTTTTCTGTGATATTTTAAAATAAAGGTAAGTAATATTTGTTTCAATTTAGATTAATTAAACTTTAAATCAGCTAATTGTTCTCAAATAACATTTCAGAAAAGTATATATTATTTCTGAAAGATCTTTTTAATTAAGAGAATCATGTTGTGTTGACAGATTTGTTAATATGCACGATTTTATCGTTTTTCTGACATTCAGAAAAAATAATTCCAATCATTTTAAACACGGTTAGAAAAACAGCAAAGAATCTTGCATGTTGGAAAATTTAAATTTAATTTTGGAATTAAAACTAAAATAAAAGCTTCAAGAAAGTTTTGCATTTTAAAATGCATTTTAAAACTTCAATATCAATTTTTGAGCTACATACATACATATATATATATATATATATATATATATATATATATATATATATATATATATATATATATATATATATATACACATACACACATATATATATATATATATATATATATATATATAGTAAACTACTTGTTTTTATATATATATATATATATATATATATATATATATATATATATATATATATATAGTAAACTACTACTTGTTTTACTACTGAGCAAATACCGAGGTAAAAGTAAAAATCAATTCCTTGTTGGCTTTCTCTACTTCTCTGTACGATTGAGCTATTTATATTAGTTTACTAATCCTACTTTACAGACAAAGCCTAACTTCTTGTCAACTCATTCTGCGGATTTAGAAAAGAAAGTGAATGGCTTATATATATATATATTTTTTTGCTATTCTCCCAAACCATCAACCCACCCACACATTTTCCCTAGAGAAAGCTCTTGTAAAGGCATGTCTTCCTTGTGCATTTCGCCTGCAACTTTTGCCTACTCTAATCAAGTTAGCTAGGAATAATCTCTTGTTTACCGAGATCTCAGAACGGAAGCAATACTTGCGTAAAATCTACGGCGAAAGGCGGATTTTGTTGTAATGATGATGTCGTCTGGCTTAGGAAGCAATGAAAACTTGGTGCCATTTGAGAGGTCAGAACAAATATAAAGAAATAAAGAAAGGGGGGAAAGAAGAAGCAAAGCCGATATAAATAAAAGCATTCTTCAGGAATTAAAGATCATCTCTGAGTCTCAGAATGTCAACGATACATAATCTTTCTCAGGCTTAGACTAATATCACACAAAATTCCGCGTATGGAGCACACGGTGAGGATCGAACTGAATACACTATTAATGATCTCAGCTTGGCAAATGCGATCAGGCATTTCTTTCTTTCTTTCTATCTATCTATCTATCTATCTATCTATCTATATATATATATATCTATTATGAATGCATATTGTTACGAGTGGCATCAATGAATGTAAAACAAACGACCGTGTGTTACTTTTTGATTAATAAATGTTATCATGCATTGCAAATCAATTCGTCTTTTACTTTGTGCCTCTGTTATTTTGTGCCTGTAACCTTTTCACCGGGGAGGCACGGTGGAGTAATGGATAGCGGCTCAGATTGAGGAATCAATTACATTCACTTCTCCCGCCAGCTATGGGTAAATAACAAGACAGACCGGGTTCGATAGCCTTGGATGGCAACTGGTTTACCCCAGAAAAATGGCAACCTACTGCGGGAAAAAAATCTGCCCCGTCAGTCATGTATCGAAAGATACATGATCGCCTAAGCGTGTATCACGCATGGCACATAACTGACTGACTGATCCTTTTTACCACCATTATTTCATGTTTGCTAAAATATTCTTGTAAGAAATCTTACATTAATTCTTGAAGTAGCCAACACACTAAAAATTAAAACAAGTTATAAGAAAAATGTACTTGCTTGTGTGCATGTGTGCGTGGCTGTGTGTGCGTAACAAACGTGTGTGATAGACACCTGTGTGTGTATATGCATGTGTGAGAGAGGTCAAAAGTCAAAGGAAGGAAACGAATGCTTCTAGTCGGCAGCGTTCCTATCTACGTCTGACTACATGTGAAAGCCAGAGCTGAACCCCCCCCCCTCCTAAAAGATAGCCTTTTTCTAAGATTAAAGCAAGGCACAGTCAAGTGCAGGTAACCCACAATACACTTGACAAAAATGGTAACGTTATAATTAAAGTGTATGTAATTCTAGACTCTACTGAACCGATATGAACTTTGGCCCAGAACGACCCGAACTGAGTAGGGGTAATTTAAAATCCATGAATGGGAAATAATGACAGTGATATTTATTTCAATTTTTATAGAAGACTGAAAAATGTTCGAAAACGCCAGTTCCACTATGTGCCGAGGTTAAGAATTACTTGCTTAGTGAAGAGAAAGCTTTGTTTTGGCACCATTGGTTCGTGTTAAGTTGTAGGAAGATCTTTCCACATCGTGAAATCTATGTTATATAATCTCACTAATCTCGGGGAATTAAAAAGTTCCTTTATTTATAAAATTCCTCGCATCTTCGAGGCATAAGTATTTATGTGAAGCTTGGTGGTTCAAATAGTAATGATTTTTGTAAATACAGACAGAGGTAAAAATTTCGTGGCCGTGACCGAACTTTCTGCTTCCAAACAGTTTTATTTGAAATAAATTTGCAATACCCACACGGTATAGGCGGGAAAAAGTAAGATAGCTGTATGATTTAGGTCACGTTTTTCATCGTTTTTCAACTGGGATAGACGGCAATCTAGTTAAATTAGGGGTGGGATGAGTAATTGTTTTAATTAATTTATGAGATCATTAAATATTTATTCTCATTTGCTAAATCAGGCAACAGTTTGTCGCAATGAATTCGATTCCATTGATTGAAGTATGCGATTTTATACTTTATTTAGTTTAAAGTCTCGTCGAAATAATCTAAGAAATTTTGCTTAATACGCATGCGCTAAATCGTAATGATAACGAACAGAACAAGCAGTATTAATGGTGGTGTGATTAACCAGTTACTTGTTTTTGTTTTAGTAATTTACTAAACTTAGGAAGTTTGTCTGATGGATATTTTTTACAGTAATTTTCACCCTGTACAAGGCCGGGGGTCACACAAGGTAGAGGGTTACGTTAAGAGTTAGTTTATATGGATAGGAGAGAAGATAACAGTTAACTCAGTACTTTAACAGGTTAAGATTGTAGTGATTCTGTTCCAAAGACCAGAAGTTCGCTGGAAGAACTTGATTGAGTGGAACTTACATGTCGCCACTGGAATACAGAGGGGAATGTGGGTGGTTTGCTACTATATAAGTGGCATGGCAGGGGCACCTCGAGGCGGTGTAATGGTTAGCAAGCTTGTCTCACTAGAACAATTACGACTGAGTAGTGAGTTCGATTCTCACTGGGTGCCCCCTACATTCGGCCTTGTGCAACAGCTAAGCTACACTTGGAAAATCACTATAAGTGGCATGGCGGCTCCTATCCATGAAGGCTAGGCCTGGTGGAACCAATGATTGTAGTTCGTCTGAGCACTTTCCATGATAGTAGCGATAGAGCAATGAGAGACTGGCCACATCCCGCCTGTGTGTGTGTGAGAGAGAGAGAGAGAGAGGTTGGAGGGTGGAAAATAATTCTCCTCCAACAATGGTCGAAAACTCATTCAATATCGAAATTGTTAGGAAGAGATCGTTAGAGAATCCACTTAGGATCAAACCCATTCTATTAGCGTCATAAACTAATCTTCTATTATGTTTACGGCCATATCATGCTGAAACATCGGCTCCCGTTCGACCACCGAAGTTAAGCAACGTCAAGCCTGGTCAATACCTAGAGGGGACACCAGGTGCTGTAAGCTTAGATGTGTTGATGACTCGGAATTGTTAATCGGATAATCGAGTTCTATTTCCAGTTGGGTTGGTTATATTCACTTACGCGCAAATATACTTCGGAAAGGTAGGAATCCACCTCCTCTCTCCCCAGCTATGGATTAATTAGTATAATTACTTGTATCACCAAACAATTATTATATTAAAAAACAAAATTACATTGTGTACAAAAATATTTAGATTTCGACATTAAATAAACCATAGAGGTTGATATGCCACTAAACAAAAACAACCAGTTTAATTTATTACAAGTGCAATGCTTTCATAATTAATTTGGAAGTTTGTTGCTAGAAATTTCGAGATGTATTTTCATTATCTTCTAAATTATTCAGACTAATATTAATAATTTCCATTGTTGACATTTATATTCTTCAGCCGTTCTTGTGTTATCTAAAGTGTTATGGTGAAGTGTCACCATTATTCTCTGAATAATTCTTTTTAACTTCTTTAGCCTTGTTGTCTCAGACATTCCTTACGACCGGCGACCTCTTTGGCTTTTTCACTACTGTCTGAAGTTTTGTAAAGAATTGTCCTCATTATTCTATGAAAATATTCAGTAAGTGTCGTAGAGATAAGAGTTAAACTTTTCTTAGGTTATCTACCGGAAGAAAACCATTGACAATGCTATGAATTACTTTTTATTATTGTATGAATGAATACCTTTTATCTATGGAATTTCATGTTAACAAACAGTTCCAACCAGGTAACTAATATTGAAACATCTTTTTAATACTCTGAGAATAAACCCTTCTTAGGGCAATCAAGAAAAGAAGCAATAAAAATAACTTGCCTCGTTTTCGTATTCGAGTCAGCGAGGATTGTGAAAGGGGAATTTTAATTAAGTCACACTAATTGAAACACATTAATTGCTTCTTACGAAGTACTTCCAATATTCAAGCGCATGGGATGAGTACACAAGAGAGGCGATCAAAATGTTCATCACCTAGTGGAATTAAATTCAGGCATTTTATAATCCAAACGTTTGTGAATAGGTGTCATTTAATGCACATAAGACGTGATCGAATCTAGATTAAAGTCAGGATTTCGTATGCTGATTTACAAGGCTTATAAGATTATCTCAACGATTTTTCCCACTACATCTTCCATTTTACCATATGCCGTCCCACATTAAAAAAAGGCTTAGTTTTCAATCATGATTAAAAAGCGTGTGGACAGATTGAATTTAACGTTGTGATGTTTAATAGAATTGAGTGACCGTAAGTATCTGGTGATTTGTGTTACTTTTAATTAATTAATTGAAAAGCTTATCAGAAGAATTGGGAGCTAACACTTATCATTGCGGTTTTAAGCATGAAGAATTCTGGGTATATGGGACATTAAATAGGAATATGGAAAGGAAAAGGGGCCAAAACCTGATCTAAGTTTTACTTTCAAATCCTAAATATTAGTCTTAAAACTAATCTGAAAATCGTCAGATCCCGGCCTTCATATGCATGACATGCATGGCGTCCAACATTAACATACAACCGTATTCTCAGATCAACGATTAAAATAGCGGATAAATAAATTAGGTCTAAAAGAGTGCAATCCTTTATCAGAAACAACAGATTGACACTACAAAATCATAAAGAATTTTACCAAATAGAAAAAGCCACACCATAAGAATTCTCACAACAGAAACAACAAACTCATACTACCTACTACCTTGAGTGGCTCTTGGGTCGTGTACAGGATGAACATCATCGTGAAAACATCCACCAAATCAGAATTGCACATGTAACTATGAGTTAACCCATTAATATCCACCGTAAAAATCAGTATTAATTGTGAAAATACAAGTAAAATCCGGTATGAATTATAGGTTTATAATGATAATTTTAGGCGTCTAAAAATCCCGTCATTAATTAATACAACCTACCTAATTGAAAAAAAAACTTCATCTGTAAAATCTGTTAAAACTATTGGAAAACAATAAGAGATTTAATTGATAATAACAACTTAAAATATGAAGCAGGAATTTACAGAATAGACTGTATGTTAAAAGAAATGAATTGAAATGAAACATCTAGGAATTTGAATAAAAGAAATTATGAATAGAAAGGGAGCTTTTACAAAACAACACGCACAATGAATCGCAATAAGTCTTATTAAAAGAATGAAGATTTAATTAAAAAGAAAGTGATTTATTAAGGTGAAAATGAATACAAAGTGCACTAATATTGTCTTCTAAGTAAATTAATTCCAGAATCATCCAGCATATCTCCATGCTCTACAACTACTATAACGGAGAATATTTAAAAACAAAACGGAATACGGTTCTAGAAAGTTAAAATTTGAATTTAATGTTAAGAATTCCCGCATCTTTCAGCATTTTGCCATGTAGAACATTAATTGGCGTTCGTTATATTTCTTTCCCTCCCGCTACATAGATTTAATTCTCTCCTAGTGCATAGTTCATTCCTCCTACCTAGCATAGTTCATTCCCTCCCTACCATAATTATTTACCTCCTACTTGATAGATTTAATCCTCTCCTCGATGATTTAATCCTCTCCTAGTGCATAGTTCATGCCCTCCTTGATAGATTTAACCACATAGTTCATTCCTCCTAATTATTTACCTCCTACTTGATAGATTTAATCCTCTCCTAGTGCATAGTTCATTCCCTCCTACCACATAATTATTTACCTCCTACTTGATAGATTTAATTCTTTCCTCGTGCATAGTTCATGCCCTCCTACCCAGAATTACCACTTGATAGATTTATTCTCTTTGCATAGTTGTGCCCTCCTACCACATAATTATTTACTACTTGATAGATTTAATTCTCTCCTAGTGCATAGTTCATCCCTCCTCCATAATTATTTACCTCCACTTGATAGATTTAATTATTTCACCTCCCTACATAATTATTTATACTTGATTTAATTCTCTCCTCGTGCATAGTTCATTTCCTACCACATAATTATTTACCTCCTACTTGATAGATTTAATTCCTCCTCGTGCATAGTTCATTCCCTCCTACCACATAATTATTTACCTCCCCTACTTGATAGATTTAATTCTTTCCTCGTGCATAGTTCATTCCCTCCTACCACATAATTATTTACCTCCTACTTGATAGATTTAATTCTCTCCTCGTGCATAGTTCATTCCCTCCTACCACATAATTATTTACCTCCTACTTGATAGATTTAATTCTCTCCTCGTGCATAGTTATTCCTCCTACCACATAATTATTTACCTCCTACTTGATAGATTTAATTCTCTCCTCGTGCATAGTTCATTCCCTCCTACCACATAATTATTCACTTGAGATAGATACCTCCTACTTGATAGATTTAATTCTCTCCTCGTGCATAGTTCATTCCCTCCTACCACATAATTATTTACCTCCCTACTTGATAGATTTAATTCTCTCCTCTTGTGCATTGATAATTATTTACCTCCTACTTGATAGATTTAATTCTCTCCTCATTGCATAGTTCATTCCTCCTACCACATAATTATTTACCTCCTCTTGTAGCATAGTTCATTCCCTCCTACCTCCACATAATTATTTACCTCCTACTTGATAGATTTAATTCTCTCCTCGTGCATAGTTCATTCCCCCTACCCATAATTATTTACTCCACTTGATAGATTTAATTCCTCCTACATAGTTGATAGATTTAATTCTCTCCTCGTGCATATTTCATTCCTCCTACCACATAATTATTTACCTCCTACTTGATAGATTTAATTCTCTCCTCGTGCATAGTTCATTCCCTCCTACCACATAATTATTTACCTCCTACTTGATAGATTTAATTCTCTCCTCGTGCATAGTTCATTCCCTCCTACCACATAATTATTTACCTCCTACTTGATAGATTTAATTCTCTCCTCGTGCATAGTTCATGCATAATTATTTATGATAGTCTCCTCGCATAGTTCATTCCCTCCTACCACATAATTATTTACCTCCTGATAGATTTAATTCTCTCCTCGTGCATAGTTCATTCCTCTACCTCCTACTTGATAGATTTAATTCTCTCCTCGTGCATAGTTCATTCCCTCCTACCACATAATTATTTACCTCCTACTTGATAGATTTAATTCTCTCCTCGTATATAGTTCATTCCCTCCTACCACAAAATTATTTACCTCCTACTTGATAGATTTAATTCTCTCCTCGTGCATAGTTCATTCCCTCCTACCACATAATTATTTACCTCCTACTTGATAGATTTAATTCTCTCCTCGTGCATAGTTAATTCTCTCCTTGATAGATTTAATTTAGTTGATAGATTTTAATTTCTCCTCGTGCATAGTTCATTCCTCCTACCACATAATTATTTACCTCCCTACTTGATAGATTTAATTCTCTCCTCGTGCATAGTTCATTCCTCCTACATAATTATTTACCTCCTACTTGATAGATTTAATTTCTCCTTTAGTTCATTCTCCTCCCACATAATTATTTACCTCCTACTTGATAGATTTAATTCTCCTAGTGCATAGTTCATTCCCTCCTACCACATAATTATTTACCTCCTACTTGATAGATTTAATTCTCTCCTAGTTAATTTTACCTCCTACTTGATAGATTTAATTCTCTCCTCGTGCATAGTTCATTCCCTCCTACCACATAATTATTTACCTCCTACTTGATAGATTTAATTCTCTCTCCCTCGTGCACCTCCTACTTGATAGTTCATAGTTCATCCCTCCTACCACATAATTATTTACCTCCTACTTGATAGATTTAATATTTCTCCTCTTGATGCATAGTTCATTCCTCCTACCACATAATTATTTACCTCCTACTTGATAGATTTAATTCTCCTCCTAGTTCATAGTCCTCATAATTCCCTCCTACTTGATAGATTTAATTTCTCCTCGTGCATAGTTCATACTCCTCCATAATTATTTACCTCCTACTTGATAGATTTAATTCTCTCCTGCATAGTTCATTCCTCCACCACATAATTATTTTTTCTACTTGATAGATTTAATTTCCTAGTGCATAGTTCTCCCTACCACATAATTATTTACCTCCTACTTGATAGATTTAATTCTCTCCTCGTGCATAGTTCATTCCCTCCTACCACATAATTATTTACCTCCTACTTGATAGATTTAATTCTCTCCTAGTGCATAGTTCATTCCCTCCTCCATAATTATTTACCACTTGATAATTTAATTTAGTTCCTCCTACCACATAATTATTTGACTTGATAGATTTAATTCTCTCCTCGTGCATAGTTCATTCCTCCTACCACATAATTATTTACCTCCACTTGATAGGATTTAATTATTTTACCCATAATTATTTACCCTACTTGATAGATTTAATTCTCTCCTCGTGCATAGTTCATTCCTCCTACCACATAATTATTTACCTCCTACTTGATAGATTTATTCTCTTAGTGCATAGTTCATTCTCCTACCACATAATTATTTACCTCCTACTTGATAGATTTAATTTCTCCTCGTGCATAGTTCATTTCCTCCTTGACAATTATTTACCACATAATTATTTACCTCCTACTTGATAGATTTAATTCTCTAGTGCATAGTTCATTAGTTCATTTTCCCTCTCTTGATAGTGCATAGTTCACCACATAATTATTTACCTCCTACTTGATAGATTTAATTCTCCCTCCTCCTGCATAGTTCATTCCCTTGATAGATTTAATTCCACTCGTGCATAATTATTTCCCTCATAATTATTTACCTCCCTACTTGATAGATTTAATTCTCTCCTAGTGCATAGTTCATTCCTCCTACCACTTGATAGATTAATTATTTACCTCCCTACTTGATAGATTTAATTCTCTCCTCGTGCATAGTTCATTCCCTCCTACCATAATTATTTACCTCCTACATTTAATTTATTTACCTCCTACATTTATTTACCTCCTACTTGAGATTTAATTCTCTCCTCGTGCATAGTTCATTCCTCCCCACCAAAATTATTTACCTCCACTTGATAGATTTAATTCTCTCCTCGTGCATAGTTCATTCCCTCCTACCATTATTTACCTCCTACTTGATAGTGCATAGTTCATTCCCTCCTACCACATAATTATTTACCTCCTACTTGATAGATTTATTTAATTCCCTTCTCATAATTCCTACCTCCTGCTTGATAGATTTAATTCTCTCCTCGTGCATAGTTCATTCCTCCTACCACATAATTATTTACCTCCTCTTGATAGATTTAATTCTCTCCTAGTGCATAGTTCATTTCTCCTACCACAATTATTTACCTCCTACTTGATAGATTTAATTCTCTCCTCGTGCATAGTTAATTCTACCACTCACTTGATAGATTTAATTCTCTCCTCGTGCATAGTTCATCCCTCCTACCACAAAATTATTTACCTCCTTGATAGTTCAGTTCATTCCTCCTACCACATAATTATTTACCTCCCTACTTGATAGATTTAATTAGTTTTCCTCCTACCACATAATTATTTACCTCCTACATTGATAGATTTAATTCTCTCCTCGTGCATAGTTAATTCCTCCTACCACATAATTATTTACCTCCTACTTGATAGATTTAATTCTCTCCTCGTGCATAGTTCATTCCCTCCTACCACATAATTATTTACCTCCTACTTGAGTGCATAGTTCATTCCCTTTAAATTTCTCCTACTGATAGATTTAATTCTCTCCTAGTGCATAGTTCATTCCTCCTACCACATAATTATTTACCTCCTACTTGATAGATTTTAATTCTCTCCTTGATAGATTTAATTCTCTCCTCGTGCATAGTTATTTCCCTCCTTCTACTTGATAGATTTCTCTCCAGTGCATAGTTCATTCCCTCCAACCACAAAATTATTTACCTCCTACTTGATAGTTAATTCTCTCCTTGCATAGTTCATTCCCTCCTACCACATTTATTTACCTCCTACTTGATAGATTTAATTCTCTCCTCTTGCATAGTTCATTCCCTCCTACCACATAATTATTTACCTCCTACTTGATAGATTTAATTCTCTCCTCGTGCATAGTTCATTCCTCCTACCACATAATTATTTACCTCCCTACTTGATAGATTTAATTCTCTCCTCGTGCATAGTTCATTCCTCCTACCACATAGATTTAATTCTCCTTGCATAGTTCATTCCCTCCTACCACATAATTATTTACCTCCTACTTGATAGATTTAATTCTCTCCTAGTGTTCATTTCCTCCTACATAGTTCTTGATAGATTTAATTCCCTCATACCACCATAATTATTTACCTCCTACTTGATAGATTTAATTCTCTCCTCGTGCATTAGTTCATTTTCCCTCCTACATAGTTCATTCCCTCCTACCACATTATTTACCTCCTACTTGATAGATTTAATTCTCTCCTAGTGCATAGTTCATTCCCTCCTACCACATAATTATTTACCTCCTACTTGATAGATTTAATTCTCAGTGCATAGTTCATTCCTCCTCGTGCATAGTTCATTCCTCCTACCACATAATTATTTACCTCCTACTTGATAGATTTAATTCTCTCCTCGTGCATAGTTCATTCCCTCCTACCACATAATTATTTACCTCCTACTTGATAGATTTAATTCTCTCCTAGTGCATAGTTCATTGACTCCTACCACATAATTATTTACCTCCTACTTGATAGATTTAATTCTCTCCTCGTGCATAGTTCATTCCCTCCTTCATTTACCTCCTACTTGATAGATTTAATTTCTCTCCCAGTGCATAGTTCATTCCCTACCACTCCTACTTGATAGATTTAATTCTCTCCTAGTGCATAGTTCATTCCTCCTCCTACCTCCCTTGATAGATTTAACATAAGTTATTTAACCTCCTACTTGATAGATTTAATTCTCCCAGTGCATAGTTCATTTCCTCCTACCACATAATTATTTACCTCCTACTTGATAGATTTAATTCTCTCCTAGTGCATAGTTCATTCCTCCTACCACATAATTATTTACCTCCTACTTGATAGATTTAATTCTCTCCTAGTGCATAGTTCATTCCCTCCTACCACATATTTGATAGATTTAATTCTCTCCTATGCATAGTTCATTCCCTCCTACACATAATTATTTACCTCCTACTTGATAGATTTAATTTCTCCTAGTGCATAGTTCATTCCTCCTACCACATAATTATTTACCTCCTTCTTGATAGATTTTCTCTCCTCCATTCCCATAATTATTTACCTCCTACTTGATAGATTTAATTCTCTCCTCGTGCATAGTTCATTCCCTCCTACCACATAATTATTTACCTCCTACTTGATAGATTTAATTCTCTCCTCGTGCATAGTTCATTCCCTCCTACCACAAAATTATTTACCTCCTACTTGATAGATTTAATTCTCTCCTCGTGCATAGTTCATTCCCTCCTACCACATAATTATTTACCTCCTACTTGATAGATTTAATTCTCTCCTAGTGCATAGTTCATTGACTCCTACCACATAATTATTTACCTCCTACTTGATAGATTTAATTCTCTCCTAGTGCATAGTTCATTCCCTCCTACCACATAATTATTTACCTCCTACTTGATAGATTTAATTCTCTCCTCGTGCATAGTTCATTCCCTCCTACCACATAATTATTTACCTCCTACTTGATAGATTTAATTCTTGCATAGTTCATTCCCTCCTACTTTGATAGATTTAATTCTCTCCTAGTGCATAGTTCATTCCTCCTACCACAAAATTATTTCCTTACTTGATAGATTACAGTGTTATTTACCACTACTTGATAGATTTAATTCTCTCCTAGTGCATAGTTCATTCCCTCCTCCACATAAATTATTTACCACATAGATTTAATTAGTTAGTTCATTTCCTCCTCCTACTTGATAGATTTAATTTCTCCTAGTGCATAGATTCCCTCCTACCACATAATTATTTACCTCCTACTTGATAGATTTAATTCTCTCCTAGTGCATAGTTCATTCCTCCTACCACATAATTATTTACCTCCTACTTGATAGATTTGGTGCATAGTTCATTTCCTCCTACCACATAATTATTTACCTCCTTGATAAGATTTAATTCTCTCCTCGTGCATAGTTCATTCTCCTCCTACCACTTGATAGATTTAATAGTTCAATTAGTTCATTCCCTCCTACCACTTGATAGATTTAATTCTCTCCTCGTGCATAGTTCATTCCCTCCTACCACATAATTATTTACCTCCTACTTGATAGATTTAATTCTCTCTAGTGCATAGTTCATTCCCCTACCACATAATTATTTACCTTCTTCTTGATAGATTTAATTCTCTCCTCGTGCATAGTTCATTCCTCCTACCATAATTATTTACCTCCTACTTGATTTAGATTTAATTTCTCCTAGTGCATAGTTCATTCCCTCCTACTTGATAGATTTAATAATTATTTCCCTCCTCAAAATTACTTACTTGATTTAATTCATTCTCCTACCACATAGTTACCTCCCTACTTGATAGATTTTTAATTATCTCCTCCTAGTGCATAGTTCATTCCCTCCTACCTCCCTACCTATTTTGATAATTATTTTCTCTCCTCGTGCATAGTTCATTCCTCCTACCACATAATTATTTCCTCCCTTGATATTTAATTCTTTAATTCTCTCCTAGTGCATGATAGATTTAATTCTCTTCATTAGTTCCCTCCTACCACATAATTATTTACCTCCTACTTGATAGATTTAATTCTCTCCTAGTGCATAGTTCATTCCCTCTACTCCACATAATTATTTACCTCCTACTTGATAGATTTAATTCTCTCCTAGTGCATAGTTCATTCCCTCCTACCACATAATTATTTACCTCCTACTTGATAGATTTAATTCTCTCCTAGTGCATAGTTCATTCCCTCCTACCACATAATTATTTACCTCCTACTTGATAGATTTAATTCTCTCCTAGTGCATAGTTCATTTTCCTCCTACCACATAATTATTTACCTCCTACTTGATAGATTTAATTCTCTCCTAGTGCATAGTTCATTCCCTCCTACCACATAATTATTTACCTCCTACTTGATAGATTTAATTCTCTCTAGTGCATTCTCTTCATTCCTCCTACCACATAATTATTTAATTCTCTCCTCGTGCATAGTTCATTTCCCTCCTACCACATAATTATTTACCTCCCCTACTTGATAGATTTAATTTCATGGTTTCCTCCTACTTGATAGTTCATTCTCCCTCCTACCATTCCCTCCTACCACATAATTTTACCTCCCTACTTGATAGATTTAATTCTCTCCTCGTGCATAGTTCATTCCTCCCATAATTATTTACCACTTGATAGATTTTAATTCTCTCCTTATTTACCACCTCCTACTTGATAGATTTAATTCTCTCCTCGTGCATAGTTCATTCCCTCCTACCAAAATTGTTTTACCTCCTACTTGATAGATTTAATTCTCTCCTAGTGCATAGTTCATGCCCTCCTACCACATAATTATTTACCTCCTACTTGATAGATTTAATTCTCTCCTCGTGCATAGTTCATTCCTCCTACCACATAGTTCATTGCATAGTTCATTCCTCCTACCACAGAATTATTTACCTCTACTTGATAGATTTAATTTCTCCTAGTGCATAGTTCATTTCCCTCCTACCCATAGATTTAATTCTCTCCTCGTGCATAGTTCATTCCTACCACATAATTATTTACCTCCTACTTGATAGATTTAATTCTCTCCTCGTGCATAGTTCATTCCCTCCTAACCACATAATTATTTACCTCCTACTTGATAGATTTAATTCTCTCCTCGTGCATAGTTCATTCCCTCCTACCACATAATTATTTACCTCCTACTTGATAGATTTAATTCTCTCCTCGTGCATAGTTCATTCCCTCCTACCACATAATTATTTATTCTCTCCTCATAGTTCATTCCTCCTACCAAATAATTGATAGATTTAATTCTCTCCTCGTGCATAGTTCATTCCTCCTACCACAAAATTAGTTACTTGATAGATTTAATTCTCTCCTCGTGCATAGTTCATTCCCTCCTACCACATAATTATTTACCTCCTACTTGATAGATTTAATTCTCTCCTCGTGCATAGTTCATTCCTCCTACCACATAATTATTTACCTCCCTAGATTTGATAGCATTTCATTCTCTCCATAATTATTTACCTCCTTCTTGATAGATTTAATTCTCTCCTGTCCTCCCTCCCACTTGATAATTATTTACCTCCTACTTGATAGATTTAATTCTCTCCTCGTGCATTTAATTCTACCACATAATTATTTCTCCTACTTGATGCATAGTTCATTCCCTCCTACCACATAATTATTTACCTCCTACTTGATAGATTTAATTCTCTCCTAGTGCATAGTTCATTCCCTCCTACCACATAATTATTTACCTCCTACTTGATAGATTTAATTCTCTCCTCGTGCATAGTTCATTCCCTCCTACCACATAATTATTTACCTCCTACTTGATAGATTTAATTCTCTCCTAGTGCATAGTTCATTCCCTCCTACCACATAATTATTTACCTCCAACCAAAAATTATTGATACTTGATACTCCTCGTGCATAGATTTAATTTCTCTCCTAGTGCATAGTTCATTCCTCCTACCACATAATTATTTACCTCCTACTTGATAGATTTAATTCTCTCCTCGTGCATAGTTCATTCCCTCCTACCACATAGTTATTTACCTCTTACTTGATAGATTTAATTCTCCCCTCTTGCATAGTTCATTCCTCCTACCACATAATTATTTACCTCCTACTTGATAGATTTAATTCTCTCCTCGTGCATAGTTCATTCCCTCCTACCACATAATTATTTACCTCCTACTTGATAGATTTAATTCTCTCCTCGTGCATAGTTCATTCCTCCTACCACATAATTATTTACCTCCTACTTGATAGATTTAATTCTCTCCTCGTGCATAGTTCATTCCCTCCTACCACATAATTATTTACCTCCTACTTGATAGATTTAATTCTCTCCTAGTGCATAGTTCATTCCCTCCTACCACATAATTATTTACCTCCTACTTGATAGATTTAATTCTCTCCTAGTGCATAGTTCATTCCCCCTCCTACCTCCACTTGATAGATTTAATTCTCCCTAATTATTTACCTCCTACTTGATGATAGTTCATTTATTTCTCTCCCCTTGATAGATTTAATTCTCATAGTTCATTCCCTCCTACCACATAATTATTTACCTCCTACTTGATAGATTTAATTCTCCTAGTGCATAGTTCATTCCCTCCTACCACATAATTATTTACCTCCTACTTGATAGATTTAATTCTCTCCTAGTGCATAGTTCATTCCTCCTCCTACATAATTATTTACCTCCTACTTGATAGATTTAATTCTCTCCTCGTGCATAGTTCATCCTCCTACCATAATTATTTACTCTACACATTTAATTATTTACCTCCTCCTACCACTTGATAGATTTAATTCTCTCCTAGTGCATAGTTCATTCCCTCCTACCACATAATTATTTACCTCCTACTTGATAGATTTAATTCTCTCCTTGCATAGTTCATCCTTAATTATTTACCTCCTCTTGATAGTGCATAGTTCATTCCCTCCTACCACATAATTATTTACCTCCTACTTGATAGATTTAATTCTCCTAGCATAGTTCATTCCCTCCTCACACCAATTATTTACCTCCTACTTGATAGATTTAATTTCTCCAGTATATAGTTCATTCCCTCCTACCACATAATTATTTACCTCCTATTTGATAGATTTAATTTAATTCTCTCCTAGTGCATATTTCATTCCCTCCTACCACATAATTATTTACCTCCTGCTTGATAGATTTAATTCTCTCCTAGTGCATAGTTCATTCCCTCCTACCACATAATTATTTACCTCCTACTTGATAAGATTTAATTCTCAATTATTTCCTCTACTTGATAGATTTAATTCTCTCCATAGTTCATTCCCTCCTACCACATAATTATTTACCTCCTACTTGATAGATTTAATTCTCTCCTAGTGCATAGTTCATTCCTCCTACCTCCATAATAGATTTAATTCTCTCCCTAGTGATAGTTCATTTAATTATTCTCTTGATCCTAGTGCATAGTTCATTCCTCCTACCACATAATTATTTACCTCCTACTTGATAGATTTAATTTAATTACCACATAGTTATTTTCTCCCTAGTGCATAGTTCATTCCCTCCTACCACATAATTATTTACCTCCTACTTGATAGATTTAATTCTCTCCTAGTGCATGTTCATTTCCTACCACATAATTATTTATTTGATAGATTTAATTCTCCTTCGTGCATAGTTCATTCCTCCTACCACATAAATTTATTGATAGATTTAATTCTCTCCTTGATAGATGCCCTCCTACCACATAATTATTTAGTTGATAGATTTTAATTCCTAGTGCATCCATTCCTCCTACCACATAATTATTTACCTCCTACTTGATAGATTTAATTTTCCTCCATAGTTCATTCCCTCCTACCACATAATTATTTACCTCCCTACTTGATAGATTTAATTCTCTCCTCGTGCATAGTTCATTCCCTCCTACCACATAATTATTTAACCTCCTAGTTCATTGATAGATTTAATTCTCTCCTCGTGCATAGTTCATTCCTCCTACCCACATAATTATTTACCTCCTACTTGATAGATTTAATTCTCTCCTAGTGCATAGTTCATTTCCCGCCCATAATTATTTACCTCCTACTTGATAGATTTAATTCTCTCATAGTTCATTCCTCCTACCACATAATTATTTACCTCCTACTTGATAGATTTAATTCTCTCCTCGTGCATAGTTCATTCCCTCCTACCACATAATTATTTACCTCCTACTTGATAGATTTAATTTAATTCTACCACTCCTCCTACTTGATAGATTTCATTTCCTCCATAGTTACTCCACATAATTATTTACCTCCTACTTGATAGATTTAATTCTCTCCTCGTGCATAGTTCATTCCCCTCCTACCACAATTATTTACCTCCTACTTGATAGATTTAATAGTTCATTCCCTTTAATTATTTACCTCCTCGATTTAATTCTCTCCTCGTGCATAGGTTCTTGATAGATTTAAATATAGTTCATTTCCTCATAGTTCATTCCCTCCTACCACATAATTATTTACCTCCTACTTGATAGATTTAATTTCTCCTAGTGCATAGTTCATTCCCTCCTACCACTTGATAGATTTAATTCTCTCCTCGTGCATAGTTCATTTTACCCTCCTACTTGATAGATTTAATTTAATAATTATTTACCCTTGATAGTGCATAGTTCATTCCTCCTACCACATAATTATTGCATATGTTACCTCCTACTTGATAGATTTAATTCTCTCCTAGTGCATAGTTCATAGTTCATTCCTCCTACCACATAATTATTTACCTCCTACTTGATAGATTTAATTCTCTCCTCGTGCATAGTTCATTCCTCCTACCACATAATTATTTATCTCCTATTTGATAGATTTAATTCTCTCCAGTGCATAGTTCATTTCCTCCTACCACATAATTATTTACCTCCTACTTGATAGATTTAATTCTCTTAGTGCATAGTTCATTCCTCCTACACATAATTATTTACCTCCTATTTGATAGATTTAATTCTCTCCTCATAGTTCATTCCTCCTACCACAAAATTATTTACCTCCTACTTGATAGATTTAGATTTAATTCTCCTCCTACCACGTGCATAGATTTCATTCTCCTAGTGCCCTACCACAAAATTATTTACCTCCTACTTGATAGATTTAATTCTCTCCTCGTGCATAGTTCATTCCTCCTACCACATAATTATTTACCTCCTACTTGATAGATTTAATTCTCTCTCCTAGTTCATAGTTCATAGTTCAGTTCCCTCCTACCACAAATTATTTACCTTCTTCTTGATAGATTTAATTCTCTCCTCGTGCATAGTTCAGTTACCACATAATTATTTCCTCCTACCACATTTTTCCTCCTACCACATAATTATTTACCTCCTACTTGATAGATTTAATTCTCCCCTAGTGCATAGTTCATAATTCCCTCCTTGATAGATTTAACCACATAATTATTTACCATAATTATTCCTACTTGATAGATTTAATTCTCTCCTCGTGCATAGTTCATTTCCTCCTACCACAAAATTATTTACCTCCTACTTGATAGATTTAATTCTCTCCTCGTGCATAGTTCATTCCCTCCTACCACAAAATTATTTACCTCCTACTTGATAGATTTAATTCTCTCCTCGTGCATAGTTCATTCCCTCCTACCACGTGCATAGTTCATTCCTTACCACATAATTTGACCTCCACTTGATAGATTTAATTCTCTCCTAGTTCATAGTTCATTCCCTCCTACCACATAATTATTTACCTCCTTCTTGATAGATTTAATTCTCTCCTCATAGTTCATAGTTCATTCCCTCCTAGTTCATAGTTCATAATTATTTACCTACCCTACTTGATAGATTTAATTCTCTCCTCGTGCATAGTTCCTACCACCCTCCTACTTGACATAATTATTTAGTTCCTCCCACATAATTGATTGATAGATTTAATTCTCTCCTAGTGCATAGTTCATTCCCTCCTACCACATAATTATTTACCTCCTACCACAAAATTGATAGATTTAATTCTCTCCTAGTGCATAGTTCATTCCCTCCTCCCCACATTTAAATTATTTACCTCCTACTTGATAGATTTAATTCTCTCCTAGTGCATAGTTCATTCCCTCCTACCACATAATTATTTACCTCCTATTTGATAGATTTAATTCTCTCCTCGTGCATAGTTCATTCCCTCCTACCACATAATTATTTATCTCCTACTTGATAGATTTAATTCTCCCCTAGTGCATAGTTCATTCCCTCCTACCACATAATTATTTACCTCCTACTTGATAGATTTAATTCTCTCCTCGTGCATAGTTCATTCCCTCCTACCACAAAATTATTTACCTCCTACTTGATAGATTTAATTCTCTCCTCGTGCATAGTTCATTCCCTCCTACCACAAAATTATTTACCTCCTACTTGATAGATTTAATTCTCTCCTCGTGCATAGTTCATTCCCTCCTACCACATAATTATTGACCTCCTACTTGATAGATTTAATTCTCTCCTAGTTCATAGTTCATTCCCTCCTACCACATAATTATTTACCTTCTTCTTGATAGATTTAATTCTCTCCTCGTGCATAGTTCATTCCCTCCTACCACATAATTATTTACCTCCTACTTGATAGATTTAATTCTCTCCTCGTGCATAGTTCATGCCCTCCTACCACATAATTATTTACCTCCTACTTGATAGATTTAATTCTCTCCTCGTGCATAGTTCATTCCCTCCTACCACATAATTATTTACCTGCTACTTGATAGATTTAATTCTCTCCTAGTACATAGTTCATTCCCTCCTACCAAATAATTATTTACCTCCTACTTGATAGATTTAATTCTCTCCTAGTGCATAGTCCATGCCCTCCTACCACATAATTATTTACCTCCTACTTGATAGATTTAATTCTCTCCTAGTGCATAGTTCATTCCCTCCTACCACATAATTATTTACCTCCTCCTTGATAGATTTAATTCTCTCCTCGTGCATAGTTCATGCCCTCCTACCACATAATTATTTACCTCCTACTTGATAGATTTAATTCTCTCCTAGTGCATAGTTCATTCCCTCCTACCACATAATTATTTACCTCCTACTTGATAGATTTAATTCTCTCCTCGTGCATAGTTCATTCCCTCCTACCACATAATTATTTACCTCCTACTTGATAGATTTAATTCTCTCCTACTAAATAATTAGTTACATATATTCCTTCCCTCTTACTACATAGATTACCTTCACTCCTACTACATATATTTCATTCCCTCCTACTACAAATTTTCTCCTACTACATAGATTTCATTCCCTCCTTCTATAGATATAAACTAATCTTAAGAAATATTTTCGAGGGACGAAACACGTAACAGCGCCCTTTTCCATTTTGTCATTTAATTGCCAACAAATATATTTATAAAAAAATAGGCATTAAGATTTACTGCCGGAAGTAAGAAGACCAAAAAAAAAATGTCCCGTGAGAGATTTCATTTGCCAGCCCGTGACACTCAAATCTTCCATCAGCATCTACAGAGGGCCCAGTAAACTAGCAACAAATTTATTCTTCGAGAAAATACTTAAGCTCTAATTTGTCCTTCTCAGTCGTCCCCCGAAAGCCCAGATCGGATTATTATGGATTACTGTATCTGGAGTATACTCCTAACTCACTTGTAAAACTGTCGTCGTGACATCGTCGATATTGATTCATTGAAGTGTTACTTAACTGAACCTTGAAATTAAATTCCTTTTTACATTATCTGCAAAGCTACTGCCTCCTGGTTACTACCCTTACAACTTTGTGTTGAACATTCAGGTAAACAATTCGAACATTTACGATGAGTGTTTAGTTTGTGCATGAATCATGATAGCTAAATAAATTTCTTTCGGAATTTACAGCTTTTTTTTTACTGGGCACCGTGTATAAATTGTCTCGAATTGATAACCAATTCATTGCTAAAATAAGAGAGGACAATATAAATAAAAACATTATACCAGCTGCAGGACAACCATTGCTATTACGGACAACATCACCACCTACGAATAAATTGGAAACAATATCAGATTTCTTACCATTTTAAAAAGATCCAAGAAAAATTTGTGATTAGTCAACCACTTGTTGCTTTTGCTACCTTTGTTTTTGCTGAAAAATTGTCTTGAAGACCTTGTCCTCTGAAATATCACGAACTTTCTCAAAAGTACAATATTTCGTGATGAATGCTATCGTTTTTAAATGCTGTTTACTTAGTGCAATCTAAATCACATTTCCCCAAAGTAGACACAAACCACGCTATCTAATGAAAATATGTAGAAATATAATTTGTTAACAATGTGGGAAAATTATTTTTCATTGTCTTCAGTAGAGCATAAGTAGTTAGGGGACCTGCTAATGTGTGCCATTATATTGGCAATTATATGTTACAAAGAAATATTTTTGTGAGATATTTCTCCAGTTCCCTCGGAAATATCTGGTGGGATATCTTGCCAGTCTGTTCTAAGAGATTAACAATCAATGTTTCTGAAGAAAAAGATTTGGGAGAATAGAAAACATAAGACATCTATAGACAAATAAAAAAAATTAAACAGACGTAATCATGAGGGTACATAAGGCATGAAGTTACGTTTGTCATTTAAGTTCTTCTCTAGATTTTGTGGAGGCCCCTCGGCTAGTCTGATTTGCAAGTCTGCGTAGAAGACCCGATCTTCACCACGTGCCTCCACAAAAAAAAAAAAAAGAAAAAAAAAAATCGACAAGAAAATTTGACATGTCGTAAAATCCTAATCAGTCTCTCGTTACACTTGCTTGAGTTGTCCGCGAGTTCCTTCATAACGAAGACGACATTTTCTTCAATGTTGACGAATCCACTTTTAACTTCTTTTCAAATATAGCCCATCTTTCAGATGCTGTGTGAACAACTTCGTTATTTTGCAGTATAACGTTCTCAGTTCTTCTCTTATCCAGTTTAAGAAGGGTCCGGAATGTTTCACATTAATTAGACTTCGTGTATTTTTTGCGTCAATTTTAATTATTATCATTACATTTCTTTTCCGTGTCTCTTTTTATTATTTCTATTCTGTTTTTGTAGATACTTCAATGCAGCTGTTGTGATGAGAGCTGACATTTTGTATTGGTATTAATTATACGTATCATGGTAGGATCTTTCTTCCATTGATTATCATTATCATTATTATCATGATCTCGCTTAAAGGCTGCCAAAATTGGTCCATAAGTTCGATGTCAAGTCATTTTGTAGCCATAGAATCTATAATTATTTACAAACAAATGAATAAATCAACTGACATGAAGTAGAAAGACTATATTGAATACATTGCTAAGTCAGCTGCTAAGAAAGTTGGTTCAATTTGTCGTGCTAGACAATTCGTCCGTGCTTAGAATATTGCTGCCACATATGGTCCGGTGCCCCTGCGATTTATCTTGAGCTCATTAGTAAGATCCAAAGACGAATCTGCAATATTATCGGTCCTGATCTTGCGGCTCAGCTCCAGTCACGTTCACACCGGTGTAAGGTTGTCTCCCTGTGTCTTTTCTATAAATACTTTCATGGTAATTGTACGAATGAGCTCTTCGCTATGGTACCTAGTGTTTTTGAATTTTTAAGCACAGCACTGGCCTGGCGTCAAGATCTCATCATTTTACAGTTGAGCTGGGAAGATCTAGACGTAAATTCTATGCTAACATTTTCTTTTCTTGCACTTCTCGCTTGTGGAACTCCATGCTTTCCAGCCAACTTTAAACTGCAAAGAATTTAAATGCAATGTCAATCGCTATCTGCCGTCCACCTGATTACTCTCTTCTCTTTCTGCTCATCGTTAATGTCTCTGTTTTTAATTCTTCGACACCCTGTAATTCTTTGTGTCTTAGTAGCATTAATGCCTTAAATGGCGTGATACAGATTAAAAAAAAGAAGGAGAGAAAAAAAAAAAAGAAGGCCAGCCATGTTGTAAGAAATTGCACCATATTTCAAATTAGTGTCATTGGTCAATGACTGAGTCCATACACAAAGCCAGAATGTTTAATGATAACTAGTTATAAGATAACAGAATCTTCCAACATCGCTTCTTTCCCACTTTGCATTATGTCGTATTTGGTTAAGACTAGTAAATAAAAAAAGAACGCTATTTTGATTATATTTTTCCAAGAATGATCATCATTGGGCATCGTTCGTTTTAGACACAGGCGTGAAAAAAAAGCTGACGTTTTATTTTGGGGTTTTACTTAATCATGGTAAAAAAATATCCGTAACGTGAATGGAAATAAGTTAAGAATTGATTAGTTCATCAATTTTCTTCCCAACCCACTGCCGCCTAGCATTTTGCCTGCCAGAACAGATGAGGTTAAAATCTCTCGGACGGTTTTGTTGAAATCTCGAGAGATTGATCGCGAGACGAGATAAAGATAAAAGGGAAAAGTTTTTATTAGTTGCTTCGTATTCAGAAGGACTGAGTTTTTAACAAAAGGGGTGGGAATTCATTATTGATTATAATTTACCGCCTTACCCGCAAAAGGTAAGTGAAATTTGATTTAAAGATTTCATTTGGGTAATTTTTTTACCTATTAATTATTTGTAGTCTACAACTTTGTTGGTTTGTTTGGTTGGTCCTTTCTTTCTTTCTTTCTTTCTTTCTTTCTTTCTTTAATGTATTTTTTCTTTCTTTCTGCTGTATTTTCTTCATTATTTTCACTCTTTTTTTCTTATTTCATTCTTTCTTACTTCCTTATTTTCACTCTTTTTCTTCATTATTTTCACTCACTCTTTTCTTTCTTTCTTTCTTTCTTCCTTTCTTTCAGCATTATTTTTTCTTGCGTTCTTTCTTATTTCACTGTTTCTTCATTATTTTTACTCTCTTTCTTTCTTTTTTCTTTCTTCGTTATTTTCACTCTTTTTATTTCTCATTTCTTTCGTTCTTTCTTTCAACATTATTTTCTTTCTTTCTTTCTTTCACTCACTTTCTCTCTGATTTCTTTCTTTCAGAATTATTTTTTCTCTTTTCTTACTCATTGTTTTCTTTTTCTTTCTTTCTTTTTTATTGTATTCCTTTCTATCTCTTGATTTTACACCCCTTTTTTAAGTATTAGCGTTCCTTTTGTAGTTTGACTTAATAAGGATATCTACTGAAGCTTACTTTATTAAGTACAAAGCCTGTTGAGGGAATTTGAGATTGGAAAACTGTTTTATGTCGTAGATAAAGAGGCCCTGCTAACGAAGTCTTAACTGAAGATTCGATCAGGTTGTGATCGAAACGAATACATTCTTCTCTGCAGTTCCAGAATTCAGTTGACTGAAAAGCAAAAAAAAAAAAAAAAAAAATTCAGTGAAAATAAACCAGAGCAAAATACCATTTATAAATTAGATTATTAATTCTGAGCCGAAAAACGAATGTTGTTTGAAATTTCTTTTTCTTTGTCTCGATGCCGTTGCTATTTTTTTTTTTTCATGTGTGCTTCCAATTCCGTTCTTCCTTTGGCTTTTATTTTCACTTAAGTTTGTCTTTTTCCTTAATACACATTCTCTTCTTTACTCGCTTGCTTGCTTTTTTAGTTGTCTCATTGATCAAAAGAGCGAGATGATTTATTTTGGCCAAAAAAGTTATCTCCTGACAGCATAAATAACGAAAGAAATGAAACAGATTAAGTGATTCTGAAGAAAAAAAAAGAAAAGAAAAACAAACCTAATAAATAAATGGTACGACGCAGTCGGCTTAAACGTGGAAAGCGCCGATATTGTAATCAAAGGGAGGAAAAATAACAAAATGGCGGCCCAAAAGATTAACGCCCAAGAAACACTTAGTAAACCATTTGATAAACTTAGTTAATAAACTGATTGCCATGAATATCCATTTCCTGCAATTAGTGCCTCAGGGAAGTGCAGTACTGAACATTCTACACCAAATCTTATTTATTATTCGAAGCCATTAGTCAAAAGAACTAGATATTTTGTCGTAAATTGTTCAGTTCATTTATCAATCAGAAGCGATTAATGACTTTTTACGCATTCATTCTCATATAATGACGCTTCAGTTATTTCATTAGCATTTTGTTGTCTTCAAAGATATCGTTGTCTGAGTCGGGCAGACAAGAAGCTAAGAAAGTGCCCCCTGGCGTCCGCCACTCGCTGCAAAGAATTGGTGTTCTACACACCCAACAGACAAATTGAGAAAGAAAACAATGCCAAGAAAATCTTTTGTGAATTGTTGATTTGTTCCTTTCTCCATCATTTCAAATCATTTCTAGATATACCATCTTTATTATTAATTATTTAGTTTTTCTTTCATCGAATTTTTGTTGCTAAACGCACAGGCTGTTTTTGCCTAATGCTTGATTAGCAGACGTCGACACCAAGCAGTATGAATTGGAAAATAAATAAGATTCATGTACGAAGCTATATTTGTTTTCCTAAATCATCAAAGAGTTTTATTTTTGTTTTTCTTTGGTACTTCGTTATGTTCACTTATGCGCAAATTTGGGGGCAAGGTACTAATAGATCTTTTGTCCCCTATCTATGGGTTAAATAGTAGAAACTATATCTGGCAAAATCATTATCTCCCAAAATTGCTAACGCAACATTTACTCACAAAAAGGTATCATTCTTACAATAAAATATGTTTCGGCAAAGTGTTGATAACCCATAAAAATCAAATGAATCAATTCTTTAGTAGGTTTTGAGGTCCACGTATTCACGCCTCGATGGGGGCCATATCAGTTTTTTCTTGTGTCGTATCGTCACACGTCAGTTTGTAGCGTCAGATTGTTTTTTTTCATTTGCGAAATATATTTAGTTTGTTTCATACTTGAATGAAATTTTATTGATGTGAGGTTGACTGTATTTGTATTAAAGTTTCTATGGTATAATATTTTTGTGTAAGTATGGCATGAGAATGGATTGTCTCGTGCAGGCTAGAAGACTAGTTCTAGTAAAAAAAGAAAAGGATAGATATTGGATGACGCTAGGGAACCGAATAATATTGACAGGGGGGCAGAATATCTTGACCTTTCAAGCGAATTGAAAAGGGTTAATGAAGTTTTTATAATAGGCGTGTTTGGGACAGATCTTTGAAAAGAGTTTAAATGTCCGAAGAAGGATCCAGAGTAAACATAGACTTCAGTCGTGAGATTAGAGGAAAAAGACGATGGCCTCTTTTGGGTCGGCACATTTGAAACGGTGACATAAACTAGAATCGAATCAAATTAGAAATTCGAGAAATGGTTTATGAAGAATGCGACAAAATTTAGAATGAAACTGTTGATTTGAGGAGATTCGCTGTTACTCAGTTTTGACCAGCACCAGATACCCCTGTTGTAAACAACAACAACAACAATAATAATAATAATAATAATAATAATAATAATAATAATAATAATAATAATAGGTATGAAAACCACTCAGACCCGGTTACAGAAATAAGACCTGTAACAATTTTATGGGAGTTTACAATAAACAGACAAAAGAATCAAAATTAATCGCCCAGACATCGTGATCAGAGACGACGAACGAAGAATGTGCTTTTTTTTATTAACATGGCAATAAAAAAGGACCATGAAATGAAAATCTAAAAAAATGTAGCACATAAGGACAACAACAATTTTAGTTGTAGTAGGAGCCCTCGGATTGATTGGACAAGGTTCTGATAGACTCATTGAAGGGATTTCTTGGTAGCCTTAAAGAAATACAAAAAATTGTA
Organism: Acanthosepion pharaonis; assembly: GCA_903632075.3. Taxonomy (NCBI): domain Eukaryota; kingdom Metazoa; phylum Mollusca; class Cephalopoda; order Sepiida; family Sepiidae; genus Acanthosepion; species Acanthosepion pharaonis. Next base: position 1,059,552 of record CAHIKZ030003702.1, read on the forward strand.
CTCACAAGTACAGCCCACATCTTACGAATGGCTTTACCCATGTAAAGTGTGTGTGATCTTAGGTTTTTTTTTCATCAAGAAATGCTCAGGGGAAAATGTCATGAAGCCATCTCTAACGATATTTGAGACACGGAAAGAAATGAGTACACATCAGAAATAAAAAAAAAGGATATAAAATAATGATAATAATAACGTCACTTAATACTCGTAATGAGTTTATAGCTATAAAGTCACTAGCAATACCTATTGTTACTTAGTATATTCAACATTATCAATTGAAATACTGTTGAAAGAAGGAAAATGGATTCCAATATAAGAAAATTAATGACTTTCCATAACATTCGGAAGGCGGATACTGACCGTCTTTACATTTTCAGAAGTGTTGGTAGTAAGAGTTTAGTCCTACTTGAGTTGATCTACAAAACAATACCTATTGCTTTAAATGATTGGTTTTAGTTATAGCATTCAGTCAGGTGCAGCATTTAAAGACACCATCTCACAGGTTAACAGTAATGAATGAAGTAAAAAAGCGATAGACAAATACATCGTAGAAACAGAAGCATTTATAATGGCTGCACATAGTCATGTGCCATACATGATAAACGCTTAGGCGATCATGTATCTTTCGATACATGACTGACAAGGCAGATTTTTTTTCCCGCAGTAGGTTGCCATTTTTTTTCAGTTGCCATCCAAGGCTATAGAACCCGGTCTGTCCTGCTATTTACCCATAGCTGGGGGAGAAAAAGAGGATCCATACCTTTCCTAAGGGTATTAGCACGTAAGGGAATATAATGGATTCGACTGGAATTCGAACTCTGCTCTCCGATTCCTCAGCCCAAGTCGCTATCCATTACTTCACCGTGCCTCCTCGGCTGCACATAACTAAAGCCTATTTACCACGAATTACCAGACAAACATAATAAAGAATAGTGTAGCCCTAATATGTAGATTATGTGAACGACATGTTGAGACTCTTGACCATTTAGTGTCTCTCTGTCCAATCGTGACATTGGAGGAATACAAAGATCAAGATGATAATTTTATTATGGAGGCAGTATCTTCGGTGGAGGTGTTGTCAATTTTACAGTCCGCCAAATGCCGAAAATGATATGAGCGTCATCTTGAAACAGACATAGAAAGCCATGAGATTAAAGTTCTTTGGGAATTTTACAATTCCTGCTGACAGATATATAAATGAGAAAACGGTCTCTAGACCAGGGTTTTACAAACTGTTGATCCCGACCCCGAAGTGGATTGCGAGATAAATAAAAAGGGTCGCACACAAAAAAAAAGAAAGAAAGAAAAAATACGCAAATGCAGAATATAAACAATTATAAATGTTGCACAGCACTCATAAATCATTGCTAGTCTTTTAATGAGGTAAACTCGTATTATATTTTATTTTATTTCATATATATATATATATATATATATATATATCAACGGAAAAACTTAATGCATCATGGAAAAGTTCGGTAGTAAATTTATTTCAGCAGATAAGCTTTTAGTATCATCAGACCGAAATTACATTTGTAATTTCGTCTAATGAGGCAGGCATTAAAAACTAACCAGCTGAAATAAATTTATTACCGAATTTTTCGATGATGTGTTAAGTTTTTCCTTTGCTGTATACAATACATTGAGCTCTCTTTATTTCTCTTTTTAATATTTATATTATATCCTACTTGGATTATCATTTCCACTTACGGATTTGATATTATTATCTGTCATTGCGTTTATTTATTTTGTTCATCAAACTCGTTCCGGACCGAGTGACGTCATTAAGATTGTTAAATAATTCAGTTGCATCTGAAATCATAGCTAAAAGTGAATTTCCCGACTCGATGTCGAAGTCGAGTACCGGTAAATTCTTTCTGCAGGAGTATGATGATGCGTTTACTTGAAGTCTCGGGATTTTTGGTGAGTTGTCTGTAGTTTCGGGGAAATGCAAGAACAAGCTAGTTTTTTTTTTTTTTTTTTTTTTTTTAACTTGTATCTGCAATACTTGTAACTTGTGCTATTTAAAGATTTGAGAAACAAGGCAAATGATAGATCGTTATAACATTCGAAAAAAAAGAAGAACGATGAAGAAACAGGAGGGCCATTGATGCGGGTTCATGTACGTTGGTGTTTAAGTTGGGTAACACGTTCCTGGAATGTTTATTCCACAACAAAATTATATGCAAACGATAATGTATTATTAACAAGACCAAATGTTGCATTGTTGCGAGAAACACATTTTCACGATAGACCTACATCCTAGCATGTTTAATGAAATTAAGTAAAAGAGAATAAGAATAGAAAATAAGGAGAAAGGTGCTGGCGAACGAGCGCGCTTTTCTCCGCGTTCGACCTACATCTTACCGTCCCTGGGTGAAAATGGAACAAAAAACAATGGTAGAAATGCATTTATAGGTTCAGAAAGCGTCCTCTAGTGGCATTTTTTAGTTTGGAAATTAAGTGAAGTAACTCCACAACATCAACATTAATAGATAGATCAGAAAATGCAACTTCTACGAACGTTTGTTAAAGATGATAACGTTAGCAAGCAAACATTGACTTCTTTTGAGACTAATAAGAAGAGGAAAATAACAAAACGTTACAGTAAGTAATACTTTCAATATGGCTGAAATATCAAATATTATATATTTTACCTTTGTGTCGGAATATCCTTTAAATTTCTTTTCTAAAATTAATAATTTTATAATTTATAAAATAATTCATACAAATATACAATACAAATAGATACATACAATTCCAGTATCTACGGATCAGAAGAAATAACTATATAAATTGTCGATGCTAATTAAATGAACCTTTTGAACAGAGTTTGTCTTTGGTTTATTACACTGTCGGAGTTAACTCCTCTTACACTATAAATACTGGGCGATTTCTTGCCTCGTTCACTTTTTTGTTCATTTTCAGCGAAGACATCTACAGTTTAAACTCTCGCAGAAGATTGCGTCTTCTCACCTGTAGGGGAAGCCATGAACATAATACAAACATACACGTACGTACGAACATTCACCAAAATAGAAACTATTTACGTTCACACACACGCACAAATGTTAATATCTATCTCCATTGTAAAATTGTGTTGTTTAACACACATATTTGTTGATATATATATATATATATATATATATATATATATATATATATATATATATATATATATATATATATCGGTCTTGTTGGTTTTCTTTACACTTCTTTATGGTGGATTCAATCTCTGAGTCCGCCATGCTCTTGTAGTGGACCTTCTTCTAGCAGGAATAAACGCACGTGTTCCTAATTTAGCAACACGTAAACCCACGGTCCGCTCCAAATTGGTGACCTTCCGACGTGATTTATTTTTTTAACTTCTGTTAACAGAAGCACAAGACTGTATATACGTACAAACTCACATTTACACACACTTTCCAAACGAGAGCCAGTCAGGAAAAAACATTGAAAAACACGCCGGACGCTATTACCGCCCCCCCCCAAAAAAAACATAAAGCAACTAAAATTTGTGATTAGATCATATGAAAGTGCAAAATTTTAATTCGCTACAATATGTCCATACAAAACACATTTCTCCAGCGCGGCAAATGGAATTTTTCTACAACACGTGGGAAACCAGAGAAGCCTCAATCGTCATCACAACTACTACTACTACTACTATAACACGAGGCAACAATACAACGCTCCTTTTTCCCCACTTGTCTATATGCTTGACCCTTTCTTTCTCTCGCTGACGTTTGACCTAATTTCAGGCATGCTTACGGTCTTACCAAACAGAAAACGCAACGCCATTTTCAACTAATTAACACTCTCTTTTTCTGGACTGAAATAGATAAAATGTGACACATCTCAAAAGGCGACTCACTGTCCTTTATCTTCATTCTGCAACGATGCGACTCGAACACACTAAGAATTTGCAAGTACGATATTCAATCGACAATAATAGCAAATTTTCTTAAGTTCTGAAACAACATTCGACACAAGCAGCTAAACGTGGCTACAACATTGCTTTTACACATTTTCCAGAGAGTGCGACACATTCATCACGAATATTACTATGCGACGACCAGCAGCGATAATCTGCAACGACCAACCTTTCCCGTATACTATCGGTTGTATTTACTACGGGAGGTTTCGACACCGACCTCGACCAGCAATGCCTGCACCTCAACTTTCAACCGTCGACACGACGGGAACGAACGCTCCTCACCTCAGCACCTCGTCGCTGCACCTCACTTTCAATCGTCGACATGACCAGCACGAACGCACCTCAGCATCCCGTCGTCAACCTCAACTCCCAACCGTCAACACGACCTGAACGTCTGCATCTCAATCATACCGTCGACACGAGCACATTTCGTCGAATCACGCATCTCAACCACACTTCCGACACCTTTTCTTTTCAGTTCGCAAAGACAATATTCAAAACTTCCATGAACTTTCAAATATTCTACACCACGTGCGACATTTCACACCACTGTTTATCAACATTTCAACATTGCTTATCATGTCTTTAATGTACAAAAGTTTTCTACAATGAAGAGATTAAGTGTGAAATATTCTTCGGACGACCCACTGTCCTGAAATACATTCTACGAGATGCAACTGTCACATAAAAATTTACTGAAGATATTCACTAAATATTACTTAGTTATCACTAATACGCAAATTTTTCAACTTCGCCACGACGCTCTCATTCCAACATATATCCGCATGCATTCTACAGTACACTACTCGAGTAGGCATTTCGACTTACTGAATTTACGCGGAGCATTGGAATGAAGCAGGCATTTAAACACAACAGCGTCGGCTAACAGCAATTCACCCTGAAGACACGTATACACATCGTCGACACATATTCATTCAGACGGTGCTATGCATTCACTCCAAATATAATTTCAGCACCCTGACAATGCACATACTTTCACGATTTTTTCGTCCGATAACATTTCAGAAATCACGTCTTCACGTTAACATACGTCAGCCATTTTGAAAACTTTCGGTATTCAGTTTATAATTTTTTACATATTAAAAGTTTTCGTTCCTGCAACTTTCAATCTGAGGTGGAGGGTAATGTCAGAGTTAACTCCTCCTTAATTTCCTAATTGTTCACTAGGGCGCGCTCTCCCTACACTATAAATACTGGGCGATTTCTTGCCTCGTTCTTTTTTTCTTCATTTTCAGCGAACACATCTACAATGTAAGCTCTCGCAGAAGATTGCGTCTTCCCACTTGTGGGAAACGCATTGAACATTATACACACATACACGTACGTACAACATTCACCAAAATACAAAGTCTTTAAGTTCACACACAAACACAAATGTTAATACCTATGTCCATTGTAAATTTTGTTGTTTAATACATATATTTGTTTATATATATATATATATATATATATATCGGTCTTGTTGGTTTTCTTTACACTTCTTTATGGTGGATTCAATCTCAGAGTCCGCCATGCTCTTGTAGTGGACCTTCTTCCCCGATCCGCTACAACACGTAGGTATAATGCGCCGCAATGCAAAATGTGGTTCTTGCTGTGGGTCGCAGTAAAAAATAGTTTGAAAAACGCTGCAGACCCTGTTTACAAGAGATTAAAAATTATGCCACCGGAAACTACTCACCTACCCAGGAGGGTATTCATAATGTAAAATAAACATGTACACTGTACATCATAAGTATCATTTAACATCAAAATTTGTGCAAAAATGCTTATATTTACTTACTTTCCTTATCGTAGGTCTTGTAAGGAATTTTACGAAACAGAAGGCAAAAAAGATAATAATAGTAATAATAATAGCAACAACAACAAGGAGGACGCGTGTTAATTACACGTAGTTTTTAATAAATATTTTAATGTTGTACTCCTTACTTTTCAATCCATAACCATTCCCAGATAGTTATAAGAAAAGTGATATTAATCTCTCTTAAACTTGTTGAAATGTCCTCAACAGATCGTTAGGTCAGGAAACATGATTTAATCTTTCGCTACAAATAACTGCTTAATCTAAACTGACCCACTTCTCTGTGACGCACTCTCTTTTTGTCTCTGTATTTCTCTTTCTTTCTTTCTTTCTTTCTTTCTTTCTTTCTTTCTTTCTTTCGTTCTTTCTTTCGTTCTTTCTTTCGTTCTTTGGTCCTCGCTCTTTTTGTTACCATATCAGTATCTGTGATACCAAACTTGAAACACACCCATATATGGATACAAGCCCATTAATATAAACATACTACTACTACTAATAATAATAATGTGGACTGTATCTATCAAATAAATCTATCACACTCTCATGGCAGCCCAAATCTCTGAGTAAACAAACGACATTAAGAAAAGAAAAACTACGTATAATAAATGCAGGCGTGGCTCTCATTGGCTTTTGATCTAAAATGATTGAAAGTGTTAACATGTACCTGTTTTGTCTTGATGAATTAAGATGGGACAGCAAGTATTCGATTCAGTAGCACATACTTGCTTCCCAGGCGTTTGAGCTTCATCAATCGGGCATTTCCCCTAAAGGCTGACGCACTTTACACCTCTGTTCATGAGCGCGAGTAGTATCACCGCCAGGTGGGGTGAGCGGTGTTTATTTTAAGTTTTTGGATGAAGCAGCCAAGGCGACTTGGGAGTCACATTTAGATGCTTTGAAACACCCTCAGTCGGAAACTGTCTTTGTGGATTGGGTTACCTGACCTGAGGATATTTTTAACTGGGTTCCACCTGTGCTACTTCTTTTATCAAAACCTGTCACCCTATTAGGCACAGTGGATTATAATAAAAGAGAACATAGAAAATATTGAAAATAGGAATGGTACTTGTATCCGTCATCAGAAGCGTGCTTGGAAGACTAAGATTCGCTGGGAAGAATTTTTTTTTCATTTATTCATTTTCTACAGTTTATCAACCCTTTGCAGGTTATTTAAAGCCAGAAAATATTTTTAGATTGCCAGAATCTTTTTGGTGATAATGGTTTAGTGATACAAGTCTTACCCTTGGGAAAGGTATGAATCCATTTCTTCTCCCGCCAATTATTAGTTAATTAACCCGTAGCTGGAGGGTGAAGAAATGGATTCATATCTTTCCCAAGGATATTTGAGCATAAGTGAATATAACGAAACCAAATGGAACTGGAACTCGGCTCTCCGATTCAAAATTTCGAGATATTATACATTACACCATCTGCACATCCAAGCTTACAGCATCTGGTATTATTACCAAATGGTCATCCATCTAGGGACTGGCCAGACTCGACTTTGATTAACTTTGGTGATACTACAAGAACTACTGATATGGCCATCAGCCTAAGAAGAATTGTAAATCTAGGCTAGAATAGAAGTCATTCATATGACACTATTATTAAAATCAACCAGCATACTGAGTAGAGAGTGTTGGTATATTGATAATACTTGCCGTCCCTTGATATCCAGTAAACAAAAAAACAAAAAAACAAAAAAACGAAAAAAAAACCCACTAAGAATAAGAAATGGCAGTTCTTAAAGTAACACAGACGTTACTACTACTACTACTACTACTACTACTACTTCTACTACTACTATACTATTACATTTTGAAACTGTTCCTTTTTTATCTGTTAAAAACGCATTGTAATGAAATACTAGTACTACTACTAGTAACAGTAATAATAATAATAATAATAATAGTGACCGAAATAAAAATGAAAAGAAAGCAGTTGAAATGTTAATGAAAGTTTTGAATGTTTATTTGTCGACTGAATATCGACAACGTTGTCATTAATCGCATTGGCGAGGGAAGGCAAGCAATTAGAAAGACAACACCAACTTCAATAGTCAAATTAGGAACACAAATAACAAAGACGCTAACGCTAATTATGAAAGTTGCAAGAAGAAAAACAAAAAAGATTCTGCACCACATCGACAATACTAACGTAATCAGTCTCCAAAACACAAACTGCGGCGGCCCATATAATTGCACCAAACAATTACAAAGGCAACAAAAACAAGAAATAGATGCTAACACGAGCACTAAAAATATTGCAAATGATTCAATTACATTTACTGCAAACTATGCATCGTTTTCATCTGATGTTGGTATTCATGATCTTTCTACATGGGGTAATTTCGGTAAATACACTGACATGTGGAAAAAGGTGTACGATGTATTTGTTTTTAATGCAATGGCTCTTGGTTGGTTAGTGTTATGATCTAGGACTGGGGTTGGCAACCCCGGCTATCGGGCCACATCTGGCTCGTGAATGATTTTTATCCAGCCTGTAACACAACTCGATTACCATATTCTCTTTACTGTGTAAACAAAAACAAGCTCGTGGAGCCTAAATTTTAATGAAATCTGGACACTTAACTATTTTTTCATTGTTTACTTCGGAAAATGTGTTATCTTAAGTTGTCAAGAAAGCATTTATTATAGTATATTTCATATCATGGACCTCTTTTGCATAGATGTCTGCCCCCCCCTCTACAACAGGTTGTCGACCCCTGATCTAGGAGATCGATAGGATCGGATCGTCTCAGAATCTGGAAAATCATCTGGGCTTTTAAAACTATTATTTAGATTCCTTGGTCTCCAAATCTAGCCATTCGTCTGGGCTGATTAGTTCTATTATCTTGGAAATCGACTGGATTGGTTAATAAATTCAAATTATCTAGAAAAAGATATTGATCAGATAATAATATCATGTTGGGATACGTCGGTTCGTCTTATTATTTAGGTGATTCTCCTGAATAGATACTCCCAATCATTAGGGATCATTTGTAGCTGGCCAGTCCCAATGTCTATGGAATCGTATTGATTGTTTAGTTCAATTTTCTCGAAAACCATACGGTTGTAATCCTGTGAATTAGGAAATCATTTGGGTTGATTAGTTCTGAAGAAGTTAGGATAATTCTATGGATTGCAATGTTCAGTTATTTTGTTGTCATTGAGATTGGCTAGTGTGAAGATCCAAAAATCGTCTGGGTTAGGTTGACTCTAGATTTAGATGGTTAGCGTGTCATGTATGGTCTTTTTTTATATATATCAAGAACAACACGAAGAGAAGGCCGATGAATGCATTGGTCAAAATGTAATGTGTAAAAAAGTCCCGACCATTCAGTTGGTCGCGTTATAAATAAAAATGGGGTCCCGACAAAAAAGAAGAAAAAAATACGCAAGTGAGAGTAAAGTAAAAAATATAAACAACTCTAAATAATGTTGCACAGCAGTCATAAATCATCGCTAGTTTTTTCACAGGGAAGGTCATATATATATATATATATATATATATATATATATATATATATGTATATATATATATAGGCAGCGTATTTTCATTCAAACATGTTTAGTTAAATAATTTAGACGTATTATGTATATTTATTTTATTTTGAATTTTTTGGTGACTGTAGAAAATTGATTAAGAATAACTCCAAAGTTTCCTTTCAAATAATTTTTATTTTCCCAAGTACTTTCAATCTCATCCAGGACCATCTTCAGCAGGGAGTTAAAATATCTGTGGATGTGTAAGCAGTAGCTCCGTAAATTCAAAATATTTTCACTGTTCATTTACAGCATTCCAAATTCGAATATACAAGGGAGGTAACTTCGTAATTTTTATTTTAATATTTAAAAAAAAAAAAGGGTATTTAGTTTTTTTAGTTATAATATCTTAATTTAGTATTTTTTATAAAACGTTGCTGCTACAAATATTTAAGAACTTTGTTGCTATACTTATGGTTGACTTTATTTAATTTTGGCCGCAATTTTTTCTTATTAATTTTAAGGTTTTGCTTATTATTATTTTGATGAAGTACTAATTTTACTATTTGCAACTAACATCTGTCTAAACTGGGTATGTGGACATGAGTGTTCCTTTAAATGTTCATTTAAGTGAAATATAAGCCGTCTCGACAACGTCGTCGTTGTAAAACCAACATATGTATTAAAATTTCTATCAGAGATATTCCAAAGGACATTTAAATTGATATACAATGTTAGTCTTTTGTAAGATGCTAGTTGATGGATAAGAATTGTTTTGGACGACTAAATTGGTTGTATTAAATTTAGTATTGTATATAATTAATTATTTTTTTTCTTTTGGATCGGTGAGGGATATATTAGTGTTTATGGGTCTTTTTAGAATTTTTCCTGACATAATTAAATAGACAGTATCAATCATTCAAGAATATTTATTTTGTAAATTTATTTTAAAATTTCTTTCACTTGAGAGATTTTTTTTACGAAAAATTTGTTTTTTTTTTCATCAGATTTATCATATCGGCTATCTCCTCTTCTCGGATGATGTATCAAATAATTCCGAAAACACAAAGCAAATCTTATGGATGAGATAATGTGAGCATTTTCATTTTTAATAATCCAAAATGGCGCAGATATGTTTCATAAGTTTCATGTCAAAAGATTGATTTATTCATTAGATTAATTAATATAATTTTCAAAATGCCAATTTTAAGTCTTTTACGTTTCGTGTGGATTCCACCCTTCATAAAAATGAAAAACAAATCAATTAGGAGAAATTCTTTCTAATATTTTTTAAATACTTTTTTGAATTTATACTCAGTATAATGTATTACATAATATTTGAGCAAACGATGCTCCAAAATTTCTTGTCAAACCCTAAAAATATCCACCATATTTAATAGTTTGCTGGATTGTTCTTGCTCAAGATATAATCAGAAAGATGTTTCGTTGTTTAAAACATAAACAAATGAAGACTGTTTTGAAAAGATGCAGGTATAGCCAAACACAAAGGGTTTGTCCGCCATAACAGTTAACCTCGTGCATTTATTACTGGATATCAATGTTTAAATAGAGTCATCCTTCTCGATGCTTTTCCATAATAAACAATGGCATGGATAAAATTTCGAATTATCGTTCTCGATTTGATTTTGATATATTTTACCATATTAACTGCATTCAATATAGGATTTGAAAAAAGCCAAATTTAAAAAAATACTGCGCATTTATAACTATTTACTGTAATTTAATGTATAATATAATAGCTGCTTGCTCGTTTCCGAGTATGGCCGTCTTCTAGGATTGCTAGCTAATATCTGATGGGCGTGTGCTCAGGCACATTTGAGTTTCTTTAACACCAACAGACGTAGCAATTGCAGGACGTCCAGACCTTGGGTCATCTTCAGGGCTCTCTTTTCCTCTCCTAAATGCGGTTGCGCACTTTTACACGCTTGATAAAGTTGGAGCGTCATCAAGGATGAATGTCCGGGGGGGGGGGCTAAACCCTTTGTCTGTAGATACTTGATAATACCACGCTGTCAAACTTTGTCCATTTTCAAGAAAAGTCGATACTAATTACTTTTGAAATCTTTGAAAAGCGAGTTTACCTGGAAAGAAACAATGCAGTTATTAATAAGAAGAGTTGAAATTAATGCATGCATCACTCCTTCATAGGCAGCCTAGGAACTTTTCAGTCCAGCCTCGCACGTGGTATACCTATGTCAATATCGACATCGTCTTTTAGTATGTTGCAATTTTATTTGCCGTTAGTGTATATTTAGATGTGCATTGTTAAGTTGCGTGTCATTTTCGATTTTAGTGGTCTATCTGCAATTCGTTATGCCCAAACGATGCATCAGAGATTGAAATGAAAACAGAGAATTTTGTTCAAATTTCCTTTTCCTCGATTCTATATCGAATGGAGGATACAAGAGCGAATAAAGGATTGAGAGAACGGATCTCGCATAATCGGTCTGCCCCCATTCTGGCTGAAGCTAAGGAATCTGGGAGAGGAGAAGCGCCTTCTTTCTTCTATTGCTGCGAAATTGCTGACTGTTTTTTATTTTTTTTTATTTTCGGACTTATATTAAAAGATTAAACAAAGACAACCAGTTACTGTTAGGATACAACACCGACTCAGGTTGACAAAGTTCTGATTACTATAATAGGATTTGCCATTTTTGACTAGCCTACGCATTTTGTAACAATATATATTCATATCATTCTATATCGAATGCAGAAAGTCCAATATGACTAGTGGCTGAGATTTATCAAGGGCAATAGTAATCGATATTCGTATCAATGCAAAAATCCAAGATTTCAAATTAGCAGGGCATTCTGTCTTTCTCCATTTTGAATATTGATATAAAATAATATTCCCCTCAAGTTTATGGTTCTTTATTTTGATGTTCTAACCTAGAAATGGTTACTAAATGAAGAATAACCAAAACGGAGGTTGGAAATGAAATGATAATCTTTATAAAATCAACAAAATACAATATTTGCCAGCAGCGTGAAGTAGGTAAACCACTGCTAGTGGTGGACTATTTAGACAGTAGATTACGATATTTACCTGCCTCCCCACAAGGTAGCATGCGGCACAAGGCCAAATTTAATGTCGGGGAATCCGAGCTCGTGAGCTCGGGCAAAAAATACGCGGGATCATGTATCTGTCTACCTTCCCCGACAAGACTCTGCTCTTGGCATAGTCTCGCCCGGGTTCCTCTCTGTCCAAAGGCAGAGAGTTCGACACGACAAGAGCTCCCCACACTGGCAGCACAGACAGCATAGTACCCCCCACTTACAATAGTGTCCAACGTTTTTATAACGATTGGGTCATACTCATTAGTGTTCATAGGTACGGTATATAACGCCTGATCAATAATTATTGACATCTCCTAAACAATTCCTAAAAGTATTTTCAAATTAGTGCGAGTATCCTATAATGCTCGAACTTGGCCTATTATTAACCATTACACCACGGCGTGGATTCATATGATATATTGATATTATCGAAGTTTAACTTATGGCCAAAAGTACATAGCGAGGAATTTACTCATTGCACAGAAATTTACCAGACTTGCTCGATAGCCATTGATCTCAGTTTGTCCTCATCTATCTATCTATCGATCTATCGATCGATCGATCGATCGATTGAGCTAACAAGAAAGCACTTTAACTACTTCAATCTTCCATCTCTTTAAATCCTAAATCCGATCTGACGTGGGCAAATGCAAATAAAATTGCCCCACCTTCACACAGCAATCAACCCGACATTTGAATTGCAGACTTTTAACATTCAGAGTGTGACGTTTTTCACCTCGAGGCTAACAACTTTCCATTCCCGCTGGCCAAGCCGAATTTTTCTACGGCTTCCAAACCTCCTTCCGTCTCACCCTTCTCTCCATTCATCCGCCATATTCAATTGCTTGTACCAGCAATCACTTCCGTTAATGTCAAGTGACATAGCCAAAGTTAGTTTACCTTATTCAACCGAGAATCTTGCCATGTCCGCACTTCCTACATATTACCTTGCACTCATCGCAGGGAAGATGCGACTTGGCTAGATTTACTTTGAGAAGAATCATAGTTAAATATGGACAAACGGAACAGCATTCAATTTTCTAGAAGGGATGATCACGTACCTCAGTGAATATTATTTAATACTGACCCCACCGCCTGAATTTTACGAGAATAGATTAAAATAACGAAAGAACTTTCAGGCCGTAATTAAGCTCGTGATTTTACACAAGATTTGGTCTAACCGAGAATTGGCATTTTACGTTTGGTGGTGGTGTCGTTGTTGTCTTTCTTTCTTTCTTTCTTTTTGATTTGCTTTTTCATACAATTATTTGTCAAGTCTTTCGCCTGAAACCTATTAAAGAATATTTTTTTCTTAAGAAGTTATTGGAAGTGTTTGTCTAATATGTGAGCTGCACTCATTAACGCAATATTTTTCTTTATTCAGATAAAATTGATTTCCTGGGTTTATCTTAATGTGGACCATCATCTTTTGAATCGTTCCTAGTGCCCCTCCTATAATTACTAGAATAACGAATGTGTCTAAATGTCACATTCTTTTCATTTTAATAACATTATATTTCGAGAGTGGTTGAAATTCTTTTGCTGAAATGTTTACATCAGGCGCTAAGATCACATCAATAAGATGGGCATTTATTTTTTTTCTGTATTTTTTCTATTTTTGTTTTGATGTATGTATTTTGGTGATTCAACCATTTTGAAACCATTTCATTTTCCCACCAGTGTAAACTACTTACACAGTAAACCATCTTAATATTCCTGCCCCCGCCCCCAGTATTGCACTAGATTTTAGTAATACTGTCGTCTGGGTGCTTCCAATTTCTTAAATATAGCAAACACGGATAGAAAAAAATATGTTGCGCCATTTTTTTATTAATTGATGAAGACAAACGCTTAACTTGGAAATCATCCTCTGGACGCCTATCAATGACCATATGTACCGATTGGTAAAAGGAAATTATCTCAGCCAGCAAGTAGGTTTATATGTGTCTTTGGGAGGGTTGATTCCATTTATATTCACTCGTCACTTGATGCATTGTGAAAAATATCTTTTGGCCAAGCTGTACTCAATTCTGCATAGAGTGGTTGAGGAAAGACGTCTATGTAGGCTTGTACAATATTTATATATTTTCGATGTTTACATTTATGTTAAATTTACATCGATGATCTATTTTAATACAAAAATTAGCAATTACTAAAAAGAAATAAATCATTTCAAACATACAGTAAAAAAACTTATGAATGGAAAAATCTGAACTAAAATCAGATTATCATATTTACTTACATAACATTCCTTTGCAGTTAATTCCCGGAAACATTTTCTGCAGTCCTTCACGAGCCATTTGTAAAATCCTTTGGAAATCATTTCTGCTCTTCTTTGAAAATGATCTTCAATCATTAATGAGTCTCGGCTCTCTGTGACGAATTTGATCTTTCAAGCTTCGCCATAAATTTTTAATTGGATTCATGTTAGGGAATTGACTCGGTCCCTAGATCAGTTCTACATTGTTCTGCACAAAGAATGATGGATCCTTATTGCAAAACGTTCGCTGCTTTGAAATGAATAAAATAGTTTCCAAAACACTACGATACATCGCCCATTCATCGCTCCTTCAATCACATGAGTTTCATTAAAACAGGAAATCCTCTAAACCAAGAGTCGACAACCTTTTGTGGAGAGCGGGCCAGAAAGCAATGCAGTGTCTTGGAGGAGGGCCATGATATTAAATGTACTATACTAAATTGTCTCGACCACAGACAGCTCCGTCCAGACAGGCGGCCTTGGTATGGAAGTTTAAAGGAAAACAACGTACTTAATATTATTTAAAAATATATATATAATCATTTCATCCCAAACAAGGCAGGAACGCCACTAGTACGCAGGGGGTTACAGAGAGTGAAAGTGAAAGTGAAAGAAAACACTGGGTTGGGGGGTGGATAGAGGAAAGTATAAAAGATGAACGAGGGTTCAAGAAAATGGCGATTGATGTTGCATTTAAATTTTGGAAGATTCTAGTTATCAGGGAAGCAAATAAACGGAAGTGAGTTCCACAGTCGAGAAGTGCGGGAAAATAAACTGTTTTATAATTTAAAATAATTCATATTATTTAAACGAGGTTCCTTATTTTACTGCCGGAATAACAACTAACACAAACAACAAAAAATGCAAAAGTCCTTACCACAAACGAAATATAGTTAGAAATAGCGAATTATTTAATGAGGCACTTTTTCCTGCTTATCGTTCGATAAATTCTTCGCATCAGATAAAATATTTGTCGTTGACAGGAGCAAAACCTCGTCAAGGTGGTCATCATCTAATCTTGTTCTTAAAAGACTTCGAGTATATTTCATTTCTGAATAAAGTTTGTTTACTTCCAAATAATGATACCATCATTTTTCGCATTCTTCAATAGGATTTTATATTTTCCGCTTAGCAAAACATATTTCTTGTCAGCAGTGGATTCGGAATTAAATTTTGATTAAAAAAATTCGTTGCATTGTAAGTCGATTAACTCCAACTGATATTGTTCTGCCTCTTGCTCCACAAATTAATTCGATAATTAATGCCCAGGTATTAAGTTCGAACAAAAATCCTTCACGGGCCAGATGTGACCCGGAGGCCGGAGGTTGTCTAACCCTGCCTAAAACCAAGATAACTCCTATGTCCAGTTTTGTCTTTCTTATTGATATTTATTTTATTCTATCATAGGCGCATCAAACTTTTCCTCACGAGGTGGATTGTGGCCAAAAATTAATGTTCTAAAATAATTAGGATTCTCTAAATTCTTACGAATTAATTTCACCCGAGTATCCAACTGTCTGTTTGCTTTTTTATAACAAAGGTAATTTCTCTGAACTGTAGAATTTTAAACATTTTCTAAGCTGTTCATTACTATTGCTTCTTTTAGTAATCGATGTTTTTAGTTATTCTTAAATATTCTTGGAACAACATTGGATTCCCTTTAACTTTTCCTTAGTAATATTTGGGTTATATCACTTTTCCGTTGAGCGCCAGTTCAAGGAATAATTTTAGTGTTGTTATGCTTCTTTTATTTCAGAATAATCAATTCAGTGGCACTGGCAATATTGTGGACCCTTTTGGCAATGAGGTTGCGCCTGAAAATTTAATTATATTGCTTACGTTATCACTCTTTTATTTAAACCACGATAAAAGTGAGCGCGATCAAATGACGACTATGTTGTTATCATGATGTTCTGGTGAAGTATTATTGGAAAATTCCTGTGAGAAATGCAAAAACCGACTTGTATTCCTTCTGAATAACAAAATAGATGCTTATTTGAAGACTGCACTCAAAAAGAATAATTTGTAGGCATGTGGTTTATGATGGATTCTAAGCTCGTTCCACAGACCATTATGAAGGAGTTCTATCCTCACTGAGTGACTTAATATAAAAATTGTCCGAAACATTATTCTACGAGTGATTTGTAACTCCCAGATTCATCCCATTTGGAAGGTTAGCGAAACAAATAAGCTGTCATCCTCGATAGCTCCAACAGATAAAAGCAACCGACTTGCATTATTTTCTGAAATAAAATTTTGATGATACTTTTACTTTTTATTTTATTTTTCTCTTTAGCATAAGGATATTTTTGTTTGGCACAATGCCACACTAGTCAACCCCAGATCGAAGACTCCTTTATATTTCATAGTTTGCGACATTTCCTATTCGTATAGTATAAGGCTACATTAAAGTAGCATTTAATGAAGCTGTAACTCATTAACCAAACAGCGGTTTTTTTGGAAGAGAAGTTGTTTAAACTTCGCTCTACTGTAGGTACCATATAAGTATTTCGGTAGATATTTGTTGGTATGTATATTTTGATCAACTGTTCTTGTCTGTTTGCATGACACGCTCATTGATAAATTTAGCAACGAGTTAATTTTTCATGTGAAACAAACTCTTTTCTCAGAACTCTGGAATCAAAAAAGGACAAGTTGGTAAAAAAAAAAAAAAAGGTGAACTGAAAGACAAAACAGAAAATGGATATTTTTCGAAATATCAGAGTTGCTTTCGGCACCGTAGACCTTTTTAACGTCAATTATGATCATAATTATAGATACCGCTCGCTTTTGGGGATCTTTTTTTTTCCTTTCTTTTTTTTTTTTTTTTCTTGGTTGTTTTTCGATCATGGGATGGGGTTCGTCTTTGCTTATTTAAAGAAGGAAGATAGAAGGAAAACCAAAAGAAAAAAGTAAGTGCAGAAAAAATGTGGAAAATACGAACGCAAATAAATATGAAAGAAACCTTTTAAGTGTTTTTCTTTTGCCCTCCTTAGATATCTTTCAACACCCCCACCAAATTTTCGTCAAAATACTCAGAAAACATTGAAAAAAGAGAAATAACTTAAACCAAATATATCAAATATCGCTTTCGCCCGAACGAGCAAATTGGACAAGACGAAATGTTATATATATATATATATATATATATATATATATATATATATATATATATATATACATACAGATGCGTAAGGATCCTCGTCTGATTGAACGAAAATAACACAGTTTTTAAAATGAGCAATCGAAAGACGTTTAATGTAAACAGCGCTCCGGGGGTGAAGTATTAATTTTACATTACTCTTACTTTACCATGATTCCCTGGCGTCATTATATTTTGATGCAATATCGTTTGCAGTCCTTCGATATTTTCAACTTTTGAACTGGACATATCGTATTTCTGTTCCTGATTAGAAACTTCTATCTATTTTTTTTTTCGTTTTTCAAATAATCACACACACACACATACGCGCGCGCGCGCATAGAGGTATGCAATTCCATACTAAGTTTATTTACTAAAAGCTGAAAGTAAATTCATATTTATGTGGATAAATATTGTTCAGATTTTCTCTCCTTTTACTTTGTTGGTTATTTTCTTTACCAGTTTCTCAAATCTCATTCTCTCATTTCACTCCCCCTCACTTCTCTTTCATTTTATTACTCACTATAGTTTCATCTTAGTATTTCACTTTCTCTATTTTACAGCCTCACTCCTTTACTCTCTTTCCCTGCACACACACACACACACACACACACACACACACACACACACACACACACACACACACACACACACACACACACACACACACACACACCAATTTCCATCTCCGTTTTTGACAGGCTTATTATTAAAGGAATGCTAGAATGATTGCCTATTTGATGATTGCACTCAAAAAGAGAACGTGTGCCATTTTGAATAATTTGCAGGCATGTAGTTTATGATTGTAAGCTCGTTCCACAGACCATTATGAGTAAGTTCGATCCTCACTGGGTACCTTACTAGAAAAGATGTCCGAAATTCTAAGATGAGTAATTATCATTATTTGAAGAGTGGTTTTCAAGGTTCTTCCAATTTAAAAGTTAGGCGGAAAAACATTTTTTTTTTCTCTATAGTCCCGGCATCTGACCTTATGCCATACCAAGCAAAGCTATTAACTTTCTTTCTTTCTTTCTTTCTTTCTTTCTTTCTTTCTTTCTTTCTTTCTGTGAAGGTGAAATTCTCTGCTGAAAGACAGGCGGCAGCACAGAATAGATTTCGTTAAAGACAATCATTAGAAAAATATGGATTAACTAACGAGAAATATCATCAATAGAAAACTGCAGAATACAGACGCAGTTGGCATTCATAAAAACAGATGAAGGAAATAGAAATGCACAAAAAGTGCTTGGGCAATCATGCCTCGTTCGATTCATGACTGACAAGGCCGGAGATTGTCCCGTAGCAGGCTTCTGTTTCTTTCTATCGTAGATTAGTTACCAACCAAGACTACAGGACCCATTCTGTTCTCTTATTCAACCCAGGGGAGGGAAGAAGAAATAGATTCATATTTTTCCCAGTGGTATTTGCGCGCAAGTGAATGTAATGAACCCGACTGGAATTCGAACTCAGCTTTCCGATTTCTCATTCCGAGCTTGTATCCATTACACCATCGCCCAATTAAAAATGAAATATCAACTAAAGAGCGTGTCATAATAGAAACAGATAATGTATTAGGGAATACACTGGGGATATGCAATAAAAAAACAAAAATACGCAAGTCCCATAATATTAAAATCTGGGATTATGTCAACACTGGCCAAAATGGAAAGAAACAATAAGAACGGGAATAGGTGAGCTTATAATCAAGGTATTGACAGCTTTTGGGTTTGATAAAGTTTCGAAAGTATTATAATTGTTTAAAGATCTTGCGGGTACAGAATTTAGTTAATATTATAAAAAACAGGAATATTTATTTAAAAAAGGAAGTAAAATAAATAGTGAAAAAATATAAATATAGTCACCATTCAAAGGCGAAAATACATATTCAGTACAATCTGTTACAAAGAGGACACATAGATAGAACCCACCATTTGGGAACAACTGCTCTATAGAAATGGTGAACCGTAGATGAATACTAAGCAACTAAAAGACAAACATAAGCATTACAAGTTGCAGTACAAATATCCAAAGATAAATAACTGTTTTGTATATTACACAGATTATTTAATACGATGCAGTACAAAGAAGCTCATTAAAATAATAGAAAATCTTTATTTCTACAGAAAAGATATTCGAATAATCTATAACCTCTACTTGAAAAAACAGTCTGCTTGCGGATAAAGGACAAGTCTGTGGATTACCCGACTTAGCTTCCAAAAAAAGAAAAAACAAACACTAGAAGTCGCTTTCTAAGACTATAATTAGACTTTAATATTTTCCGTAGACACCCTAGAATGTAGGTCTATCGTGAAAACGCGTTTTTCATTGGGAAACACACACACAAACGTACGTACGCAAATTCAATTTACTTCAATTTCTCTAGGACTTCTATACACATTTTACACATTGGATAAAACAATTTTAATTTAAAAGAAATAATGAAGCTTAATATTATCAAATACCATCAGAATAGTTTCTTTTCTCGCACTTCTTGCCTGTGGAACTTTCTTCCAGTTTCTTGTTTCCTTACCACTGAGAATCTTCCAAATTTTAAATGCAACATCAACCGCCATCTTCTGTCTTCCTGAAACTTATTCTTTTATTCTTCTTTCCTTTCACTTGTCTTTCACACCCAGTAACCCCTTGCATCTTACTGGCCTTATTGTATTGTTTTGTGTGATATGATTTTAAAAAAAGAAGAATTTAGTTTGCTAATGCCGAAAATAACAAAAGCTAAGTGCCGGGCATAAGCAATAAAAACAGTAGCTTTGTCTACGGCTACAAAGATCAAGGGCAATAACATTCAATCACGTTTTATTGTTTCGTTTCCTTTTCCAGTTGGAACTTATTCTCACAGGGAATGCTTTGATGTCTTTAATATATCCTACCTGTGATATTAAGTGTTATAGAAACTCTTTTTTGTAAAATTCACCTTCATAACAGTTGGCTACGCACAAAAGCAAGAAAGAAATACCGACTTCTGCTGACCAATGAATAAACATAGGAAGCTGAGGGAAGGTAAGGCTATCATGTCAGCTGCCATTAACCATTGCTATTCTCATATTTCGTCCTCGTTTTTTTTTTCTTTGCATCGTCCCTTTATAAAACCATTTATGGAGATTTTATTCTGGGATCGTCAAGAAATATTTCTGGTCAAGAAAAATATGAGTACACCAGTCACAACAAAAATCACCGTCGCTACGTAATGCCTATAGCCATTGTAAGTAACATGGCGGTAGTAGAGAACGAATCTTATATGAAGGCAAATAGTGTAGATAAAAAAAAAACATGCTTTAATAGATTGGATCATAAATATCAGTATAGATCAGAACATATTGAGATAGATATATAAAAGAGAGAGAACAGGGTAATTAAATTGACTAGAGTAGGATATTTTTAAAACTGAACCATATAGAATTCTACAGAGATAAATTAGTATACAACACACGCTCACAGATACTAACACATACGCGTATATGCTTTCATTTTATGAATGAACATCCAAGTCAACATTCTAATTATGCTGTATGTTTGCTGATATCTGATGAACTCAAAATCAAACAGAGATGTCATGCCATGGCGGCCATAAAAGAATCTTTCAGAAAAACGATGGCGATGTACTTTTATTGCTTCGTGTTTTATGGTTGTGCCATTTCTTAACACAGGCTTCCCGATATTTTTTGTTTTGTTAAAAGAACGATAAACTAGAAGACCGTTACCTATTTTTACTGTTAGTATAGGAAGCGAGAGTCGTTTTCCATGAATCTCTGTACCACTTTCGTGGCATTCTCAATGGTCGTCTCAGCATTCTTCTGTAGACTACCATCTCTGTTGCCTCAAGTCTCCATTCCATCTGTGAAGAAATTGCCCAATATTCACTGGCGTATTGAAGATCTGATAATAAAATATAGTTTAGCGCCCTTTTCTTTCTTTATGATGAAAATTAAACTGTTTCTGAAAATTATCAAAGAAATTTAAAACTGAAAAATATACCATTCTTTAAAATATATGGAAATACATGGAACAATTTTAGATTTTTGTACTTTTGTTATCATTTTTAACGATTAATTTTGTTAAATTACATTTAAACAAATAGGACAATCATTCTGAAACAAGTAGGAATATCATGTTGAAATATTTCAAGAAACCTCATAAAAGTCTTATGAAAAAATATTTAACTAATTTTAAAATAAAACTGATAGATTTCTCTAGCTATTTTAAAATCTTTTGTTGCTATACATGTGGATTGATTGATTGGTTTGTTTAATGGCATATCAACTCCTTATGGGTCATTTCCTGCTGAAATTTAATTTTCTTGGGAGTTTTGAAGTAATAAAAATAGGATATATGTTATTCTGCTTTCACAATTGAATACATGGTAGATGATACTCAGCTTTTGTGAATATACATATTTGTGTGGACATAATTACTAGAGGCGGTGATATGTGCTGTTACTGTTGTAATTTTGTTGCAGTTATATTTTGGAATACAGTTTGATGTCTTTATATGGATTAATGTCATGGAAGTACACACAAACATCTCATCTACGGACCCTCATCAACAGACAAAAATAGCAAGCAAAATAAAAACAAAACAAAAAAACTTCCAAATCGTCAGCGATGTATTTCAAAATTTGCGAGCTTAGCGGAACGAGTTGTATTAGTTCTCAAACTGCCCGCTTGGCGACGGTGACTGGCTTTTCAATTGTAAACAAAGACGGGTGTACAGTATATAAAGTAGGATACATTAGCGCGTGTGTGAGAAAGTAGCTGTGAGAAATCTATTATTGCTGTTGTTTTGATTAATATATCTATATTAAGTATATATTTATTTATGCCATATATACAGTGCTGTGCAAAAAGTATCTCAGTCAAATAGAGTTTTAAAAAATATGTATAAGTAAAGGAAATGATACATTGTCTGCAATTTTACAAAAGAATTCTTAAGAAACAAACCTAAAGCCTGTTATTTTTTGTTTTTATGGCAAATGTGTAAAAAAAAGTGTAAAATATGCGCAGAAAAAGTAACTCATTAAAAAATGTGTCATTACTTTAAAACAACTTGTAATTTTATTTCCATAATTTTATTCTAGAATATTCTTAAAAATCCTAGAAAGTTCTAGAATTATTTTAAAATATATAAAAGAAACCAAAATATAATTAATTTGTGATTTGTTATTAAAAGCTATAGGCACACACCGGAATCTGTTAAAATAGCAGTAGTTGTTCTATCTGGTAAATTGACTTGAGAAATTACAAATAGTGTCAACACTTCTCAATCAACTGTCTCAATCAAATGTTATGGATTTTTCAAACCAGTAGACAAACACTGAACAGCACTCAATACTCAAACATATTAGTCACCTGCTTGCTGCCATCTGCCGAAAAACTCGAAATTGATCAATGAAATCTCATTTTTATGCAAGATAATGCTCCCTGCCACATATCAAAGGAGATGAAAAATTAATTTTCCGAAAAACAATGTCAATGTTATGGTCATCGCAATCTCCTGACCTAAACCCAATTGAGAATTTATGGATCATAATAACATTGAGTCTTTCGAAGTAAATCATTTAAAACAAACAAACAAAAAAAAGCTTTGACTGAAAATTTTATTGTGGAGTGGAACAGTTTGCTAGGAAATGACATCTGCAAAAATATCATTAAAAGTATGCCGGACCGAGTCAACAAAATTCTGAAAAACAAAGGTGGACGCATAAATTACTAATGACATTTTTCTTTTGCGTTTTTCTTTTACTAAATTTTATTATTTAAGAAAATATTATATTAACCTTATACATAATTAATACAGTATAAAAAGTGAGTCACTTTTTTGAACAATAAATATTTATCTTAAAAACAAAAATTAAAATGATTTAGGTTTGTTTCTTGAGATTTTTTTTTGTAAAATTGCAGACAATGTATCATTTCCCTCACTTATTCACGAACTCTTTTTAAAACTCTATTTTTTATCTAAAATATTAAGAAAAAACAAGATTGTTTCCAAAAAATTTGACTGACTCACTTTTTGTGCACAGTACTGTACATGTTTATAGTATTTACATTATGATTATAACTACTGGCTGTTACTATAGTGGTTTTATAACTCAAAAATAATCTCTTCCCATGTACAGACAAATGGCTTAATGGTTCCTCCCCATTCAGTTATTAGTCATTTTGTTTGGTTGGTTGGTTAAATTTGTTTAGTGGAATATCTACCTCTATGGATTATTTAATGCTTAAATCTAATTTTCAATGCAATTGTATACCTTCGGCTACAGATAAAATGTATTGTTAGTCATTTTACTATAATTATGTATTGTTGGCTAGTTTTTATTATATAAAGATGTATTCAGTATCTATCTATATTTCTAAGATTCACAAAGACGGTATTCCGCTCAGATAGATTGTTAGCTGCCAAGGCTCTGTGTGCCATCCTTTGAGTCGCTTCCTTGTAGATATAATTGACCCATTGATCTGAAAGTCACCTTCATATGTCTGAAACTCCGCCCACTTCGTGGAAATAATCAAAGATTCCCCAATCCTATCCAACCAGATGGTGAGCTTGTATGTGGTGAGTTTGTTCACCTAGGTGCCCACGGAGGAGGCACTCTCAGTAGTCAGAGACAGATTGGCCTCTGATTTATCCTTAGGAGAAGGGACCAGTATTCCAATAGATAATCTGATTGAGATGTTGACTTTATGTATACAAACAAAACACTTCGGAATGGATCACACATATATAGACAAGATGAGAGCTTAGCAATGGGCTCGTCATTATCACCAGCAATGGCGAATATATACATGGAATACTTTGAGAAAATGGCATTAGAATCTATATCTCTAAAGTCAACTATATGGTTAAGGTACGTAGATGACGCCTTCATACTCTGGCCCCACCAGGAAGATGTCCAGGCTCTACTGAACCATGTGAACTCAATAAGACCTTCGATACAGTTCACGGTGGAGAAAGAGAGTAACAACACACTCCCATTCCTAGATGTTGTAATACCTCAAACAGAGCATGGGTTCAAGAAACCGACATTCACTGGACAGTAACTCAATTTCAACTCCCACCATCCAAATAGCGTAAAGAAAGGGATTGTCCATGTAGAATAACAATAAAATAACAACACTTATCGGCGTAAGGGTCCCAGCAAGCGTCCAGCTGGCAGACAAAAATAAAGCAGGTTGTAACTCAATACAAACCTCGCAAACTGACTGGAATCAAGTTGGTATTTATAAACTCATGTACCAGCAGCCAATCACAGCCCAATCAATGGACTATCCCACTTGAGCACAATGAGATATCCATGGCACCATAAATAGCTCTCTTTCTCAAGGTGGAGGGGTCTTTTCTCAGCTTGTTCCACAACTGAGTGTTTATCATGACAACGTGATTGTTCTACAGTCCACAGCTTACAACCGAGCAAAAGTCATAAGTGGCGACCCAGAGACATTAGATAAATAATTGGTCAGTATAAGCAGTACCCTACAACGTAACCACTACCCTGAGTACATGGCAGCAGCCCCAATAAACTGGGATAGATGGGTACAAGAGGAGGACAACAACACTCAGAAAACAGCCTGCCTGCCTCATGTGAAGTGGATATAGGCGAAAATACAAAGGATCTGCGGTCTATATAACATCAGGATAACCTTCAAAAGCTGGACGACACTTCGCAGATATCTCTCCCGAGTAAGACCACCCACATAGAGGAGAACATGACTAAAGACTGTGTGTACGCCGCTGCTGAAAGAAATATAGAGGAGAGACAGGCCGCCCACTTAAGGTCTCAAAAACACCAAAAAGCTGTAACATGAGGGTAAGTGGAAAAATCAGGCGTAGCTGGACACATATGGAGAGAAAAGGGAAATCACCGTCCTCTGTGGGATCAGGTTGAAATCATAGACGAAGAACATCATTGGAAAATTCGTAAACTTAAGGAATCAGCGCATATGCTAAGCTACAAAAATCTCCTGAGTCGACCAAGCATAAAAATGAATACAAAATGTGAACCAGTATTAAGGAGTACCAGAGAAAAAGCGATAATAGCAAGGAAAATTGCAATATGAGCTCTGGTAAAAACATGCGATGATAACAGCAAAAATTGCAATATGAACACTGGTAAAAAATGGTTGCTGAAGACATTAGGTTTGTAATACCCAGAAATTCATGCACAGATGTCCTCTAGGACACATGGTACAGTGGATAAAGGCGTTGATTAGATCCTGGTTAAGGCGATGGAGAACTTGGAGAGGGGAATTAATAGGAGATAACTGATAACTGACATCCATTAGACATGGCACGTGGAACTAGAACAGTCTACCCCAGTGAGCCAAATAAATGGTTTAGTTTGACATTCCAACCAACTGAAGAAGGCCGGAGCGTACAACGGCCGAAACCTTGTGATAAATTTGGCAACAAAGATGAGGACGATAGTCCGAACAATGCAAATAGTATAAACATGCATTTCTGGTATTTTGACTATAATATATATATATATATATATATATATATATATATATATATATATATATATATATAATTTCACTGTGTTTTGTCTGGTGATTGGATTTGGGAACAGCAATTAAGAGGTGGTTCCACGCTCCTCAAAACCTTCAATCTTCAGATCAGAGGCTATGCTGCCTGATGTAGTTTGTCGTCATACCCAGAACTGTATATGTGTGAAGTTTGCAATAAGCTGTTCTCAGCGCAGATTGGGCACCACATAATTTAGTATTTGCATGTGAATGATAGTGTAACCATAGAATTTCAATTAAAGCTTATCATCCACTATGTGATAATTTTATCAACTCCAGCATTGGTGTCGGTAAAAATGGCAGCGGTAAAAATGGCAGCGGAAAAAATGGCAACGGTAAAAATGGCAAAAGTGGATAAATAGGAAAAAATGGCAATTCGGCAACAGAAAATTATAACCGTTCGAGAAGGATGGGCCTAAACTCTCATCCCTCTAGTTTAAAATAGGGCTAAGCCCCCTCCACCTCAATATTTTAAAATAAATATTTTTAAATAGATATTTACTCTAGTGTGTGTGTGGGGGGGTAGAAGTTTTATTATTGGCACTAGGTTCCTACTCCTAATTGCAGTAAAAGCACAAATCGTAGCGTGTTTAAGTGAATTTGATGACTATAACTAATTTTATAATTGATAGCTGGCATTAGAATTAGATGTGAATATATATATATATATATATATATATATATATATATATATATATATATATATATATATATATAAAATAAGTATTAGTGTTTATATATATATATATATAACATAAGTGTATTAGTGTATATATATATAAATATAAGTGTATTAGTATATATATATATATATATATATATATATATATATATATATATATATATATATATATATTAGTGTTGGGACGATTAATCGGAATCGGGGAATCTGAAAATCATAAAAGCGAAAGGTTACGAATTCCATTCAAATAAACTTTTTTTTTTTAATTGGAATGTTTTTTTTTCTTACAAATAATCAAATAAAACTTTTTTTTATAATAGGAAAGTTTTCTTTGAAAATATTTTTAAATAGTTTATTTATTATTTTTTATAATTGGAATGTTTTCTTTTTGTGTGAAAATACTTTTTAAATAGTTTATATTGCAAACATTTTTAAATACTTTATTTTTTTAAATAGTCTAATAGTTTTTTTTTATAAATAGAAATGTAACAAAATCGAAATATATTAAACGTCATAGTAATAATGTATCCAATATATTGTTTTTTTTTTATTCGACTGCATTACTGATTCCCACGTGTTCAAACTAGTGAAATTAAAAAAACAAAAAAACAACTTTAAGTGTACAAAACTGACGAGGAACTGTTTTCCGATAAACACCGTTCAATGTCGGTTTCTGATTACAATACCGGAAGCCGTCATCAAGTGGACCTATAATTGTTTTTTCTCAAAGTTTTTCAGTGTGTTCAGACATAATCGCCTAAAAAGTAAAATCTCATGGGAGGGGGGAGCTTTAGCTGAATATTCTTTTTAATTTGACAAACTTGTTTTTCCATTATGTATTGTATCCAAGATTTTAATAAACTCATTGTGAGATATTCATCTATATTTTTTTCCTTTTGCCATTTTTTCTTATTTATCCATTTTTGCCATTTTTATCGTTGCCGTTTTTACCGTTGCCATTTTTACCGCTGCCATTTTTACATAAATTCATAGTAATAAACATCAAACCAACTAGTTGTGAATTCCGATTGGCATTGTAATTGTATTTTTATTAATTTACCATGCACCTAAAAAGATTTCACCCATACGCTTGGTTATTTGGTTATTTTAACATGCAACACCGTTGAAAGGATTTACTTGATTTTCGATTTTAATAAAGCAATCCCTCGATTAATGCGCATTTAGTTAATGCGTTTTCGATTAGTGCGCTAAAATTTTTATATACCAAAATTCGATTAGTGCCTCCATAATACTCGATTAGTATAATCTTTCAAGAGATCTAATAGTCGAACATTGTTTATGTAAAGAATGTGTGTATTGATTTGTTTCTATATTTTTTGTAGAATAAAACCTCCATGTTTGAAATCTATAGTTTATGGACTGTAAATCTTGTAACAAAAGAAATAACTTTACTGTTCGTGAAATATAGAATTCGTCGGATATATTGAAAAAAAAAAAAAAAGAAAAAAAAAGCTCACCCAATATTCTAAATTACAGTTTACATTTTACCGTTGATGTTGTCAGTGTATCATTTGAAATGTTTTACCTCTGTCTTTTTTTTTTTTAAGTTGTGAGAGAAATTAGACAAGTTATCATATCTTGGTTGGTGTTGATTTTAATTGGTGTTAATTTTAACTGGTGTTGATTTTAACTGGTGTCAATTTTAAATGGGGTTGATTCTAAATGGTATTGATTTTAAATGGTGTTGATTTTAACCAGTGGCGTAGCTAAGCCGGGGTGGGGGCGAGGGAGCGGACCACCCCGGATGCCAGCACAAAAGGGGTGACACAATGTCACCCCCAACAAAATTTTTCAACCAGGCTAAGGTGCCAAAAATAGTCTGAAAACAGTGGTGGAGACACAGGGTTTCGCAGGCGGAATATGACTCCCCAGAAATAATTTATGACCCCCCAGTTTTGTCCCCCATCAGAAATTTTCTAATAAATTGTCGGGAAATTTGTGAGTAGGAAAAATAGCAATGTTTTCAGCTTTTGATTTGAACTGATTATTTTGTGGCATTGATTTTGTCTTGGATCATACATGTAAACAGTAACGTACCGGTCAGTAGAGTAAAGTAGAGGTAGAGCATGTATGAAAATTTAGCTTCTAGCTAACCATTCAGCATAGGGTGAATCAGGGTCATTGGGGTGACATTTGAGCGGACCGCCCCGGGTGACGTTTACTCTAGCTACGCCACTGATTGTAACTGGTGTTGCTTTTAACTGGTGCTCATTGTCACTGGTGTTGATTTTTACTAGTTTTCATTTTAATTGCCGTTGATTTTAACTGGTGTTAACTCTAACTGGTGTTCATTTTAATTGCTGTTGATCTTATTTGGTGTTGATTCTAAATGTTGTTGATTTTACCTGGTGTTGATTCTCACTAGTCTTAATATTAACTGGTGTTTATTTTAACTGTTTTTTTTTCTGAATCGACTGGCTGATTATTGAAAATCCTTTTTACAACATTAAAAAGTTCTTTTTATATATATATATATATATATATATATATATATATATATATATATATATCAAATATCCTTTTTTCTGTTACGTCCGTGGCTATTTTTATTTTAATATCTACCTCTTGTATTTACTGAATTAGAATTGTCTGATCCCATTTCAAAGCAACCGCTGTTGAACACTTCATATCACCATGTATTCATTCTCCGTCAGTAAGCAGTCAGTATGTATTTTCGTTTCTTACAAAGATTTGAATTGTTCCAATTTTTAAAGGAAATATTTTTTTCAATATCAATAACTATGTGCATTTGTAAAATAAGATATTGTGAAAGAAATTATGTAAAATGTTATAAAATAATGTAAATAAACAAAGTTATTTTGACAAAAAATAAAAACGAAAAACGGTTGGATCTCGCTTAAAAGTCAATGGTTTCGACAAGCATTCAATATTTTGTTCGATTTCCGATCGACTGAATATAGAAGAAAATGTAATATTGAACATGTGCGACTATAGAATATTGAAGAGTTTATTGCGAATATGAAGTAAAATTAAGTGAACTAATTTATGTAAGATATTATGGAATTAACACATTAATTCCATTTATATTTTACGCGCGCGCGAGTTTCCTCCCTTCCTTTCACACTTGTGCGTGTGTGCGCGCGGTTTTCACCCCTACCTTCCACTCACAGCTAGACATAGCAGTAACCTGGAGGAAGAATTAGCTCCTACTGATGAACTCACAATAGATTTTGAATTTTTTCCCGCGCGTTTTTCGGCGTTTCAAAACGGCCAGCGTTTGCAAACCAGTTGCCTTCCGACTTTCGACCTAACTAGACGGGCAACTCATTTATTCCGTGCCCTTAACCCATATGCGGGCCGGAATATCTTATTTCAACAATGGCGACCTCACACTTTACCAAGACTTCTTCTCGTCTTGACGTTACCCGCAGGTCAACCAGTTGCTTCCTGATCTTCAACCTGGCTAGACGGACAACTCATTTATTCCGTGCCCTTAAACCCATATGCGGGCCGGAATATCCTATTTCAACAATGGCGACCTCACACTTTACCAAGACTTCTTCTCGTCTTGAAGCTGCCCGCAGGTCAGACCTTCTCCGTTTTCGACCAGAAGACGTTAGAGACACACGACACGGTCGTGAGCAGAAACTTCGTATTCAACTAATGGCTTATTTTTATCCCTCGTCAGTGAACCAGTAAATACAGACAGGGATATCCTACTGACGAACAACTTGCTAATCGCAGGTCAGACCTTCTCCGTTTTCGACCAGAAGACGTTAGAGACACACGACACAGTCGTCGGCAGAAACTTCGTATTCAACAGGTGACTTACACTTACCCCTCGTCAGTGAACCAGTAAATACAGACGGGGATAATATTACCTTCGAACAAACCTCTTTCGTCTCCCTGGGCTCGCCGTAGACAACTCCACAAGACCATGACCGAACACTGAGTCCCTACTTTGAACCAAAAACACAAAATCACATACACTCTCAAATCATTGGACTCTGAACCAGTACCTTAAAAATAAGCATAACCTCACTTACAACGCCAAAAAAAATCCACAGTGAGTACTCCTTTCTATCTGTGCGCACATACACCTCGTGTCTAACGAGTTTCCTTTTTCAGAACCTTATAAAACTCTTTTTCCCGCCTTAGCCATCTTGTATTCCTATTTTGGCGCGGAACTTTTCATTAATCTCGTACCACGGGATAAGTTACTTGTTTTCCTGCATTTAATAAAATTAAAAATTACTCCAGTCTTTTTCTGTCATTCTGTGTCGGCTATCTTAATATATTTTATTTTATGCACTTGTTGATTGACCCCTTTCCTCTCACTGTTCATTCACGCATATTTTTATCTTTTTTATTCATTGCTTGTAGACTCGGTAGTTTAGTGTGGTGTCTGGCACAAGGCCACTTCGTAATAAACCAGCACTGCACGCTGCCGGGTCTGCAACAATATAAACTACGAAATTCTCCCGAAACATTTTCTTTATTAACTTTAATAATTCAGTTTTAATTTGCAAGAAAAATAAATGTTAAAACGCGAAATTGATCAGTTTGTTACGTGAACAGATATTGTGCAATTTAAGAAAAATAACGTGGATAACGACTATTATTACGAAAGTATTTATTTCAGCATGAATTTAGTTTAAATATAACTCCGTCCACAATTAATCAAGCAAAAACTATTTGTTTCTATTTCAATATATATATATATATATATATATATATATATATATATATATATATATATATATATATATATATTGGGTTGATTCATAATTATCAGGCGATTTTGTAGGCGTGTTATTTGTTTTGTTTACTTTTTAATAAAAATATTTATTTTCAGGTTATAAAAATGCGTATCGATAGTCATATGCTCCGGAATACTCATTTAAATATGTTAATGTTGAATTAAAATAATGAGAAAGAACAGTCTTATTAATTATTTTTATTTTAAAAAAACTGCTCAATACAATTCTGCAGAGCATAAATATTATAAATTTACTAATATTTTTGAAACATGGTAATTCCTGTGTGGCGATGGGACCATATTTTTAAATTAGTAAATTTATAATATATATATATATATATATATATATATGTGTGTGTGTGTGTGTGTGTGTGTGTGTGTATTTGGCGGCATATCCCCATTCAAATATGTTTCATTGAATAATATAGAAATATTATGTCCAATTATTTTTATAACAATCCTTTCTAGTCCTCTAATCAGTTTCTCGATGTTAAAATGAAATTCGTCAAGGAAGGCGCTGTAGTTTTTTCCTACCTAAGTTCTTTCGATATCCTCCGAAATCATTTTCAGGGGTGAATTACGAAGACAAACTTATTGTAACCGTAATCGCTGTGATGGTGATTTTTAAAAACACGCGTGAACCCGATCTGTCATAATTATTTCCAAATTTTAAATTTATCCGTTATAGTTATGGAATATTTTGCAAAACAAGCGTCCCCATATAAGGGTGCTAACCAGAAATTGGTAGAAATGCAAAATGGCATTAAATGTTGGTGAAATCCATTTCAACATGTTGCGGCTGCTGCACTCGTAATGTTGAGTGTTGGTTGGTTGATTTTGATATAGAGGGCCTTGAGAATTTAAAGGTTTTGTTTATTATTTTCATGGTGTAGTATTGTAGTTGGTGTTGTGAAGAAGTATTTTTTGTCAAAAAATTCCACGGATACAACGGATAAATTTAAAAATTTAAAATAAAGAAAGAGAGAACAGAGAATGTGAGAGAAAAAAGAATATCGGGTAAGTAAAAGAGAGATGAGCGAGATATAGAAAGTGGAGTAAGAAACGCTGAAATGAATGGAAAACATTAAAAATAGTGAATGAGAGTAAAACAGAGAGCGTGAGAAGAAAGAGAAAGAAAACAAAAAATGGAGAAGTTGAAAGTAAAGGAAAAAAAAAAACAGGAATTGGCATTTATTGCTCAAAATCTTTTGTTTCTTTTCGGATCGACATTTTTCGCCTTTGAATCTGCAACGCCAGAAATATGAAACAGATTAAAAAACGAAAAAGGTAACCATTTTTTCTTTTTTGTTTTCTTTTTTTGCTGAAACGAAAATTCAATAACATAGTAATCAGAGGTTTCTTCAAAGTGCCAACAGTATTTAATGACCAGATTCCTGTCTTGCTTTACAGAACCTCTAGCACTGAAAAGAAAATTATAACCGTCTGCCTGTATAGAAAACAGAAAGAATTTGGTCCATAAAACCGATACGCCAAATGATTTCTTTGAGACGTCCAGACTCTTGGAGGATCTACAAAACAAAGCTTCAAACAACATCGTTCTAACACAGTTTTAAATATAATTCTCTCAAGCTGTTTAATTGCTAAACGTGGGCGATTCAAGTCACAAAGCAGCGAAGCGTAACGGAACATCGAAAGGCGAGTGAATCTGGCCAATGGTAAAGCGGAATACTTTGTTTATAAGCTAATAACGGTCTGTCAAATGTGAGCGACTTGTTTGGTGGCAAGCGAAATATCTCCGGACATTGAAAGACGAATGAATCAGATTCATTATATATGCCTGATGACTTGAATACCTACGTGTCTACATACTGTTTATACCCGTTTTGAGGAATTAAACTGTTTATTTGCAAAAGAAAGAGCGTCTGATACTTTTGTTGTTAATTCTCGAGAAAAAAAAAAACAGATTGCATAAATCCATTTTCATATGCTTGGGTTTCATTAAGATTCTAAAATTGTTAAAATAGCATTTGGAACAATAAAAACAACCTATGGAATTTATATTAATAGCGGTTCCAAGAGAAGAATCTTCCATTTGTCACACCGTTTTCTGCAGGTAATATGTTAAACTTTGCCGTTGTTTACTGAAAAATATCAATAAACAAGTCCTATAACAAATTGCTCACCAGGTGGCACCAACTGTCTCTGTTGACTCCGATTATAAAGCGCTGTTGTTCGAGAAAAGATCCTGAAATTTATTTAGAAAAGTGAAAATGTATGGAAAGTGATTGTTAAATTATCCACAGTAAAAATTGTGTCTCGATTCTTATAATATTTCACCTTTGCTGGCAGATTTTCTGTTTTATCTCAAAATGTGAAATATTTACTAACAAAAGTGATAAAAGAAAAAACAGAAATGGAAACAGAATGAGATTGATTTGACGCCATATTCAGATACGTCTAAAAAAATTAAATTTAATTTTCTTTTCGGCACATAATTGTAACGTTCGCGTTTTTATATCTACTCCTGCATCTTTTACAAATATAAACTTTAATTCGATGAATCCCTACAGAACACACTAGGAGTTACGAAGAATTTGTTCACTTTGTCATTCATTTGCCTAATATCATTCTAATATAGAGAAATTTATATATCATATTCTCAATATATATATATATATATATATATATATATATATATATATATATATATATATATATATATATATATATATATATATATATATATATATATATATATATATATATATATATATATATATATATATATATATATATATATATATATATATATATATATACCGCCCTACACACACAAGAAAACTCAATAAAGAAAATGTAAATGAGAGGATTCAATCGGCGTTCACCTTTGCAAAAACCACCATCTGATCCGGCTCGATTTGTTAGCTCGACTTCGCAGAGATTCACACTCAAGCAAGGTTCATTTTGATCTAATGCACATTCACTCGTTCAAATCTATCTATCTATCTATCTATCTATCTATCTATCTATCTATCTATATATATATATATATATATATATATATATATATATATGATAACACCCGAGATAAATATATATGAATAGAATCTTGTATTTAAACAGATAAATAAATGGATAAGTAGATGGATGGATATGAATGAGATTCTGAAAAGTCTTCGGCTCTACTAAGAAAAAAATAAAGAAAGATTTAGAGCTATTCTTAATACTTACCGACATTTCAATACATGTGACACATTTTTCCTCAGGTTTTTAAAATGTTTGTCCATTGAATATATTTAATATTTGGTCAGTAAAGTACGGATTTTGGTAAGTCTTGTCTATAATTTTTAAGTATCTCCTAGCTAGAGTTATGCAAAGTTGGATAGAATGAAAGTTTCATGTATGTGTCTGTCTGTGTGCGCGTGCGTGCGTGCGTGTGTATGTTTGTGGGTATGTGTGTTGAAGTAGAAAGAAAGAAAAGAGGAAAATATTAGCTGATGAAAAGAAGGTAGAAAATTGAAAGGAACCATTAAAATCTTAAAACGCCTATTTTGAAAAGGAAGAATTGGTGAATTGTGAACGGAAGCACTAGAGGCCCGAGTGAATGCAAGAGACAAAGAAAAAAAATGGTCCTCTGTATAGAAGAAGACAATCGAACAATGGGCTTCTTATAAAAGTCAACTTTGAGGAGACGACACGAAAGTTGAAATCATCAAGGAGGGAAAGTCAGAAAGCGGATGGAGAGGACTTGTTATAATGTGTTTCAGGTAATAAAAAAAGTCAAAATTCAAGAACATACTGTTGACTAAAAGAATCGCAAAAAGGAAAAAAAAACGAAACGAAGCCTGGTGGAAATGACGTATGCTCTATGAAAATAGATCAGTAACAAAAATAATTATGAAGCGTTCAGGAAAAGAAAAACGAAAAAAAAAACAAAAATGAAACTACTACTATTATGAATAATAATAATAATAATAATAATAATAATAATAATAATAATGTTGATAAGTCAACAGCCTTTTTGATTGTCTACCGAGAAATCTTAATATCAACAAAAGAAAATCGAAGGCATAATTTGAAACGTCGACAATAAACATATCAAACGAGACAAGAAGTGTCAAAAACGCAAGAGAAAAAAAAAAAAAAAAAAAAAAACAAAAAAAAAAAAAAACAAAGCAAACGTGGACGAGATTTAAATGAAGGAAACAACACACACTCCACCACAAAAAGAGACGCCTGTCGACTTATAAAAAAATAAGAAACATAGACATATTAAAAGATTACATGTGTAAAACATAATATACACAAAAACAAAAAGACACGCATGCATGCACACGTAAACATATATCTTGATACATACATACATACATACATACATACATACATACATATTTATCAACATAAATTAATCCACGCTTGCGCAGAGCATGTGAACTTATATGAACTAAATATGTCATTCTGTATTAAATTTCTTTTAAAAGCAAGCCTATTTTAAAAATTTCTTACATTGATATATCGAAGGGAAATCTCAAATCATTTATGGGTATGAGCCGTTCTTATGAGAACGTTAAAAGATACGATAAATAAAGCTGTGGAAAGTTTTGGTGTCAATTTGGCAATCTTGATAAGCAGGCCGAAATTGGGATTTCGGTGTTTTCGGACGAAATTTCTGGTCATATTCACACCGTTTTCTTCTCACCGTTGCCATGTAACAACAATAGAAATCTGTATAAACCACCAATGACCATAAATAGAGACGGGATTCCGAAGACATGTGAATATAAACTTCACGATGATTTTCATAGAATTTATTTAATGTCCGCCTGATTACAATTTAAATGAAACTGATTGCTTAGTCTGTTCAGTCTTTTCAATAACACTTCATACCTACCCGCTTACGATGACATGTCAAACAAAAACACACGTGCCCACATATAATACCCATCGCATGATACGTATATATATATATATATATATATATATATATATATATATATATATACATATACAGTAAAGGTAAAATAAATTCCGTGTATGTATAATCCAAGTTACTTCTAGTAATATAAAAATATTAATATTGATCCTCAAAAAAGCGAGCTCGATGTATTTTCGTTATGGTAAATTACCCATACACGGATGGACTCTTCCAAGTTACAAATAAAAGCAGTTACTGCTTTTGTCAGAGGGTTTTTCCCTCCAACAGTCAGCTCTGGCAGTTTGGACTTAACATTCTTGCTCGTTTGTATTACAGATTTTCGTTAATATATTTGTTAACTCAATTCCACTCTTGTGCCTTTATTCTGGCCTCAACATGGCCACAACAATTTTATTTGTACAGAGCAATAAAATGAACAATCATTAAATTCTTTTAACCTCATAGGAATAGGCTATTTCGGCAGACAATAAAAGTGATCGTCTGTATTTTCAACCAGGGTTGAAAAGACAGACGATTCAATATATATATATATATATATATATATATATATATATATATATATATATATATAGTGTATCACAAAAGTGAGTACACCCCTCACATTTCTTCAAATATATAAGTATATCTCTTCATGGGACAGCACTGAAAAAATTACCTTTTGACACAATGAAAAGTAGTCTGTCTGCAGCATATATAACAGAGTTAATTTCTTTTCCCCTCAAAATATAGCCATTAAAATCTAAATCCCTGGCAACAAAAGTGAGTACACCCCTTAGGAAAAGTTGTCAATATTAACATACAACATGTCAACTGTCAATATTTTGTGTGGCCACCATCATTATCCAAAACTGCCTTTACTCTCCTGGGCATAATTATGACCAAACAACTCTATTTTAGTTTCATCTGTCCATAGTACTTTTCCTCAAAACGAATATTCTTTATCCTTATGCTCTCTAACGAATTTTAGCCTAGCATATCTGTGTCGTTTCAAGAGGAGTGGAGTCTTGCTTCGGATGCGTGATTTCAGACTATTTTTGTGTAGTTCATTACTTATTGTACACTTGGTTACTTTAATCCCTAATGCACGAGTTTTAAACCTTGCAACGAACAAAGTAATTGTGCTAAAAGGAATATTCAGTTTGTTAGAAATCATTTTGTAACTGTTCCCATCTTTCCAAAGAGACAAAATGTGTTGTTTTTGTGAAATAGTCAATTCTTTACCTTTAGGCATTATTAAAACCTTCTCGTAAGACTAGAAATTGCAGAATTCTCTGATAATGGCTAATAGCGTTAACTATAATTACTGATAACATAACTGGAACATTCTGGAATATACTTTTTTCACAATTAATTGATTATTTTATTCAAATAATTGATTTGTACGAATACTTTTTTCACTAGTTAGAATTAAAGAAATGCATTATTTTCTATTAGAATAAGAATTAATTAAGTTTATTATTATTTTTAATAGTATGTGTCTTTATACATAAAATGTGCTGAGATTTGTTTTATTTAAGGCTTTTTACATTTATAAAATACAATTTTCAAAGTGTACGAATATTTATTTCCCTCCACTGTATATATATATATATATATATATATATATATATATATATATATATATATATATATATATATATATATATATATATATATATATATATATATATATATGTCGAGAAGAAATTTCTGTATATTCGAGAAACCCTATTAAAAATGTCAGTGGGAGCTTTTTTTTCTTTAATACGATTTCTCGATTATTTAGACCTGTAGATGTAAAACAATAATCCATTGAGATGCGTAGAAAGATTAAAATTACTTTGTTTACGTTTCGGATACGAAAGTGAGCAGTTATGAACTTTCAAGTATCGAAATGAGAAAGATGTGCATAAAGGCGGTATAGAACCTTGCAAAACCACGAGGTTCTTTGTTCGAAGCAGGTCATTTCTAACGACGGTTTCTCTCGCAATGTGGGACGCAGGCGTGTACTGACGGATGTTTTTTTTTTTCTTTAAAGGGATTCTCGAATATTCAGGCCATTAGATGAAATAAGATATTGTAAATGAAACGTAAATAAAAATAACGTGTAAAATTATATATATATATATATATATATATATATATATATATATATATATATATATATACCTAAAGAAGAATATTTGTGAAATCCTATTAAAAGAGTCGTTTTTGTTTAATAACATTTATCGATTATTTAGACCTGATATCTGTAGTATAAGACAACGGACTGGTAATTGGTTGTATAATTTTTCACAGATGCAACACACTTGATTGAACGTATAAAGAGTGAATGTGCTAGAATTGATGACAATATGGTGTTGTTTCATCGAGTGCACATGAATTTTGCAAAGCGCTTCAACCTTTGCATCACAAATGACGAAAGTTATATTAAAGATGTTATTCGTTAATATTGCAAGTCAATAAAATCTTATTGAAAATTTCATTTCATGATCATAGTAATTATGAAGGGTTTTAATTATACATGTGGATGTCATGGATGTAATGCTATAAAGAGAAGTAATGATTTTATGCTATCTTAAATGTTATGATGCTTAACACCGCAGAAAATACCATCTTATCAGCACAGTGGGCTAGTATGCTTGCGTGATGCATTGCAGTTGACTAACAACTGCCTCGGTATGTAAACTACTGAAGTAAATATTTCTAGTTGAAACAATTCACATTATAACGTTGTGGCACACTTTTGGAATCTTGGTAAATACTACCGTATATTTCCATGTATAAGGCGACCTACAGATATGACGAGACCCAAAATCATGATGAATTTTATCTGATATCTGTAGTATAAGACGACCGACTCATATGACAAAACTGTAAATGGCGATGTTTCTAACTGAATGAAATTGGCAATTGGTAGGGATAATTCCAAGGAGGACATTAATCAAGAGAGAGCTCAATGTAAGTAACAGAGCAATACAATAATAATAATAAGTCAAGAAAATTCTTTGAAAGTCCATTTTTTAAGGATTTTCTTGACTTATATATATATATATATATATATATATATATATATATATATATATATATATATATATATATGGGGGGTGAGTGTGTATGTGTGTGTGTATTTGTGTGTGTGTCTGAGTTTCTGTAGAGTGAGAGAAATAGCTATAAATACTTGTATACAACTGACTGAAATAGTTATATACAAAGACTGATATGAAGAGAGAGAGAGAGAGTGCGAGAGAGAGAGAGAGAGAAAGAAAGAAAGAGAGAGACTGAGAGATGGGGATAGAGGAGAGTAAGAGGAAAGGAAAAAGCTCGAGAGCAAGATAGATAAATAGTTAGGGATAGGCTGAAAAAGGTAAATAAATATGGAAAATTCGACATATATACACACATACATACATATACATATATGCGTAGAGAGATAGCTATACATACCTACACACTAGCTGGCACTCACAGAATGAGATTAAATATGAAAATATAAATATAAAAGTATGAATCCTTTAAGATTGACCCATGCACCTATTTTGGCATCATATCGATCCTATTCCTTACTTATACATTCTTCTGCAGCTGCATTACGCTACGCTTCCTACTGCACCCACTAGTATATTCCTTGTTGTGAAATAGTACTTAATAAACCAATCTGGCAAACCATTACTAGTGTAAAAGGTTTCGATCCTCATTCAATGTTCAACATTTGTGACGTTGTGATATACTTTTGGCATCTTAGTAAATACCTACCGTATATTTCCATGTATAAGGAGACCTACAGATATGACAAAACCCAAAATCTTGATGAATTTTCATGATTTTATCTGATATCTATAGTATAAGACGACCGACTGGGACTCATATAACAAAACTGTAAATGACGATGTTTATGATGAGCTCTTTCAATCACATGTTCATGATCATAGTAATTATGAACGGTTTTGCATGTGAATGCCATGTTTTTTTTATGATGTAATGAGAAATAATGATTTTATGCCAGCTTAACACCGCAGAAAATGCCGTATAATCTACGTTAGTGAAAAATAAAGTTTGCATGTTATACTAAATATTGTTGTTATTTAACACCAAGATGATAATGAATTTTAATTAGAAATATAGATGGTATGTTATACTAAATGTTGTTATTTGGCACTACTGTGAGAAATAATGATTGGTGTGGACGCAGACATAGCTTAACAAATCAAGACGGAAGATTTGATTATGTTACTTGTTACTTTTTTGTATTGTTCAGCATAACATCTGCAAATTGTTGTATAATTGTCTCTTGAATATTATATTTTAATGTGAAATCAAGAAGTAAAAGTAGTTTTATTACATTTATAACTGCAATACAGAATTATGTGAATTGTTTCAACTACAAATATTTACATCAGTAATTACCATCTCGAGGCAGTTGTTAGTCAATGGCAATTCATGGCGCAAGTATACTAGCCTATTTACAAGAGCTGATACACCACAGGATTTAAGGTTAGCTTTTTGCAACTGCTCTATTAGACAATCCTTTATTTTGGTGGGTAATTTAACTTAAACGCAGAAATATACGGTATATTTAATTTCATCTTTCCTTGTTTGGCAAATATTCTTAATTTTCTTTTGATTAATCGTTTTGATCTAATGAAATGATACTGCCACTTAATCTTTGTCGAGATTTTTTTAAAATGCAGGTGTCCCTAAAATTTGGATATATTGGAAATCTCATTAACAATCATTTTTTTTAACCTCCACAGATTAAACATGGTTTTGACGAAAGAAGAAAGAAAAGATAATTGCAAGTACCGAAAATGTATGTAATAGAATTGATGCAGCACAGCTTCACCCAACATGGACTTCCCTATTTCAACGAACAATACGAAAAACTAGAAGGAGTAATTTTTTTTACTTTGGTTTGGAAATGACATGTCTTTCCTTATGCAATTCTTACGCTTTTAGCTTACGCATATTTCGTGAACTCAATTCGATAGAATTTTTTCTGTTAATTTAACATATATAACGTATACAATATAGCTTAGTCACTGTTTCATTTATTTTTCAAAGAGTGATCAAGGATTGCAAAAGCTTTCCGAAATATATCTGTTTTCCAATAACTTATCCACTGAAATTACAAGTTTTTGTTCTTTTTAATTCAACTTCATCAATAGAATCAAGCGTTTTTACAAGAAAGAATTAATTTCTTTTTTATTCTGGGATATGCTAAAGGAGAAGGTGTACTCAATGAAAATCACAGATGCAACACATTTGATTGAACGTATATAGACTGAATGTGCTAAAACTGATAATAGTGTTATTGCATCAAGTTCACGTGAATCTTTCAAAGGGCATCAATCTTTGCATCACAAATGATGGAAATTGAAGATGTTGTTGGTTAATATTCCAATTCAATAAAATGTTGTTGAAGATTTCATTTCTTGAAAATATGCATTTTGCCTATGTATCCAGACTTTAGGGACAGACTGTGTAATGTAACTAACAAATAATGATTGCATTATTTTCACATTTAGCAATGAATGCAACTTAATGACCAACATGTATGTAAATGCAACTCGAACCTAAAGTAGGGAAAAAGGGTTTTCATAAATTTTTCTATTCAAATGTTACAAAGAG
This sequence comes from Acanthosepion pharaonis, assembly GCA_903632075.3. Classification (NCBI taxonomy): domain Eukaryota; kingdom Metazoa; phylum Mollusca; class Cephalopoda; order Sepiida; family Sepiidae; genus Acanthosepion; species Acanthosepion pharaonis. The sequence goes on from CAHIKZ030003702.1 coordinate 1,101,743, forward strand.
TTTCAAGCAAATAGGTCGATCGTTCAGGTCATAGATCAGCTATGATCGCAACTGAAATCTTCGATACAGTATAGGACAGAAAATACTTCAAAATCAGCTTTGATCGTGAAAACGTCGTGATGACAACTTCTGATTAAAGAAGGTGTCAAATCAATCACTCGGGCCTTGAGATCTTGATTTAATCGACACTCATAGAGAAATTGTGTTGAGTGACGATAAAAGGACAGTTACTGTAACATAAATAGAGAAGGAAATAAAGAAAGACGAGATGAGATAAGCTGGATTAACGTGGACAGTTTTACATAAAGTGTAAGTGTAGATGATAAATGTCAAAGTTAACACAAAACTGTTAGGCACTTGTAAATTCTTTAAGATAAAATCAGCAAATGTTTTCGTTGAAACCAAAACTGTCTTAATTCTTGAAAAGAGTTCGCTTCTAAGTGGATTTGGGTCAGAAGAAAAGGATAAACTAAAATATGAACTACAGTACAACTTCGTCTTTAATAATTCGACGACCGACTGTAGAGATTCATTTTGATGGAGGAGATCTCGGAGCTTCCGGCGCAAATGTTAAGCGGTACAGCATGCCGTTTCCAAATTTCTGACGGAGTGATTGTGTCATGGTGCTATTTTTCTTACAGACTGTTCCCAAGGGTCCTACTGTAGTGTGCAGTCAAAAAAAAAAAAAAATTGTTCGAAATTTAAAATAAAAAATGGCAACAATTTACCCATCGTACCCTGTGAATTTCCAGTAAGATATTCTCTTCAGTTATTTACACAATAAACATGTAAATAATCACGTCTATTTAAAAAATAATTTTAATGATCTATAGTCACAGGTTAAATGTAGACAATTTTATTATCAAACAATAGCAACTTTAATTCGATAATTTACAGAGAATAAAGCAGAAGTGAACGGAAGCAATTTTCTTTCATAAGAAGAAACGATTGAATGATTGAAAATTTCCAAGAATATTTTATTATTCGAATGGACTTAATGCGAGCAGTTAATATTGTCTTTTGTTTTACAAGCATTATATTTGACAAATCTGCTATATTCTCTAGTGGGATATTGTTATAGTGGAACACACCTATTCTATAGTTAATAGACTCTCCCACCTATAATAAGTAGGTGTAGTAGGAGTCGCTCAGGGGGTCGGTCAGTCAGTCGACTGGCTGATCGGTTGAACTCTCTGCCTTCGGACGGGGAGGAACCCGAAAGAGGCTACGCCGAAGGGCGGATTCTCTTTCGGGGGTGGTAAACCGACCCTGAACCCGTTTATACGGGTTCAATGGGCATATTTTTGGGCCGAGCCCAGGCTCCGGAGATCCTACGTTAAAAGGCCTTGTGATGACGACGCCCTCGTTGGGGGGGGGTCGGTCAGTCAGTCGTGCCGGACGACCGTTAGTCGGATACTAAAGTATCAGCGACCACCACTAGATTTCTCTGCGTCATTACCTACTATATCAAGTTCCTAACGTTTTGTTCGTCGAGCCTATTTTGGATAAACTGTGTATGAATACAAGCCTCCACTGTGAAACCACTCCATAACACACATGATCTCATCCTCGTCGCCAAGTGTGTTATAGAGTGGTTTCACATTGGAGGCTTGTATTTGTACTAAGTCGGTCCTAAAATAGGTTCGACGTACAAAACGTTAGGAACTTGATATAATAGGTAATGACGCAGAGAAATCTAGTTGTGGTCGCTGATACTTTAGTATTCGACAAACGGTCGTCCGGCATCGACTGACTGTCCGACCCCCTGAACGACTCCTACTACTCCTACTTATTATAGGTGGGAGAGCCTATTAACTATAGAATAGGTGTGTTCCACTATAACAGATATCCAGACAACAGATATATTTTAAAGCTTGTAGTCTCATCTATTATCGAAGGCTTTTTTTATAATATTTTGATAATTGAAAATAGGCAAAAGAGGGCCAGGAAAATGCATTGTCTGTCAATTCGATGCTGATCAATTTGTACTGAAATCACTCGTTTAGGACATCTCCACTTTGGCATCTGTTAAATTTGACTTACACTTGGTTGGTTTAAACAATACACGTTAGACAGTTAAAACAACATGGCCACCTTTAAACTCACTCTACCAGAGAAAAAAAACAGTTTTAAAGGAAATTATATATGAGTATAGAAAATTAGGAAATCAGCCGATTCTTCAACCTTCGTTTAAACCTTACTTCAGGCGATTTCTTTCAATTGATATTCTAACGCTTTATTTTTTTAAAAATATAGCGTTCATAAATTTTTTATTTAAAAAAAAGATAAAGCGTTAGGAAATCAATTGACAGAAATCACCTGAAGATACCAAAAGGTTGAAACCAAGGTAGCGAAATCGGTTAATTTCGTAATGTTCTATAATTAAAATCTCTGCATGTTAAATTTCTATCTTTTTATATGTGTATTGAGCCCTTTTTTTAATACTACTGTTTCCTGGTCTGATTCAACTTTGATTCAATTTTATTATTATTATTTTATATATATATATATATATATATATATATATATAATGTCCCGTATTTTCCATTTTAGCCGGCTTTACCCCTGAAGATCCGTTTAGGTGAAGCCTACGTAGGTTTACCTGGCTGCTTAGGATTATTCTAGTATATATATATATATATATATATATATATATATATATATATATATTCTCTCTCTCGTCGAATTCGCGCAGATCAGTTCCTAGGAATCGACAACCCGCCACTTGTACAAGAGATTTGATTATAGTGGTGAAGGCTTTGTGCAGAACCATCCACACCTTTTGAAGGGCCAAATACCTTGTGCACTACGTGCACAAGGTTCCCAAACGACACTCCGCAGTTTGTAATGCAGAGATGTCCTTCTCCTACACCAGTTGCCAGCCAAGGCTATAGGACCCAGTCTGTCCTGCTATTTTACCATAGCTGGAGGGAGAAGAAGACGATTCATACCGTTCCTCCAGTGGTATTAGCAAGTAAGTGAATGTATTGGATTCCACTGAACTCGGCTCTCTGATTCCTCAATCCAAACCTCTATCCATTACTCCACCCGTGTATCCTGTATATATATATATATATATATATATATATATATATATATATATATATATATATTGATTGATTGATTGATTGATTGCTTTTATGGCTTTATCAAACTTTAGCAGGTTATTTAAAGCAAGAAAATATTTTTACATTGTATATATTTGGGGAGATAATAAAATGATTTTAGGGATACAAGTTCAAATAATTAACCTTTATTTGGGGGGATAAGATGTGGATACCTACGTTTTCAAAGGCAATTCTGCACGTGAGTATAAGGAACCCGACACAGAATGAGATGGAAAACAATTTCTGGTATTTTTATCTTGTTTAATTTTCATTGGTTAAGCAGACTTCATGTGCTTTTGACTAGTCAAGCAGCGTTCGTGTGCATAATTTCTGTTTATAAGTGTATCATAATTCTCATTTGTCTATGAGATATTCTTTTCACAATATATATATGTATATGTGTGTGTCTCTGTCTCTGGTAGGCATTATTTTTGTTTGAGTTTGTTTGCTTGCTGGTTTAGACAATTTTTAGGTTAACACCGATCACTGTGGTTACATATATATATATATATATATATATATATATATATATATATATATATATATGCTAGATTATTTAAGAATGAGTTTTATAAAGGTTGGTGATGTAATTATTTTTTAGGTCTGTTGGTAAACTTTCCGTGTGAACAATTATGTTCATTTTTAATAAGGGTGCCATTTGTCAAATCAAAGTTATAGCCAGGTCCTGTTTCTTAAATAAGTTTAAAAGGTTTTCTCACCGTAGGTCCGTCTTGGGTTCACAGATGTGAGCTTTTAGACTTTGAGACGCCTCTCCAATGTAAGTCTATTTACACTGCAAACATTTTATCTGCTAAATCCCGGCATCTAAAGTGGTATCAGGGATATTTTTTCCTAATTATGTTCCGATGGTCTTGGAGGTGGTGGTGAAGATGTTAGTATTAGGAACTAATTTATTTTCAAATTTTATAGAAAGGAGGCGACGACTAGGAATTTTGTGTTGTCGATGTTAGAAATGCCATTGGCGCTGTCTAATTTTGGGTATTTGTGGATTTTGTATACCCGTATTCTGATATATATATATATATATATATATATATATATATATATATATATATATATATATATATATATATATTCACGCTGCATTGTACGCTCGACCATGACATTCAAATATAAAAGGAAAAAAATCCATAATGGATAATTATTCACGTTTTAATGAACGCTAAAGCGTAAGTGTTAGCCATAAAGTTTAAATGCAAATGAAAAATTCAGTAATGCTACACATAGTTTTTGCCTTACCATTTGCACCCATGACGATCTCAGAAAGAAATGGAATGTACTTGGGTTATAAAAGTAATTCTCACTGTTAGAGTACATTACTCTCATTTAATTGTAATATACAGAAAAATATTCGTGATAGTGAAAGGATTATGGTCTAAATAAGCACACATAACGTTTGTAAATTATTCAATCAGACACACCCACACACACACACACACACACACACACACACACACACACATATATATATATATATATATATGTATGTGTGTGTGTGTGTGTGTGTATATATATAAATAATGTCGACGAATTTAATACGAAGAACTAAGATATAACTACGACAGAATCAAACACAAGAATAGATTTAATGAGAAAAAACATCCAAAAGAGAAAATTCTAACATTAGAACCAACTTATAAAAAGGCTGATGTCAATCACTAAAAGTAAAGAGAAAATAAAAACAATGATGCTGCGATTTTTCAGGCTATAATAAATGTGTGACGTCTCAAGTGAAGTATTTTTGAGTGATTCTAAGCCATCATTTCCGTTGGTAGGCTAAATAAATAAACGGTAAATTCTGTCTGTCCGTCCATGTGTCTGAAACCCCCTCTAACCCAGGCCACACATACTCTACATAGATATATTAGACATTTTTGGAATCAGGATGATCTCGGGATTGACAATCTGGCCTTCATCTGGTGCTCTCACATTCAGAATTGGGATTTGTCTCCGGATGAGGAGGGAGCAGTTAAAAATTCAAAATCTAAAATAACTGAAAAAATAGGAGCTAGCTTAAAAAGTTCACATAGTGCGGCTTTTAACCTTGTTAATAATAAATGTCTGCGCCGTTTTTGGACAGACCTTGTGAAATTTGAATGCAATAATCGTGTCTGCCTACATTCACTGTTTTAGTAAAGATTGAACATTGATAAAATGTTTTAAGGAAGGATATTAAGGAAGTTTATCAGACGAACTTAAAGAAAATATGATGTTGCTACAACTTTGAAAATGTCGTTTCATTATTATAAAGTTATCGCCCGACTAACTGCTTTGATTTGAAAAAATCTAACAATTACAGCCTGCTTATATTCGTCTGACTGAATTCGACCACTAAAAAGATCGATCGATCTAAAATTCCTCATAATCTGACGAGCGACTGTAAATGATAGAAATTCAATAAGTTGTTTAATTAATGAAGTAATTTGGAAGTTAATGAAAGTAGGTAGAAACAACTTCATCAATTATCTCACTTGAATTATTTATTAGCGCTTTTAATTTATTGTCATTTCGATGAATTTAAATCACAATTTAGGAGAGGCTTTAAATGTAACAATTTGTTTTTCAAAATCTCCTTTGTTTGGAATCCTGGGAAATCAAAATAGTTACAGTATTCTGTGTGGACAGCTTGTCGTTGGTTAATAGCTAAAGTAAAAGCCCATTGCATTGTTGTTATTTATAATGCATTATAACAATCAGCAGTATTTTCAAAAGGGCGGGCGTTATCAAAGACTAAAACTATAGTGACAAGGACATTGAAAGGTTGAAAACCACAAATTCAGGCACTATTAATTCCGTCCAGTTTCTTAATAATTTTAGTCCAATGTGTAAGGAATTTAGATTTTTATAAGCTAATTTGAGTATTTTCTGTAAGGTTGTAAATTTTTATATTTATTCTTCATTTTAGGAAAATAAATAGAACCATTAAAACAAACTGCTGCTCCAGTTGTAAAACAAAACGATATAAAAGCCAATGTTTTTATTAATTAAACATTAACATTATTCAGAAAAATATTGGCACATTATGGCTGCAGTTTTGCCTTCAAAACCTGAATGGTATTTTCTGTTACTGGGCATAGATTGAGGGATTTTCTTACAACCATTCTTGATAAACTGTTTTAGATACTCAAGACTGGAATATTGGGTGAATCTAACATATAAATCACTTGCCATCATTTCCAAAACAATTTTCTTTGGTACTGTAGTTTGGAGACGAAGCAAGACACAGGAAAAGTGATTACTAAAGGCTCAAAAGTTGACTGTCAGATTGTAACTGACATTCTTTTGCTGAAAGATTAACTTTTTATTCATTTTCAACTTTAGAATCAAACTTGTGTTGTAGTATTTCTTGAGTGCTCTCAAATTTCCGTTAGCAATAGTCAGACATCCTAGCCTACAGACTGAAGTTAACCCAAACATTAATACCTCTATCACCGAGCAGGCCTACAAAATCGTACAAAAACTCATTCTTCTAATACCTCTCAAGACAGGGACGTCTTTTTTCTGTGGTATATGAGTTCACTTCTGAATGTTGACCATGCGTATAGGTAGTAGGATAATTATTTTCATCGGAAACTTTGGGAATAAAATTAACTGATTCAAGGGTTTAAAATAAATAATATATTTATTTGGTTTCTTTAGAGTGATGAGTGAGTCCTTTGATATTCGGCGTAGCAAAAACTTCGTTAATAAGGCGGATATTGGTCGCAGTCTGGAGAAATGTCCGTTTCGGTAGTTGGAAGCCAGACCACAATAGGGGTAGTAATAACGTGAGAAATTAGGTCAGATGTCAATATGATGTTTTCCCTCAGCGGAAATATCAGTAGCAGATGACCGCTTGACTGTGTCTTCACGCGTCACACATGACTGCGTTCTTTTGTTCCGTCTCCTCCTTGGGGTCGTTCTGGTCTCTTCTTTGTGTCATATCTGCTGTTATCAGAATAGGCTCAGAGGTAATGGTGTGAACTTTGGTTTCGGCTAATCATTACAAAAAATCTTTTTGTGTTAAAATTTTTGATTGGCCAAATTATTTTATTTTCTGGTGTTACTTTCTTTTTCATTTTTATAGCGAAAGTTATGCGCGGAGCCTCTCTGATTTTTGGTATTTTTCAGTCACAAATAAGTAAGTTCTGCTCCTGCAAACTTTCGGTGTTTTGGGCCAGGTTCAGTCTTTTCTTCCTCTTTTTATTTGAGGATTGCCTGCTCTTAGGTTGGGAGAAGTCTAGAAAGAGACGTTCTGAGAGAAAGAGGTTTAAAAGAAAGCGCAAATGCCTTATTTTAATTTTAATTTTTTATATTTTTGTTTATATATTTTCGTTTTATATTTTTCTTATCAGGACTCACTACACTTCTTTACAGATCACATTCTACTGATAAATACTATTTGAAGATGTTCTCTGTGCGCTGGCAGCTGGCTTCTTTTTGGTGTTTATGCAAAAAACGGTTTGGTTCTAGCTGGCACCAGTACTACATGAGAGTCACTAGACAAGATGTTGATGAAAGAAGATTACGATACTTGCTCTACGTAGGCTATTGCTGGAACAATTTTCGACCGTCTTTCAATGAATTTTCCACAGTGTCTCTGGTGATTCCGCTTAGAAATTTAGATTTTTTCACCATAACCGCCAGGATTCCTAAAATTGCAGATCTCAGTAATTGACCGAAAATTTCCTAAATTTTTATAGAAGAAAGCTTTGTAGCACAAGCAGACATCTTGGAGCGCCATCACAAGCTAGTTTTGCTCCAAGAATGCTTTTTCTGTTGAACTTTAACGTTCCTTGCTTGTGTCAGAAAAAGAGGTATTTTTAAAGAATATTCCAGAGAGTCTTTTAGCGTTAAGATTACAGAAAAATATAAAATTCACAATAGTTTTTATAGTTGCTAGTCCCCGCGAAATGAACATTAATTACAAAATAGAATTTATTTGAATTTTAATGGAATTAGTAATGAAATAAAGTATCTATGAATGATAGCTGACGTTACCTTACATAAATAATCTGAGAACGAAACACCTAATTCAGCAATAAATTATTTTCTTATAATTTCTGGACGGAAAGTAGCTATCTAATCAGTTTCAGAATTGGTAACTTCGAACTGTGTAAGATTGTTCAGTTCCTGGATTTATTTCCCATTATTAGATACTATGCTGTCCTTTCTTCCAACTAATTACTCTTGCACTATGAAGGAGCCAGCAACGAACTCTGACAACTAAAACATGGAAACAAACAACCAATTAAACTGAGATTTAGTACAATTGAATTTTTTTGAATTTGACTTTCCCAGAGACATTGACAGCGTGAGTGAGAGCGAGGGCGAGACAGACAGACAGACGCAGGTACACGGAAGTAATTGCGCATGTTGTTGAATAATGCAAGCAGACGATTCTAATTCGTAGGAAATATGAAACGAAATGGAATTCCGAAGAGAGACTTTACTTGAAGTGATTCTTTCCACTTTCGTTGTTCTTACAACTGACCTTAGCATAAAGAAGAATTTTTATGCCTATAATTTGAACCAGACGAGAGAACCGTTATTTATAGGCGAACACATTGAAATAATCCCACTAGTACAAACCAATTATTCTGCTTACGTACTGTAAGTCGCTGAGCAGAATTATAATGAAAAGAATTCGACCATCGGTATGGACTATTAGAGATTTATACTAGAATTATTTAAAGTTAGTAAACATGGATGCGAAAAAGACATTGTTGGTTTAGAAAGTTAGATCTTCACTAGGTGTCAAACTATTTTTGCTCGTGTGTCAGAACAATGTTACCTGTAGTGCATAACTGTATATATAGGATTATAGCAAATAAATTATTAAAGGTTCAAATGACTTTCTTTGGACCGATTTCAAAATTTCGTGAACACACTGTTAATCAGGGTTAACTGTGAATTTGGTAGAAATATAAGTCGTTTGAACTTTTATTAATTTATTCACTATTGTCACTGTAGTTATCTATTGAGCACTTTTTTGATAAAAATTCTATTCGCCTTAAAATATATTAAATTCTAACATTCTATTTTGATATGTATTTCATATCTATGGTTATATATATTTTACGTATCCTTTCAGCAAGGCGATAATGCCACTAAGAAAGTACAAGGTGTGGAAGAAGTAAAACTGATAATGAGCGGGAAGAGGAGGGAGTAATCAAGAGGATAGTGGATAGCGATTGACATTGCATTTAATTTTTTACATAGATATTTGGCTAGAAATCATTGAGCCGGAAGGGAGTTCCAGAAGCGAGAAGTCGAAGAAAAGAAACTGTTAGCTGAACTGCAAAGTGATGAGATCATCCGAACAATTACCATAATGCCGCAAGGAGGCTATTAGGAGAGAAAGGGAATGAAAAGACTTTAGAAAGGACAAGAAAGCCAATCCAAAACAGAAAACAAGAGATAAAACTCTACTCCTGTCTAAAAAAGACTCCTCCATCGTCTTTTAAATAGGAGTAGAAGTTTATTCCTTGTTTCCTGTTTAGGATTTGATTTCCGATTCCTTCTAAAGTCGTTTCATTCTTTTTTACTCTCATTACCGCCCACCACGCGTTTTAGTGGCATTATTTGATTAAAATAATATAATCAAACAAATATTTCTGCTTGTTTTTAGCAAATTCGATTAATACGGTTTAATTAATCTGTGTCAGACATGTTATGCGTTGTCTGAGCAATATGCTTCAAATATGACAATCTCCGGAAACGTCATTCACATGAAATAATATGCAGTGTCGACGCTGAGACAATGCACAATGCGAATGGACCAATGAACCAACTAATGCAATGTTTCTCAGCATTTTAAGCAACAGCACACTTAGGAGCAAATGAAAATATCACAGCACACTTGGCAAAAAATTTAAAGAGTATACATTTTAATGTTATGAAATAAAACCATAGATTTTTTAAAAAATACACACACACAAATATGAAGTTACTTTATTTCAATGTTTCTATTCAACTATTTGTAGAGATTATTTAGTGTAAAAATTGCACTTGGTCTTTTTCCGCTATTTCTCCAATGTTTGGTCGAATATGCGATAAGCAGGCCCCCATTTCTTCTTCAGTTGAGCGTATTTTTTCTCGCTTCTTAATTTTGGTGTTATTTAGTCTTGAGAAACCTAATTCACATAAATAAGAAGTAGAAATTTGCAATAAAAATGATAAATCCTTTATAACTAATGTGGTATATTCCTTTTCTATTGAAATCCAAAATGTATCAATGGTTAGCATTGAATGTTTTATTTTTAAGCCATCGATCACTAGAAATGGTAGCCAATTCGTCTTCTTCATATAACTGATTATTATTAGTCTTGAGCCAGTGGCTCGGCATTAGCCTCTTTCCTTAAGGTTGCCTCTCTGTGTCTTTTCTATAAATACTTTCAAGGTAATTGTTCGGATGAGCTCTTCCCTAGATTTTTTAAAAATTTAAGCGCAATACGAAACTGGCGTCGAGATCTAATTACTTTATAGTTGAGCTTGCTAGATGTAAACGTAAATTTTATGCTCAGGAATGTGTCGTTAAATGTTGTGTGATAGAACTTGTATCCGACAAATGGAGTGCAAGACATCTTGATAATGTTGTGGTTGTCAAACCAACATATGTATTTACTTTTTTTGTCAGAGATACAATCTCCCAAAGAACATTTAAACACATATACAATGTTAATCTTTTTCAAAACATTAGTTGAGGGAGAAAAGTTATTGCGTACGATTAAGTTCATTATGTTACATTTTGTATAGCTTATAATTAGTTTTATTTTTTTTACTGGAGTCAGTAGAGAATATATATGGACGTATGAGATTTTTTTAGCATTTTTTCACCTAGTTTATAATTAGAATATATATATATATATATATATATATATATATATATATATATATATACTTTTAAGGTATATAAAATTTATGGGTAAGCGTGTTCAAAATCAGGGATAGAGCGTATGTAAAGATCAGAGATGACACTGAAGTCAATCTTCACGGCCAGAAGATTGCTTTCAAACATGAAAAACTGTCGTCACTATGTGTTTATCTCAATGACCACTGTTTTTTTATATATATATATATATATATATATATATATATATATATATATATATATATATATTTATAATTGTTTTTAATTTTTCCTATACAAGGCCCAAGAGACATTCGAGGTAAAGGGTTATAGAATAAGAGGAACAGTATATTAGGTTATGTGGTGAAACTAACTGTTGACCCTTGACTTGAGTTTTATATATATATATATATATATATATATATATATATATATATATATATATATATATATATATATATATATATAGTATAACGGAACAATTGTCCAAATCGTGTAACAGCATGGTATAATTCTCTATTCCACAAAATGTTTAATATCTAAAAAAAAAAGACACTAAACTAAATGAGTTTCTTTTTGCCAGGTATTCAGATAAGACATTTAGCCATCTTGACACCATTTGTAAGAATCAATGGAAATCCCTTTGAGTTATTCAGCTAGAAATAGACCAGGTTAAAATCATTTTATGTCAGCACTCTATATGTCTTCCCAACTGAGCAATGGTGAGAGGAAAAAGATCATTAAGGCCTTCAGTAATGGTACCAACATTCATACTTTTGCTTTTATCTTCAAAGTTCATTCAAGAACCGTCACAAACACGGTAAATAAGTATGAAAAAGAGGGATCGGTAGAGAGGAAAACTGGATCAGGAGGTCACAACAGCAAGCGGGATCATTATTTCAACTTAGAGCTAAATACGTTCATATTGTTCAAAGTAGAGTCCAACAGTGTTATAAAAACCTTGGAGAATTCCAGTAAAATATCTTTAATCATTTCTAAGATATAACGATTCAAATCTTAATCTAATAATTAGACAAGTTTGCTGTTACACGATTTGGATAATTTTGCTGTTACCCCCGGTATATATACTTCTGTGAATTTATATCTGCTGGCTCCATTTTTGTAACCAAAACGTAAACAATAGTAACTTTTACATGCATTTTTAATCCGACATTATATTTAAACGCTATTTTTATTAGCTACACGCAATGGTTTGGCATCTGTTACTATCTTTTTTTGTATTTACTCAGCCCCCCACGAGCTCAGGTTGTGATACAAGGTCGGTTTAATGTGGGGAGCCCGAGCGCGTACACCGGGGCTAGGAAGAAAAATTGCACGAGCTCCTGCAATCGTCGGTTGCGTTGGCGTCGGTGCGAGCATTTATCCCTCTCTCTGGCGCAATGAGAGGTCGCGGCCTCGGGCAGCTGTTCCCCAGGGCTGGGCATCACTCAGTATAGTTCTCCTTAGTTGCGACTCTGTCCTTTGATGGAGCCGCCCCTAAGCGCACTCTGCCGAAAGACAAAGACGCAACTGAGAGATGATAAATAGGGCGTTACAAACTACACGAGAGCAATTTAAACACTGTTACTTATCTTTTTAAACAGTGAAATTAATAACAAATCGTACTAGATCGATAAGTGCTAATAAAGAAAACGAACATTTCCCGACAGAAATTGAACTCATATTCCCTAGGGAGAGCATTCCTAGAGTTGAAGCGTGCTATTATGAATTTGGCCACTGGAGACTATCTTCAATTTAGTTTTTTTTAATGTTACGAGATGTTTGATTAACTTTTCTACTTTTGTGTTCCCAACACTGAATAACGTTTTGCTCCTTTTTATGTTTTCAAAACTCTTAGCAACTTTTCATTATCTCTGAAAATAAAAAATAAACATAAATTAAAAATTAAATATGAATATTATTACATATATTTATTTGCAATAACAGATGTATAATAAAACCTGACATCACAAAATATACTGTACATATATATTTTTAATAAGAAAATATATAAATAAATATTCGCATATTAAGAATATATCTAAATTAACGAAATTACTTTGTTAATATCATTTTTTAAGGAAAACGCTGACTTATCTGACCAAGTGCTCTGTTATTATCTTTACAGTAATCAGATATTATCTGATTTATGCGATTAATATTTACAAGGAATTAGGTGCGTTGACATGCTTCAAGATATTTTTTTTTGAAAAAAAAAATAAAAATTTTTTTTGTAGTTTGCGGACATGTTATGCGCCCGAATATGATTTTGATACTGAAATTCACTCTAAACATGATGTTGATTATGGGGATTTTTTTTACCGCGCGCTAACGTCGCTACCGAATGTGGCACAAAGTCGAGATTTAAAGTTGTTTTAACGGCAATACCGGGGAAAGATTGCCCAAGCCCACCTCTGCACTTTTGGGGACATCTCAGGCCAGGCGACGGTCAATGAACCAGTCTTCTTCCGAAGGAGAATTACTACTTGGGGAATGCTCCCTGGGGTTAATATTTTTTCCAACATCCCAGACAGAAGCTGACTTATATGCGAGGTAAGTATATGCTGCTGCTGATTATAAATCAACTAGTCAACCGGAAGACTACAAAGCGTGATGTTCACCGAAGCTTAGCTAAGTAAATACACATTTATTTTATATTTATATACATAACAGACTAGTTAATAAACATTATCCAACTATAAGAATTCTTCCAGGTTTGGCTGATTTTCCTATATATCTTCGTATAAAGACTTCTTGAGATTCGCTAAGACAACTCCGTATTGAAACACAGAAACAGATTCTGTTACAGGAAAACAAAAACAGAAGTACAACAAGAAAAAAACAAAGAAGAATATGAATTTATAGCTTAGAAACGTTTGTTTTCTTATTGATAAAAACAAGACATGAATAGATTTTTTTTTTTTTATCTGCTTGCCTCTTCAGCACAGACCACTTAACTGCTGAACCCAAGACGGTGAACGATAAGAACGTCAACAATTTCCATAATCTTATAAATGGTGCACAACCAGTTTCTTCCAATTTGGAAGTTCACTCAACACAGAAACATTGGACCTCTTCTGTGGAAATGATTGCATTTTTAAACTCTTCGATAAACAAGCGAAGACAAAACAAGGGAAACAGAGGCTATTTTAAATTTGACTTTCTCGAACACATGGAGAAAAAAGAAAAGATTCTTTTATTGCTTGTTATTCAAATCATTCCCTCTTTCGTTCTAAGCTTAATACTTAATAAGTTATATATTATTTATATATTATATAGAAGATTTGCTTCTAGAAAATAATTGTGAGTATTTGTGTGTGTGCTGAAAAGATAGGTTTGAAAAGCATTTTGTTAATTTTTGATGCATGCTCACCCAAAATGATATTGTGATGGTCAAGAAAAGAATATTTAACCACTCGTTCTATCTATCTATCTATCTTTAGGTAGCATATCTTCATTCAAACATGTTTCATGTTTCATTGAATCATATAGACATATTATGTCTATTTATTTTTATAGTAATCCTTTCTAGTTCTGTAATTAGCTTCTTGATGTTAAGTTGAAATTCATCAGGAAAGTCTTTCTTAACGCAAGTACTTTCGATCTACTCCGAGATCACAGTTACATGTCTTCGCAATTCAATCCTGAGGATGATCTCGGAGGAGACATAATATGTCTCTACTATTCAATGAAACTTGCATGAATATATATATATATATATATATATATATATATATATATATATATATATGTGTGTGTGTGTGCATGTATATATATATGTGTGTGTATATATATATATATATATATATATATATATATATATATATATCGCCGTGTCACATACGACACAAAAACATAAAAACTGAATGAAGTTGTCGGATCCTCATACGTCGAAATCGCCGGGAAAGTCTATAATTTATTTAGCTTTTGTGAAATTTAACTCAAATTATGCACACTCACATTCTGTCTATGTACTTATATGTAATCATATATATATATGTCTATGTACTTACATGTAATCATATATATATATATATATATATATATATATATATATATATATATATATATATATATATATATATATATATATATATATATATATATATATATATATATATATATATATAAAAACATATATATATATATATATATATATATATATATATATATATATATATATATATATATATATATATATATATATATGGTATCAAATGACAATTGAAAAAAAATTATTTTTTTTTCCATGTCGACAATATAGTTAAATTCCCAGATGAATTCTGGACAAGATAGATTGGTATCAAATGATACCAATCTATCTTGTCCACAGAATCTTGTCCAAAAAAAAAAAAAAGAAAAAAAATAATAATCCCTTACTATAAAGGTAATTTACATTAACCAGAAAAAAGGCTTAGACACAAGCGTCTATCTTTTTAATTTTGAATTTTAATGTAACTATAACAACAAAAACATTTCGATTTCATTTTTGCCTTGAAAAAGTCGGAAGACGAAACGCGTCGGCAAAATGTAAGATTTTTTTCCAATTGTCATTTGATACCAATCTGTCTTGTCCACAGAATTCATCTGGGAATTTAACTATATATATATATATATATATATATATATATATATATATATATATATATATATGAATGTATATTAATAATTGTCTAGTGTTTTCTATCTTAATTTTTATTGTATTATTCAAAGGATAAAGTGTTGCAAATTGGAGTCTCACTGGTACTTTATTCCGTATCACAGATTACCAACGTTTATTAATGAAAAAGATTTTAATTAAAACCAAATAAATATGATCTTCAATCCTTATTATTATTATTGATAATAATAATAATAATAGTATATACTGGTGTGCCAAATATTATGGGGCAGGTGACTATAATTGTGTCAGCGTCCCTCTATCGCGATGAAGAGTGATGTTGAGAAGTAGCATCTTGATTGCTCTCTGATACATTTATCTTGTAAAAAATTGCTCATAAACATCTCCACAATATCATTTTGCCTCACCATGCATAAAAAATGAACAAAATTCTTTTCAAACCTCTTTTAGGTAATTTGGATTCGATGACATTACATGGCACTCAGTTTTAGCCAAACATTAAGTACCAGCTTTCGGCTACTTCCGTTCAGTAAGGCCTTCTATTGCTTATACACTTGTGAGCATATATAAATGGATGTCATATGTTTCAAATTTAAAAAAATAAATGCCGTGTTCATTTTTTGGCATCCATTATCATCCTCCGTTTAAACTCCAATATTTCACGTCTCTTTGTCATGTGCAGCTTTTACCAGTGTTGACAGTGACTCAATAGATGTCAGAATTACAGTCGTACCATCTACCATTACTTTTACATAATAATTATCCGATTACTTTTATATATATATATATATATATATATATATATATATATATATATATATATGTATCGTATATTTTTGCACAACAGCTTCAACTTCAAATTAGTTAAATTTCGAGTAGCAGATGTTCGCACTGTAAAGTTGGTTGTGCAGAAGAGGAGTTGGGCAGTACAATATTACTAAATTCCAATTGCTTCTACTTCACTAATGGATATGAAGAGAGAACTTCCAAATCTACCAGGACACGTGCGGCTTATCTGACCAGTAGAAAACAGAAGAAACCAGACAAATGATAGGAAACCAATCAAACATTAACTGGGTTTATCACAATTAGTAGAAACACGTTGAAATGTTATCGAGGAAACGAATGGAGATGTCGTAGATGACCAAGAAAGAAGAATATTGAATTAATAACGAAGGCATACACTATGTTCGAGAAAAGGCTGGAATCGTTCAACGAGGCGGACGAGATTTCTGTCATGTCAACAACTTTTTGTTGAAATCGGCAAGTCCTATATGGCAAGTTTTCGCATTGTAATTGTCGTAGTACCTGGTGTCATAAATTCCCAGTTAGGTATATATGCAGACGACACTACCATTTGATCCTGTCTCAGTAGTAAGCCCAGAAGCAGTGACAAAGTTAACCTGGCCGTTGCTCTCCAAAAGGACCTTCAATTGGGGCAGGAAACAGCTTTCATTTAACCACCACGTAGAAAGGTTCCTTCTCCTGCCATCAACATGGTTGATGCTCGTCTCCGTGAGAGCGTCACTCTGCGCCTTGGTCGCACGTTTTCAAATGAACTGAAGTGGCACAACTACATTGAATCGATTACTGCATCTACTGCAAGGAAAGTTGGCTCACTGTGTCGTGCCAAAAGGTATTTCCAGTCAGAATTTATCTCACACATCTCCAAATTTACCATTCGTCCTTAGTGTTGCCATATCTGGTCTGGCGCTCTAGCTATTTATCTCGAGATCTGTAACGTGCCTTCTCGAATTCAGACACTTTCTCGCAGACGTGATAAGTTTTCCCTCTGTCTTTTCTACAAATATCTTCATGGCTATTGCTCTGACGAACTTTTTTTCCCTGGTGTTCTGACTAAATGAATTTAGGTACCATCATTTTATAGCTGAAACAGTTAAATGTAACCGCTATGTAAATGTAACTCGTTTCTCTCACTTATTATTCAAGGAATTGATATTAAGTTAATGTCTCATTATGTCCTGTTAGCGAAGTGATTTCGCCATTAATCACAGTAACATTGCTATTTAATTCTCTCTCTCTCTCTCTCTCTCTATATATATATATATATATATATATATATATGTGTGTGTGTGTGTGTGTGTGTCTGTGCGTGTGTCTATGATGTGGGGGGGGTAAATATTCCCAGATGAGGTATATCTGTAAAAGAGACAAAGTGAATGAAAAGAATGGAAAGCTATATTTAGTTTTTAGCCGGTGCGTTTCGTTATCTGACGGACTCAAGGCAAATATGATGATTTTATTTTGTAACATGTATTTATCTAACAGTTACTCAGAAGGTTTAAATTTAAGAACGTGTACAAATATTCATCAAGTTATTTAAAAAGTTTAGGTGTCAGAACCTAGATAGCATCTTTGAAATGAATGTTTAAAATTTAAAGACGCTCATAAATATGAATCAGGTTAACTGAAATGTGTAGGCATTTAAACCTTCATTATTTCATTTAGCATACCCGAAAAAGATTTTTTTTGAATTTTATACATGACTGAAAGTTGAAATGATGGATTTAGCAGTTTTAAGACACATTTGTTGTCTATGTTTAAATTAAAAAAAAATCAAAAATCCCACCTGTACTATGCAGAGCAGACCTTAGTTACAGTTTCTGGGAGAGAACGCATTATCTATCGTAATCAACAGTCTGAACAATGCCAGCACGCTCAAACCCTTGATCACGATGACACCTAAATTGTTTCGTGAGGGGCAATTGGCCGAGTGACTACATATGGCTCGGTACTTCTGCAATATATCAAGAGCTCCGTCATAAAATGTTTGGGTGATACCGATTAAAAACAAAACAAACAACAAAAAAAAAAAAACAGTACAAAGCTTAATTTTTTATCTCTTAGTATGAGTCCAGTATATATTGGGGTTAGAATAGATCAACTCCTTTTAGATGGACATTAAATAACTTTCCTGGTTGACATTAAATTCGATCCAGATCTCTGGAATTTCTCGACTTTATTTACATACTACATCGAACAGGAAAAACAGACTTGGAAAATCTAAAGAGTGCCATGGCGGCACGTCAGGATACGCAATGCTTTCCAGTATGAGGTACTATTGTGTGGGTGGCTGGAGGTTCTAGCTATTTCTGTATGCAACACAGAATTACTTAAAATGCATTCCAACTAATGTAAATATTTGTCCTTAGTTTTTATTGATGGAGATGACAAAGCTTAAACGGACCTGAAAAGGAAATCTCCTAAATGTTAATAGCCCATCTGTTACGAATAGAATTCTTCGTATAATTACATCGCCTCCGAAATATTAGCCTCCATGATATATAACATAATCTTCTTAAGCATCGGCCTGAACCAAATTACACAATAGCATTATTGGGAGGACATTCTTTGAGTTCCAATTTCTGTAGCGGTATACCTGAAAGTTCCAAAGAAATGAAACAAAATCTGCCGTGTCTCTTGATCATTTTTTCTCGATTTGTAGGTATGACCATTAGCTGGAAGAAACAGTAAGAGTTGCCGGATCTTCATTGAGAAAAAAGCTGAAATGATCCATTAGTAGATTTGTTTTTGTCCTTTAAGAGTTGTGCCAGTGATCCACTTCCGCTGCTGCTGATGTTGATGTCAAATAAAGTTATTTGGAAAACATGATTGTTTTTTTTCTGATGTTCTGCAAAAGATATCTACATTTCTCAGTATTGACAGCCATATTTTGTGTATATGTTTGCATGGTTAAAGAAATCAGCGTTCTAACGTTATATTGCATTCGAACGAAAGTTCCTTTCACACATGACTGAAATTTATGACATATACATAAATGACACCTAAAAGCGTCTTTTTATATAATTCGTGTGCGGATTTCAAATGTTTTATGTTTAAAGGGAAAATGAGATCTTTTATTTCCTGGAAGGAAAAGTGCTGTACAAACAGCAAAAATATATGTGCCTTTTATGGAGAAGGTGTCGTGGCTGAGAGCACTGTTCATTAATGGTTTGATAGTTTTACAAGTAGAAATTTTGATCTGGAACACTGAGAACGTCCTGGCAAGCTTGCTGTCCATGATGATGTCCAAACAGAAACGCTGATTAAAATGAATCTAAAACAGAGGCCACTAAACAGAGCAATGTCTCCTTAAATCTTTTCTTTTATTGTCCTCTCTACTTAATTCTTTTCCGCAGACATTTTCACTTTATAATATTAAACCAATGTATCTTAGTGGCTTTATTATTGCAAACTTTTGTTCCGGCCCAATATAATATTCTTAAAACAAAAAGAATTTCAAATAAAATTTCTTCTTTTGAACCTGTTCTTATTAAATTTATTTTAGCATTGTGCTTGTAATGTTTCGTTTACTTGTGCAATTCCTAATATGAGGAATAAAATCTACTGAGCAATTGGTCACGTACATATTTCTTTGGTCGCTTGATAAAAACGGTTCAAATTATTTTTGTTACGAATGTGGCGAAATCTGTCTTGGTAATTTTTGGAGTGGTTGAAAGTTAAAATAAATTAACTCCTTAACTGAGTAACCTTCACTGAATTTTGGAGAAGATATATTGTAAAGAATGTCTTTGGTGGACATTTATGACGAATATCTTCCGGATGACTGACTAAAGGCTGTGAATGGCTTATATGCGTGCGATTATTTTACGCGATGTATATTTTTGCCGAAATCTATCTCTGTTCGCCAGCAGCTGAAAATGACTTTAGTTTTGACAAATCGTATGGCTTTTCTTTTAGTGTTCTTTTAGATACCGAAGGAAAAACTTCCTGTTAATTTTAATGGCGTCTATCGTTTTAGTGAGAGTGACCAGAGGGTGAAACTTACTTGGAAATAAAAAAATTCTTTATTACTTTCTAAAATTTTTTTCATTTATTTGAATTCTTCTTCTATGTGCCGTCTCCATTGGCGATTATGACGCTTCCCGTTTTCTGTGTGAGATTTGTGTTTTTGTTAACTCTCTTCTGTCAACTATTTTCACAAGCTTGTTGGGTAGATTATTCGCTGTTTTCCTCTATTCCTCTTGCCTTCAGTAAATTCTGAGAATATTAGATTTGCCAAGCATTTTTTCCTTATTATGTGGACGAGATATTTCAATTGTCTATTTCTGATTCTAGGTATAAGTGTCCTTTTTTTTTTCAATCAAAAATATTTAACTCATTAAATATTTAAATATTTAACCCATTAAAAAAACAAAAATTAAATTTGCATTTGGAGACTAGGGCTTTAATATAAGAAATATCTAACCTCGCGGTAAATAACTCGATTTTCTTAACTGCAATAAACCACATGGTGCTCCACAAGGTTTTGACAAATTGATATCATTTTTTTCAAAACTATCACAGCTTTCGATTAAACAGGGTCCAGCAGAAGCATCTCCCACTTGTGCCTTCCAGAAATACCTCTCACATTGGCTACTGGATGCGGCAGAAATACATCCCACATGTAGCTTCCAAAAATATCTTCCACATTGGCTACTGCGGCAGAAATACATCCCACATTTTAAATTATCACCTGTGTGATGCAAATGAAATTAGACAAGTGGCAATGGTGTCTTCCTCTAGCTAATGTCATACCAATATGTGGGATAATGATGTATGAATTTTTATATACTAAGAACAATTTTAGCCGAAAGATATATGACAAAGTGGAAAAAGATTTAGTGTAAGGCGTCCCGTGATTTACGACTTCATCGGATTAAGATTAAGCTAAAACTTGAAGGAGGAATTTAATCTATCACTTGTAACAATTGCCACAAGAAATACATTGGAGAAACCTCAAGGAATTTAAATAAAAGATTATATGAACACAAAAGGGATCTCTTACAAAGCAACGTATTAAATGCATTAGGTGTTTACCGTAACGAAACTGAACACAATTTTGATATAAAAATGTTTCTCTAACTAAAAGAGAAAGCAATTAACTAAGACCAAAATGTTTATAAAGTGCTTTAATCATCAGATCATCCACAGTGACTTAGTGTTCGGGTTCTTGGCAGATTTTCAATTATCACAATGCGCGATATTGAATAAAAGAAGTGATGCAAACAAAAAGAAAAAAGGATATAAATAAAACCGGGTAGATTTTATACCTAAAACAAATGAAAAATCATAATTTAAATTAAAAATTCCCAGTGTGTCTAGTTTGTGTGCATGTGTAGTCACATCAACATAAACATATACTTCGTCAGAAGAAGTTTTAAAGGACAAAACGCGTCATACGAAAACTTTGTCGAGTTGCATTCTCATACATCATTCCATATATATATATATATATATATATATATATATATATATATATATGGGGGGTGTAAATATGTAGAGAGAAAGAGAGATTATTTTTTTAATCGATATCGCCCCATGCAAGATAGTAAAGCGACTAAGACACGGGGGTGGGGGTTGCAGGATGTGAAAGATTTAGGAACAGAAACATTAATAATGAGCGGGAAAAGGAAAGAATAATCGGGAAGAAAAGTCATTGGAGTTGGATCGACAGATAGTAACAGATGTTAGTGCTGATTCTTCTTTGGATGTTATCAAGGAGCTCTAGATAAATAGCAGTAGTACAAGACCATATGTGGCAGCAATATTCTAAGCAGGAACGAATAGTTGACTTATAGAGATGTATGATAGGAAAATTGTCTCGCCCGACACAGTGAAATATTCAACAGGGAAATGCAAATGAAAGAGACGAGTAAGACGTTAGCATCTTTAGAATCTGCACAACTCATCTCTGCTATGTGTGCCTGAAGGAATGATGTTTAAAGAAGACCAATCATCTATGTGTTTATTACTATGATTGCAAGTCTGCAAGAAAAAAAAAACTTCATACAAATCGCTATAAACCTGATGGGTTAAATAGCAAGGTACACTAGACTCTCAAGACACAATGACAAGCATTATGGTGAATCTCTAGTTCCTTCATATGCATATATACATATAGTAAAGTAAATATGTCTTTATTTCGATGTAGTCCTAAATGACAAAACACATCACACGAAAAATGTTTTCCACTTTGTAATTCATTTTCCTAAATTGCTCTGTATATATATATATATATATATATATATATATATATATATATATATATATATATCTCACTTATTATAAAACGCAAATTTTTTGTGTGTGTGTGTGTGTGTGTGTGTGTGTGTCTGTACGTTTATATATTGATTGGATTTACTACATTTTTCAACTGATTTCAACAAAACTTCACAGGACTGCGTAAAATTACCTTGCGGTGGTTCTGAGAGCGCCAAAAATTGGAAAAACACAATTGTTTTTGCACGAAATCAATTTGAAAACATGATTAGTCGCCAGAATGAAAGGGGGGCAACTCATATCGAGTTATACTTATAAAACCCAGGTTGTGTGTGTGTGTGTGTGTGTGTGTGTTTATATATGGGATCGGATTTCCTACATTTTTCAACCGATTTCAACAAAACTTAACTTTTTTTGGCAGTTAGTGTTTCTTATTGACTTGCACACTTTTTTCTTTATTTTTACATTCAGAATGCTTTAAAAAATCCATTTACAAGACAATTGTTTATAATAAAATTCTATTCAATCGATAGAGTCATAACGATTGAAAACAATGTTTTTGTTTCAGTTTGGGTTTGACCAATTCGTTAAAAAAAACAAAAAAAAATACAAAAAAAACAAAAAAAAAATAATTAAGACATGCGTGTCTGTCAACCTTAAACAATAATCTTTGTCAATTTTATTTTTCAGTCTTTATGATGGTCGATACTTGATCTATCTCTTACTATTACATCCCCGGGCAACGCCGGGCTCTACTGCTAGTTATATATATATATACACCTGGTAAAAATGATCTGTGGGTAAGTAATCCAAGTAGATCTTATTAATATAAAATATTAAAACTGACCCACAAAAAAGAGCTCAATATAATTTTTATTATAGGGTATATAAGTGAATTACAATTAAAGAGATCCAAACAATTTACCTCATACAGATGACCATTTCGTCCATGGGAAAAAGTTTCCTGGATTTATCAATGCAAATACATTTACTAAGTATTTTAGTAAATGTATTTGCATTGATAAGTCCAGGAAATTTCTTCTGAAGAAACGTGGGAATTCATTCATTTATTAAATGTGTTTGCATTGATATATCTAGGGAAAAAAACTTTTTTCTCATGGACGAAATGGTCATCTGTATTAGATTTGAGTGAAAGATAGTAACAAAATATATCTCTGGGTATTGCACAAGAATACATGTGTAGAATCTTTACTGTAAATAAGATGACCATTATTGAAAAGTTAATGTGTTTGAAAAACGCATTCCAAATCAGAATTTTTGATTTTTTATCATTTTTAAGGATTAAGTTTGCAGCATTATGATAGTTATAGAGGATCCATACATGGATCATTATAGAAATGGCATTGAACCATTATCAACAAAAACAATAATAATAATAATAATAGTAGATGGTGAAGAATTTGAATTTTGCTGGAGAAATGAAAAAATAATATAACATTAAGGTAACAATAGTGCCCATAATAAATAGAGTACTGGAAATGATCTAAAACAAAACGAGTAAAGCGGTAAGAGAAACTGGATATCCTAGGAAGGCTCTCCAAAGAACGTCGCTACTGTAAATAAATACGATGCTGAAAAGACATTGCTATCACCCAGTCACTAGGTTCACCGTCAGCTACTAGTGCTGCGAAAATTGAATAATAATAATAATAATAATAATAATAATAATAACAACAACAACAATAATAATAATAATAATGATGATAGACGCAAATATATGACAAACCTACGCCCATGACTACTGTAAAATGCTGAACAGGAAAATGATCTGAAATAAATGGATCGATATTTTAGAACAAATCAGATGTTAATCAATACACCAAAGAAACGGCACTAATTATAAATTTTGCCTCATCAATATTGCAATCAGAAATGCGTACAGCTAAATTGAAATAAGTGCATTAAGTGGAACGTGGTGACCTACGATTCGGGAAAATTCGTGCACTTCCGGCAGATCTGTTCGTCTTTTTCCGTTAGCGAAAGTCACCTTAAAAATGGCTGTTCGTTCTTTCACGAATCGATCGCTAAAGGTTAAAAGCTAGCATATTATGTTTTAATGGAACCACCACCACTTTGCCTGTAATGGATATAACATTGGTTGGATTTGTGCAATTAACATGGGAATCGTAAGTTCAAACTCGGAGTCAGATACAGGCTGCGATTTATTCGTAAGTGTAGATGCAGTAAAATAAAGACGAAAACATTAACAAAGAATACAAGACATATCACCGATTAATACATCTTTGATCTGCATTTGCACAAAAGCAAGACCAAGGGTTTTTTTATAAGCTTTATACATCCAAGCTATGGGTAAATAGCAGGACAGACCGGGTTAGGGTTAGCTGTGGATGGCAACTGGTCTACTGCAGAAAGAAATGGCAAGCAACAGCGGGAAAAAAATTTGCGTCGTCAGTCATGTATCGAAAGATACATGATCGCCAAAGCGTGTATCACGCATGGGACATAACTGAATTACATCCAATCCTAATTGTTTTTGTTTTGTTTTGTTTTTGTTGCTATAATGTGAGAAATATCATTTGAAACTCGTAAATCACCTTAATCAACAAAGTCATTTAATAAATGACAGTAAAAGCGGTCCAATCTCAGATTATTTGTAAGTTGTAAAAAATGAAATTCTCTGTCTTTTTGATACGAATGAATAGCTTGAAGGTGACTTTTCATCTTGGCGGGTTTCATTGAATCTTTAGTAAATATCTTTTCACATAGGCTTCCTTTCATTTACAGGCGAATACAATTTTGAAATATTTTAATAAATATTATTGAGACATCCGTTTATGATGTGAGGCTGCTATAATGGTTGATGAGGCTGCAACTAAACTTAAAGGAAATGAGTCAACATGCAACAATCAGAACAGGTAAATGTTGTTGTTTTTTTTTAAATTTCTAACATAAGCAATTGCCAGAGTTCAACCAGACCAAAAATGAAGTATTGCTGCCACATTGCGACCAGAGCTACTTAATCCTTACTTTCCATCAACGGAGTTCAAAATAGTTTGCGCGGCTTTGTGGTTGACGATTTTTTTCCAAACCTTCAACGTTTTCCCACAGATAGAAGGTTGTTAGCCTCTCGCTGCTCTGGGTATTGCAAAAGAATCAATGTCTACCAATCGTCCGTGCTTAGAATATTGCTGTCCCTGCTATTTATTTGAGCTCTTTGATAAAATCCAGAAAAGAATCGGCAATATTATTAGTCCTGATTTGTCGGCTCGGCTTCAATCATTTCCCCACAGCCGTAAGGTTGCCTCTCTTTGCCTTTTCTATAAATATCTTTATTGTAATTGTTCGGATGAGCTCTTCGCTATGGTATCTACACTTTATGAATTTAAAAGCAGTACTAGACTGGCATCGAGATCATATCAATTTACAATTAAGCTGGCTAGATTTAACCGTAAATTCTATGCCAACATTTGCTCTTCTCGCTTGGGGAAGCCCTTCCGGTTGCATAGTTTCCAGCCAATTTTAATCTGTAAAAATTCAAATGCAATGTCAATCGCTATCTACTGTCCTCCTGATTACTTTCCTCTTCCCGCTCATCATTAATGTTTTTATTTCTAATTCTTCCATACCCCGTAACCCCCTTTTTCTCAGTGTCTTTACTGCCTTGCATGGGGTGGAATCGATTAAAAAACAACAACAACAACAACAACAACAACAACAACAACAAATAATGTAAAACAGAATAAATCTTTTTACTTTCCGTTTAAAATAATAGCAACTATCAAATGTAGATTTCTCTCCTATGTAAAGTGAAATAACCAAGGCAATAATGTCTTCCTACTTGTCGTATGTATTGAGTGAAATTTCTTAAGGATACAAAATGTAATCGTCGCAATTTAATCGCCATCCATTGAAAATCGATTGAAACATGCAATAATGTTATATTGATATGGCTTTGTATCAACAATTCTAATCGACCCCCCAATTGACCCGAGGTAATTTTCGCTCGCCTAAAATGTCTTATTGACATATCTGGAAGTCAATATCACCCACTTTGGAGACCATTGCTTTACACAAAAGAAACGAGAATTTGACTCCTGAAGAGAATAATGTCGCTTTTGTCTGGTTTTGTGGAGGTTCACTTTGGCATATCCGACTTATCAGCCTCAATATTCATTAGAGGCATTATTATGGAAAACATATGAATTGTTTTCTTCTGTCACTGACAGTGGAGACTAAAATGGCAAAAATCGAAGCCGCTTTTTAACTCATTTTACCCCAAGCAAGGTGATAATGTCACTAAAACGCAAGGTGTGAAAAAGAATGAGAAGACTTGAGTGAGAAGAAACGTCAATAAAATAACAGAATCCAAGAAGACAGAAAATATAGTTAGTGGCAAAGAAGCAAGTGTAAGAGAGGTTCACAGACCAGAAGTGCGAGAAAATAATCTATTAGAATACAACTTACGATTACAGCTAGATATTTCAACGATAAAATGATGAGATCTATTTGCCAATCTAGTACTACGCTTAAATTTATGCGGTCAAGGAGAGCTCATGAGAACAATTGTCATGAAAATATTTATAGAAAAGACAGAAAGAAGACATGTCACAGCAGTCGGAAAGTGGCTGGTTCTGGCCAGTGACAATGACATTACAGACTGTTCTGTATAGTAAAAGCACCAGACCGGATATGGCAGCAATATTCAATGTAGGGACAAATGGTATATTGAGAATGTGCAAGATGGAATTTGACGAGAAATATTTTCTGGCACAACACAGTGAAGCAATCTTCTTAGGTGCTGACATGGCCACTTCACTTCATTTCATTTCACTGGTAAACGTATATATATATATATATATATATATATATATATATATATATATATATATCTGTGTGTGTGTGTGTGTGTGTGTGTGTGTGTATTTATTAAGATAACGTAGGATGGTCAGACTCACTACGGTAGTAACCGAGTGCGAAACCTTGTTTCCTAGCAAAGACAATAATGGGGGAATAAAAAAAAGTATAAATGCAAGCAATTTAATGTCAAAACCAATGTAGATAGAATTTTCCTGAATTTAATTCACAAACAATTTGGTCGATATTATTAAGAGATTAATTACTTGGCATGTCTAGCATCGTAAGTTTCGAACAACGGCCTAACGATCAGAACGCTAACGTTCTAAACATTTGGTCACTCGGCTGTTTGTATATAGAAGCACACACGCCCACATACACGCACATCTATCTTATATATGTATATTTAGGCAGCATATCTTAATTCAAATATGTTTCATTGAATAATATAGACATGTTTATTTTTTATACTGATCTTTTACAATTCTCTAATCAGTTTTTTGATGTTAAGATGAAATTCATCAAGAAAGGCGCCGTAGTTTTTTCCTACCCAAGTACTTTCGATTTCCTCCAAGATAATCCTTAGGGGTGAATTATAAAGACAAACATTGTAACTGTGGTAAAATCTGCATTTCGTTATGATGGTGATTTTAAAGAAACGCGTTTTGTTATAATTATTTTAAAGTTATAAATTTATCAGTTAAATAGGAGTTTTTTGCAAAACAAGCGTCCCAATATAAGGGAGATAACCGGAAATTGGTAGAAATGCAAAATGGCATTAAATGTTTATTATATGCACTTCTATACATTGTTGCTATATTTGTAATAAATTTTGTTGCGTGTTGGTTGGTTTATTTTGATATAATGGGCCTCAAGAATTTAAGGTTTTTGTTTATGATTTTCGTGGTGTAGTATATTGGTGTTGGCAACCATTATTTTCCTGTATTGCGAAGGTGGATAGGAATGTGTTTTCAGATGTACAATAGAATTTTTATCCGAAAAATGAAGTGTAATACGTTTTAATGTTGTCGTCAAACCAACATAAATACTTACTTTTTTTTTTGTCAGAGATATAATCTCCCAAAGGACATTTTAACTAATGTACACTGCTGGTCTTTTCCAAAATACTAGTTGACCGAGATGAGTTATTGCGTATGATTAAGTTCATTGTGTTTCATTTTGTATATATAATTATTTTTTTGGCATATTTTATATATATATATATATATATATATATATATATATATATATATATATATATATATATATATATATATATAAACACATATTTACGCATCATACACACACATCTACATATGTACAGATATAAATTATTCATTTGCCTGAAAATTGTATTTAACATTTTCATTTTGCTTATGGGTTCGGTCCTTGTTTAGTGCATTTACTCCTTCTCTTTTTCATAGATTCAGTTACGTTTAATAAATTCCTAAAGGCTATCAAGTGAATAATTAACAAAGCAATGTTCTCAGTGGTTAGCAAAGTATTCTCCTTTGAGAATATCACTAGGGATTAGAAAAGCACTCTGGCAAATTAGCGTATATTTCCGCGTATAAGACAACCTTCAAATCCCCAAAATCACCGTTAAAAATTAGGGGTTGTCTTATTCTACAATTCTAAAAAAGAGACCTTTAATTATGAGTGATGTTTGTCGGTAGGCTAACCTCCGCTTCGGTGCGATAATAACGTACATGAAAAGATTCAAATTATTAAACAAACTGACAATAAAAGCCATAAAACCATTTCTACCTTATATATTATTGGTATAACTTCATAATAAATTGCCTATTTGAAGGATAATTCCATGTCAATGACATCAAATTGCTGCATGCTCAGCTGTGAAAATGTAAACATTACGATTGCCTTCACACCAATGGAATGTACTATTATCGTACATTATCCTACTGTTATTAGCGGTAATTTGTGTTTGTCAATGAAGTATAAGTAAATGGCCATTAGTACACCAGGATGCCTGTAACTGTTTCGATACAGGCAAAGAAGACGAAGAAAGAAGAATCAGTATTCACAAGATATCACGTGATGAAACATAAACAAAACAATGGTTTGCCTCTTAGGGTAGGAAAAAAACATGAGATAGAATCGGTTTTGTGATTTCGTTTATTTTGAATTTCTAAGGATACAGTAACAACATTTCCAATAAGATCATGTTTATATAATCAATAACCAGTCGTCGTATACTACAGGTAAAGGATAAATTAATGAAGATTTGGGTTTTTTTTACCTCGTCTTATCTGAAGGTCGCCTTATACGCAGAAATATGCGGTACTTGTATTTTGACTTTGACCCTTACCAGACGAATAGAAGCTATGCTACATCGATATAACGCAATCTCGTTTTTAAAAATGAAGACTTTGAATGAAATAAAATGTCTAACAAATAGTCTTCATAGTTTCGATTAGAATTATTTGAGACCGGTTTTTGCACAGGCTTTTTACTGAAATGATAGGAAAGCCAACGACTAATCGACTCAACATGTTGTATGATTTCTAACGAATACAAAAACCTTCTAATGATGTGCTTATTAATTCTTTTCTCTTCCTAATGAACTGCTTCATTGAGCTTGTGCCAATTAAATTACCTGAAGAGAAATTTGGAAAGTGAATTCTCACCTTGGTAGTTTGAAGAAAAAAATATTTAATCAAAAACTATTTAATCATTGGATGATTCTGAGACGAGATCGCTGTCAGCCGTGATATCAATCTCTTTCGCACTCGGCAATCGCATTATTGTCAACAGTTCTGGTCACAATGACCGTCATTGTCTGTAAGGCGGCATCATTAAAGTCAATATCTTTCTAATAACAATAATTATCATCATTATGCAATGAGTTATTGACATCAGAATGGTGTCTGAAATTGTTGTTAGGTAACAGAAAACTTAGATTTCAAACTATCTTCTGATATCAGTCCCAGACTAATAACATCATTGCTTTAACCATCAATACGCATGCGTGTTGTCAGTGCAAACTTCAACTACAACTAATAATAATTGTTTGCAATATTTATATATACAATAAAAAATATGTGTTATTACTTACATAATATACAGAGGCACAGATATATATTCTATCTGCTACAACCAAAATACTAAGAAGGATATTGAGGATACTTTCTGTCACATAATCTCATGGGTATAATTATTCACTGATTGGGCATTGAATATTAATAATAATAACGTTTGTTAATACAAACACACACACACACACACATACACATATATATATATACTGTTTAAAATGTGGTATATTTGTGAGAGAGGGCTGCTCTATATCATAGAATTTTAGAGACATAGTGTGAATATAGAAAGGAACACAACACCTTCTGCTGGTTCCATATATAGTGGAGGAAAAGGGAAAACACCTGAAGCTGCTTCTTTTCTTTAGAGCTAATTTATAGTCCAGACCTTGAGTTTATTTATGTTTTTATTTTATTTTTTCCAATATACTATCTTAGTATCTAAATTTTGGTATTTGAAATAAAGTTCATTAGATTTAGATTATGGGTCAAGATGTGGCTGTAGGTAGCAGAGTAGGAATTTGTCTGCATTTAGAAACGAACACATATATTGTTTAGAAGTCTCTATTGTTCCGTGAAACGTTATTCTTATTTTCTCTTTGAATTTAGGTTTTCAATTGTTGCTGCAAACTGGTGTTGTTTTTTTCATATTATTTTCATGTGTTTTGGTTTAGATTGAGGTTTTTTGGTTTTCCTATATGTTTAGAAAGTATTGTAAAATTTGCTTATTCTCTATTGTTAAATGGTATTTTGTGTGAGTAGTTTCGCTGTTTCCAGGGGACATGCGTTATTCCTAAAATCAACATAATCCTACATCCAGATCAGCCAGTGGTCAGTAATCGACTAACATGTACATCATGTGGTCTCAAATTCAAATCAGTGCAAGGGCATAGTCATCTTAGACGACAAGAGCAAGAAGATGAAAATCGGATTTGGTACGAGTTTAAGAAGTGGTCATGCTCGGTCGCAAATGGATTTCCACCATATGTATATATATATATATATATATATATATATGAAGGAAACCCTTTATTCTACATTCAACAGCATCACTTGATATGACAACAGAAGTGTTGAAACAAAATGGCTATTTTTGTAGTGATTTTATAACATAAATACGTTATAATTTTCGAATAAATTATATTTGCTCTATTCTGTATTGAGCACTCTTTTACGAATTGTATTTTTGGTTATTGGAATTTATTACGTATACACCAATCCTCTACTTGGTATATATATATATATATATATATATATATATATATATATATATATATATATATATAGTTGGATTGATGTGAGTTGCTGACCCTGGGTTGCATGCTATTTGCGATCGTCAGACAAACTGATTAATTTTTAAATTTTGGATTTATATATAGTTTGCGTATATCGGTGTTTTTATGGAAATGGGAGGAAAAATTGTCGTCGGAACGCCACTCGTACTTACACAAACATACATACACACACGTACACTTATTGACGTGCGCAGACACACACGCACATGCGCGCGCTTACACACCGGAGCTCACACAAACATAAACATATGTGAACAGTTTGGGACACATGGATGCACATATATGCCCAGTCACACACTTTTCACATATGTTTATGTTTGTGTGAGCCCCGGTGAGTGAGTGTGGTGTGTGTGTGTGTGTCTGCGTACCTCAATGTGTGTACTTGCTTGTTTGCGTAAGTATGAGTGGCGTTCCGACGACAATTTTTCCTCCCACTTCCATAAAAACACCGATATACGCAACTGTATATAAATCCAAAATTTTAAAATTAATCAGTTTGTCTGACGATCGCAAATTGCATGAAACCCAGGGTCACAAACTCACATCAATCCAACTAAATATGTTAGCTCTTTCACTGATATTGAGCGGTTTCCAATAAGTACCGCGCATGCATAATATATAAATATATATATAAAAATAATATATATATAAAATATATATATATATATATATATATATATATATATATATATATATATAAATATACATTTCACAGACACACAGACACACACAAACATATATGTATATATTTCTATGTTTTTTTTATTCTTAAAGTAGTTTGGTATATTACGTTAGGTGAGAAATAGAGAGGGAGAGGTAGAGAAAGGAAAAAAAGAATGGGCGAGACAATCAGACAGACAGACAGACAGGAACGAAACGCTGCTGGAAAGTTCTCGGTTTAACCAAGGAGTGATTCCCCAAATGTTCTGAAGTTTAATCATTTAATTATATTTTGCATGCTCGGTCAAGGGGATAACTTTTCATCACTTCCTCTTATGAATAAATAAACATGATATTTATATTCAATACTTTATAATGCCAATTATATTCGCAAATTTTGGTATGAGCCTGTTTTTAAATTTTATTTATTATTTCAGGAATCAAGTATATCAGATCTTCTATTTCCTCTCGTGCGGTGTTCCATTAAGGTTTATTGAAAATATTAAAAATGGCCGAAATTACTTCGACAGGATTCATATTAAGATTCTTGAGAATCGCTAAATAACTTTCTCATTTGTCAGTCCGTTTTCCTTCCAATTGACTAATAACAGGACACCTAACCCTGCATTCCAACTTATGCCATTCTCCTGTTCCTGTGGCCGGAAACACTGTGAAGCGAATTAATCATTAAGTGTTGATTAAGTGTTGATAAGTAGTAAATGTACAATCTGAGTAAAAATATTGTCTTTTTACTTATAACTCTGTATGTAACTACAAATCGTCGTCGTATCCAAGAATATAATTTCTTCTTTGCTGATCGTTTCCTTTACGATGATGGCTATAATGACTAAATTTGCCGCCAATGTCCAAGTTCAGAACTAGAAGCTTCCAGTTTCGCCAAAACCGGCTCCCGTCATCCATTTTCTATCACCGTTTAGCTTTGCAAGAGTCGGTTGAAGGTGAAACAAAATCAGAGTAGAAGAAAGTGCCATTGGCGTCAGTTTGTTTCAGGTGGACCTCAACTTGCCAGGAAGTGAACCACAAACTTGATTTCATTACCTTCTTTTGCGACCCATGTGGAATGAGACATGCAGTATCCAGTTATGAAATTGCAATGGACTGCCGCTAACTCTTTTATAGTTTTGAGTGGCACCTTCGGTAGCATGTTCGTCATGCATAGCCATTTTCTTCCGCTCTTTTGTAATCGTCATCCGTTTGTTTCACCATTGGGGTCTTTGGGGGTTGTTTCCGCTTAAAAAGTGTTCTCAACTTCAACCTTGCCTCCAAAAACCACAAATACAACTCGACTAATATAACTTGAGTCACAAATAAGAAAATGATTTCTACAATTCTTTATATTATATATATACATGTAACTTTTGCAATGTGTAATATCTATAATATAGAAAACAACGTGATTTGCATTTGTATTCTACTTAGAAAACACCGAAATCTTGCAT
The DNA here is from genome assembly GCA_903632075.3 of Acanthosepion pharaonis. Taxonomy (NCBI): domain Eukaryota; kingdom Metazoa; phylum Mollusca; class Cephalopoda; order Sepiida; family Sepiidae; genus Acanthosepion; species Acanthosepion pharaonis. The sequence continues at coordinate 1,135,650 of CAHIKZ030003702.1, forward strand.
TGCTTTCAGTTCAAACTATACTTTCTTTGCATTGCTCTCTGTTCAAAATATACTCACCTTGAGGTTATTCGTCAACTCGAAGGATGCATCCTTCTGGCATTACACGGATATCTGTTTTTGACAGTGCTTGCAAGCAATGTTGGACATATGCTTGGTACTAGTTTAGTTGTGTTCCGGCTTTTGCAAGAATGACCGTTACCACGCAGAAATGGGGTTCTATTTAAAATCTTATATGTTATATTTTCTCTTTTAGTAATCTGCTTTGAAGTTTACATTTTATTTTAGCCACATTATTGTCATGTTATTTTTTTTTAAATGACTTATCTCTTAAGGCGGTAATGGCTCTCCACGGGTCCATTTTCCGTATTATCTGTGAATTGCTATAAATTCTTATTGGGTAAAATATCGAAGTGATTTGCCGTTGCCTTCTTCATTGTTTTGAATTCAGAGTTTCCCTTCACGTAGATTAGTTGATGACTTTGTCGAGAATTAGGAAGGCCGGAGTTAGAGAGAGTATCGAAGGACCAGAAGAATAGGTAGGGAAAACAAAGAAAAGGTTTATTAAATACTCATACATAGAATGGAAAAACGTGAGTAAATTGTATTTACTCACTAAAACCCCACCGCCCTCGAGGTCAGGTTGTGACACAAGGTCTGTTTAATGTGGCGGGGGGACCCCGAGCGCGTACGCCCGGGCTAGGAACAAAAATTGCCCACAGCCCACGCAACCGTCGGTTACGCTGGCCTCGGTGCGAACAGATCCCAATCTCTGATGTAACGAGAGGGCGCGACCTCGAGCAGATGATTCCCTCTCAGTATAATTTTCCTCAGTTGTGACACTGTCCTTCGACAGACACGCAACTGAGAGATAATAAATAGGGTATTACAAACTACTCGAGAGAGCAATTTACAGATTAAGAAATTAAGTAAATCACCTGCTGAAATGTGGCTACTTGCCATATTTATAAATAGGAGCAGTCCATTGTCACAGTAATAGGGGAGAGCAGGAAGTACGGCGAGTCCTACTCTACAACAAGATAGCTGATGTTGAATCCATAGCTGGAAGAGAAGAGATTCGTTCATCTTTTTTCCATGGGTAATACTAATAATGAACACAACAGTCTAGGCTGGAATTTGAATTCAGGTGATCACTTTCTGCTCCGATAACCACATGACATTACACACGCATGCTCAGTTCATTACACCGTTTCCCACTTCCTCTCGCACACTGAATATATCAACCTACAATGCCGGACGTTAAAATGTATAATTGTTTTTTAAGTGGTCAGATTAAAACTTCCTCGAGCAGTTAAATCGTAAAGCAAATCAGCATAACGAAGTTATACACTATGAAGCCAGACTCTGTTTTATTTCGTTTGGCAAAGACATCCATAAAAAGCGTCCTTCAAACATCTTTATTTTCCTTGTATTCGCCATTTTATAAGAAATAATATACATCACATCTTCCTCAAAAGTTGAATCGTAGGGCGCAGAAAAGTCAAAGGTGAAATAGACTGAAGAGCATTAACTGATAAGACATGATGTCCTCTAACCATAGAAAGTGGAATGAGAAATATTTACTCTGTGGACTGAATGAAAAGATCACTTAACAATTCTAAAATATTATCGAGTACGACAAGAGACGGTTTTCTTTTGTTTTTTCACAAAAAATCTGATAAGATATCATGAAGTCATTTCCGACCTTAGATCTCTGGTTGGAATCCGGAAGTAAATGTGTATATAACAGAAATAATAATAATAATAATAATAAATAATTAACATTCCTGATACTGACTAGAAACAGATGAAGTTAAACTAACAAGATAATGGATTTTGGACAGTCTCTCCATGAATTTGATTTTTGGGGAGCAGCTAAAATGGGAAATTAAACAAACAGATCTCGCCAGTTAGTTAGCGACTAGACATCCGAATGCTTCCAACCAGGAACGAAACCCGACTGAGATGGTATCAGTCAGAGTTTCTACCACTGAGCTATCTTCATTCGGCAGAGAGCAACAGATAATTCTAGCGTATTGTTTTACGAATGTAAATACAACGCCAATCAGAGGACTCTAATTCATTTTACTGAAGAGCTTTGTATTAGCACAGGTGGCTGTTGTTTATAGAATCAGCCTATCTCTCAACAGTGCTCAATTGAAATATATTTTCAAGAGCTTATGTATGTATGTATTAATAAAGAGAAAAGGAAAAATGTTATTGTTTTTTCAGAATTTTTAATTTTAGGAACGCTCATAAATATTTATCACGTTATATGAAAAGTCAGACAAGCTATGGAGGACACGAAGTGATACAATTCAATGTCTAATAAACGAAAGTGAGTAAGAAAGGTTTTGAATTTTGTTAATGTAAATTAGTATTTACATTATTTAGTTTATTTGTTATATATTATTGTACCGACAAAACAAAAGAATATAGTTATATGAAATACTTCTTATAACAACCAGAACATCCTTGATACTGTGTGCGTTCTTTTGTGCCGTGTCCATTCAAGGCGTTGACAATCATAGCTCTGCACAATTTTACAATTTTCTTTGTAGCTGTTATTGAATTTTGTCTTTTTGTTATCTTTCCTCATCCTTGTTCTGCTATCCATTTACACAAGCTCACTAGGTAGGTTATACGCTGTTTGCCTTCAATTTGCCCTGTGAGTGTCAAATTTACCAAGCACTCTTTCCTTATTATGTGCCCTATAAATTCCATCTGTTTCTTTTTGATGTTAAGTATGTCTCCATTTTGTTTCTATTTTCTTTAAAGTTTCATCTTTGCTCACATGTTCAGTCTATGGTATTCTCAGCATCCTTCTGTAGAACCATATTTCTGCTGCTTTTAAGTCTCTTCTTTGTCTGTGAGGAGATTTTTCTACATTCACTTACAAAGATGACTGTCACCATAACACAGTGAACAAACAGAATTGTAATTTGTACTAAATATTTTGTATGCTAAACCCAACTGTAGATCCTTTAGCAATTATCAAATTATTTAAATATTTCATACACATTTTTTAAAATTAAATTAATATACAAAAAAAAACGTAGTAAGTAAATTTAATTCTATATGAAATTATTGTAATTCTTATAAAATATTTATATACACATTACCGGTGTTGTCAAACTATGTGAAAGCGTTCTTCACATGACTTCACATCTATGGTACATAGATGTGAAGTCATGTGAAATTTGCACCTTACATCCCATGATCTGCTCCCCGACAAGCAATATGGTTTCCGCTTTGCCCGTTCTACAGCTGATGTGCTTACGGCCATCACTGAAATTGTTTACCAAGCTCTTCATAATAACGGAGAAGCTCGTGCTGTAGCTCTAGATATCTCCAAAGCGTTTGATGGGGTTTGGTATGCCGGCCTTCTTCGCAGGCTTCAGGGTTATGGAATTTCAGGTCGATTGTTTGACTTGATACAATCATTCCTGTCAAACCATGAATTGAAGGTCGTTCTCAACGGATTCTCCTCCAGCTTCTATCCCACAAACGCAGGTGTTCCCCAAGGCTCCATCCTAGGCCCCACTCTGTTCTTTATCTTCATCAACGATCTTCCTGACATCATAGATTCCCAAGTAGGCATCTACGCGGACGACACTACTATTTACTCCTGCCTCAAAAACAAATCTAGTGTCACTGACAAAACTAACCTGGCCGTTCGTCTCGAAAAGGACATCCAATCGGTTGTGGACTGCGGCAGTAATTGACTGGTTAACTTTAACGCCTCAGAAACAAAACTGCTCTCTATTAATCACCGGAGAGAACCATCATGCCCCACCCCCATTAGAATGTCTGACGCTCAAATTCTCGAGAGCTCCTCTTTGTGACTACTCGGCCTCACATTGACTGCTGACCTGAGGTGGAATAAATGCAGTGAGTCAATAACTTCGTCCACCGCAAGGAAAGTTGGCTCCCTGTGCCGCGCCAGGAAATTTTTCTCGCTGGAGTCGATCCTTCAAATCTACAAATCGCCCTTGCATGGAGTATTGCTGCCATATATAGTCTGGTGCTCCTTATGTTTGTCTCAAGGTTCCTGATAAGATCCAGAGACGGATATGCAACGTAAATGGCCCTGATCTAGCATCTCGTCTGTAGTCGCTCTCTCACAGACGTGCCGTCGCCTCCCTCTGTCTTTTTTTACAAATACTTTCACGATAACTGCTCCGAGGATCTGCTTTCGCTGGTTCCCAGACTTCATGAATGTAAGCGTTCTACTGGACTGGCATCTCGCTCACACCCTTTCACTGTTAAATGTAGCCGTCTCTTCTACTCCAATAGCTTCATGTCTCGCACCTCTCGCTTGTGCAACTCCCTCCCCTCTTCCTGTTTCCCTGATAGCTATAATCTCCAACTATTCAAATGTAATGTCAATCGACGTCTCCAGATGCCCTGATCTATCCCCTATCCTTATCTTCATCCTTTACTCTATCACTCCTATTTGCTCTCACTCCAACTGTCTGTAATCTCTTGCGTTCTAGTGGCTTCCACCCTTACCCTTGCTTGGGGTAAAAAGCTAAAAGAAAAGTGTAGCTGATAATTCTTGTCTACAAAACTAGTTTCTAATCATGACGAAGACGGTCGAAAATATTTGAAGAAAAACAAAGACAAAAAACAAAAAACTTTAGGCAGTCTACACGGGTCAACAAATCTTTCAAAAATAGTAAAAATTAATTAAAATAATGAAATAGAGAGACCTTGAAGGTTGAATTTAATGCAACGAATTCTTGCTGCCTAAATATACAATATACAATATATTATATGTACACTAAAGTTCAAAGGTTTGAGGAAACCCTTGGTAATTTTTTAAATTGGCCCCCAAAATAGTTATTTTCTACTTTAAATAAAAAAAAATTATTATACATGGTTAAAAAAGGGAGACATGATTTTTTATTAGAAATTTTATTATGACAAAAAAAAAAGTATTTTATGATTAAACCTTGATTACTGCAGCAAAAATCTTTGGCATTCGTTACAAAAAGTTTCTCAAAGTAAAAGTTTCATAATTGATTCCATTCTTTTGAATCTAAGAGCTCTTTTTCATTTTTTTCACTTTTCTGTGAAGTTGATAGAAACCAGTCTGTCATACTATTAGAGAAGAAACCAGTCTGTCATAGCTATTAAAGAAGAAATGGATTTATACCTTTCCCAAAGGTTATTAGCAAAGGTATGAATCCATCTCTACTCCACTCAGCTATAGGGAAATAACACGTGCATAAACTCATCTATAATGTTCATGTTTTATCAACGATATTTTACAAATCAATTCTCATAGTCTGCTTAAGAATATAGTTTTATAGCATATTCTGAAAACGTCATATCAAAAAATATGTTATTTTACATCATATTCTCGTTTTCTTTAATCACACATTTGAGAACCAGATAATTATTATGACTCCGATTTTGTGGAACATCGTTTACAATGTAAGCGTCAATATTTTTAAAAGAAATTTCACTAGATTCTTTGGAGCTGATTCTTATCTTCATGTTCAAGATTTACTAATTAATTTGACTTTGAAATAATTCACATAACAGATTTCTTAAAATATTTTATTCAGTTTTATCCATATGACACTCTCATGACCGGTTTTTTAAAATTTTTATTCAATTTTTATGGTATTTTGACAATAAAATGGTCACATAAAAACAGCCTATTAAAATAGTCAAATAAAAACAGCCTATTAAAATGGTCACATAAAAACAGCCTATTAAAATGGTCACATAAAAACAGATTATTAAATTCTGTATAATCCAAAATATTGAAAATTGTGTAAACTGACTGCTATATAATTGTCATATAAGTCAAAGAAATTCTTATTGAAGATTCTCAGAGGTCAAATATTTTCTCCGGAAATTTTGAATTCTATGTCAAAGAATAGCTTTCAGATAAAATACCCGACCATCTGCTCCCAAAATGGTGCAGCATTTTCAATTATCATATTTCTTTGACTTACCGTAATACCCGGGTATTCTAGGGTTTCTGAGATTGTTAGCAAGCTAGTATAAGACAATTATAAGCAATTCGATTTTTTCTTCATCGGGTGCCACAATTTGTAGTCTTAGCCATGACGAAATTCATATAAACTCAAATTTCCTAACATAGCTTCCAAAAATTATCGAACATGTTAGAGAAATTTGGATATACTGTAACGTTTTTTAGTCTATAAGCTTTCAGGACTTAGATGTTCATGGCTCTCCACATTTTCATTATTATCTTGGGAAAGATAGTGTAGTAGTTTTATGATGCATTGTCTATGGTTTTCCATTCAGAATTGTCCTTCTAGAATGACTGCCACCCTAAGCTAGTGAACCCAGTCTACCTTTCTATTTGACCTATTGTTGGTCGGAGCGGGGAGTCGATTCATACCTCATTCAAGTGAATATAAGGTTAGGTCGAGACTTGAACTCGACTTGCTGATTCCACTGTCAGTGTTGCTAACTATTAAGCTAACTGCATACTTAGTAAAATTAGTTTTGGCAAAAGTCTACAAAATGGGGCAGCTAGCGGGTATTGGGACTAGTTTGCTAGCAATGCTTCTACGACAAACGCCTGTCTGTCGTTCTATCTATCCCAGTTTGTTCATGTCTATTTGTTTGTTTGTTCAACTCCTCTAAGTCTGTCTGTTTCTACATATCTCTGTGTGTGTTTCTTGCAAATCTATGGAAGCCAACATCACGATTTCCATGTTTTTCTTCGTTTGGTTTTGGCTGTAGTCTCATGGAAGGAGGAAAACCGCGCAGGTAGGTACAACTCAGTTGGGTGCCGGACTAAAAATGAAGTGAAAGCTGTGTGTGTGTGTGTGTGTCTGTGTGTGTGTAAGGGAGGTCGGTAGAAAAAAAAGGAATGGTGATAAATGGAATTTGCTTCCTCTTGTTTTTTTTTTGTTTTTTTTTTAGCTTTTTCTTCAGTCGACACGTCGCTACTGTTTCTTTCGGTTTCGAACGTAAAGAGAACAAATCTGTAGCGGAAGACAGACGAACCGAGTAAATGAAATACAAAGGATGCCTATATATGGAAGAGATCTAGAGAAAACGGAAGGAGGGAAGTGGAAATTGGCACGGGAAGCGGAAGAAGGAAGGTAATAATTTAGGGCTATGACAGAAAAGATTCCATCTAAATTAGAACGGTCAGATGTCTGTTAGCGTAATACACCAGAAAGGCATGTCGTAGTGTTGTGATTTTTGTTCGGGCAATACTGTTCAAATACTCTAACTTAGAGAATGATGCAATTTACATTACAATTTGGTAATTCATAGGTTCAAAGCCGTACTCACCCTGATGATGATTTGATTTTTGTATGTTTGTTCGTGTTTTTGTTGTAGCGGAATGACCACCTCATCCAAGATATTAGTCATGTATAAATAATGCTTCAAGGCTGGAGATAATGAAATAGTTATACTAAATAAATGAAAATGTGTTAAGGGATGCAAACATTTGAGAAATCTATAGTGGGAAAAGAAAACAAACAAAACAGTTTATTAGAACGTGTATCAAACCGTTTGATTAAGGCTTTGAGATTGGAATTGGTGAGACGCAGAACCCCTATTCCTAATTTAAAAAGGATATGTACATAACAGAATCTTCTAATGACCGAGAAAGCAAAGAAAAATACCAATATTTTCCTACTCAACCAAAATATATGTATTTTTCAACGCATGACCCTATTTCGGAAATGTAAATCAGCTCAGGGAATCTGGTTTTGTCAAGATAATCTTGATCGGAATAAAATTTCTCCGTGACTATTCTAGTGCCCGAAACTAAAAGGTCCAAACTTGCAGGCATTGGAAGAAAGCCAATCTAGCCAATTAGTAAGGTTCGTTCTGTCTGTTGGCCATTAAGCAACGGAGCTACGTTTTCGACGGAATTAGAAGAACGAAGTTAAGATAAAAATAAAGAAACTGACTTTAAAAAAAGAACGGATACGAAAGCAGAAGTTGCTACTATTCTTAGGCTGACTGTTCATAGGAAAAACCCTGAAAGGAATGGAGTTCATGTCAAGAGACTAGCGTTCGCTCCAGTTACAAACAAAAAGTAAATAGAATTGTGTAGTAATAAATGGTTGTTTGTTATCAGAACAACCATTTAATTTTAATTCGTTTTCACCTCAAAGATTTACCACGAGTCTTTCAGATATCCAATTCGACAGGTAAACACAAAACCGGTTGTAACATAATAAAGAACAAATTATGGCGTGGTTAGTTGTAATATAACAGCAGAAGATGGTGTGGTAGTATTCAGAACTTGTCATTCTCACGAGAATCAACGAGGTAAATTTAGACATATAAGATAAAAGCGACAGTAAAGAGCGCCCGGAGTCCTTGGGGTCTGTCCTGTCGTCGATTTTACACTGTAACCGAAAAGAATGTCATATAAAAATTGCGGAAAAATATGAAAAGATTGCAAATTGTTACGAAATGTTCTTTCTATCTTTCTTTCTTTGTGCGTGTGTATTTGTGTTTGTGATCATGGCTACCCACAATATTTTCTTTCTCTACTCACAAAGTTATAATAGACGTGAATTGATGAAACATTTATTTTGTAAAATGAATGCTTTAATACATAATTTTATTCAAAAATAATCTTTTTTTAGGAAATAAACATTTCATTAGTTTATCGGTATATTCATGAATAAATATTTCAGTTTTCTCCGTTTTCTCCGCTTCCATCATAAATATTTCCAGACATTATCACAAAAATAATTTTTCTAAGTTGTAAGTATTTATGTTTAAAATTATTCAACACACTTCTGTTTTGAGATTAGTAGAAATACAGTTAAAGCTTAATTTCTGTTTTAAAGGAATAGATATTTAGCTAATGACAGAGGAGTTCGCCTTATTTTTATTTTTTTTTAAATCGATATCACCTCGTTTAAGGCAGTAAAACCGTTAAGACACAAAGGGGGTTACACGGTGTGGAAGAATTAGGAACAGAAATATTAATAATGGTGAGCAGAAAGAGAAAAGAGTAATCAGGGAGAGAGCAGATAGCAATTGACATTGCATTTAAATTTTTGCAGATTAAAGTTGTCTGGAAAACATGTAACCGGAAGGGAGATCCACAAGCGACAAAGAAACAGTTAGCATAGAACTTACGGTTACATCTAGCCAGCTAAACTATAAATTGATGAGGTCTCACCGCCAGGCTAGTACTGAATCGCTGTTACTGACGGTCTAGAACAATTTTAAATTTCAGATTAGACAAGACACATTAATATAATAAAAACAGACTATATATATATATATATATATATATATATATATATATATATATATATATATACACGGGTATAATAATGTCGTAAATAACTAAATGCATTAAACAGATAATTTATGAATATATTCAATTTTAAACCCTGATGATTACGAGTTCGAATCGCCTCTCATTTTTTCCTTTTTTTCTCTTATTTTCTTCCCCTTTCCTTTCTTTTCTTTCCTTTGTCTCTTTTGAAGATATACTATCTTTCTCTCTCTCCTTTACTTCTCACGTCCGGTGAGAAGAGGTAAACCTGTCTGCACTCTTACATAAATGTTCCCCTCTCCTGTATATCTCTCTCTCTAGACACATATCTCTTTCTCCCCCTTTCTCTCCCTCCACCATTTTAAGACTTTATTTTAAAACAAATCTTATGTTTAAATATTTGTTTTTTTGCCTGTACCTAGATGAATATTTAAATCTATTTATTGCTGAAACCGTCTAGTCTGCGAAATAAAATATTACTATGGTTCTCTAAATTCTCCGTTTTCATAAAAACATATATATATATATATATATATATATATATATATATATATATATATATATATATATATATATATATATATGAAGAAATTTTGAAAAAACAAACAAAAATCCTTAAATGTAGTTAAATGAAAGAATTTTTGTTTGTTTTTTCAAAATTTCTTCATTCTGTCGGATTTATATCCATTTACACTTGCTATATATATATATATATATATTGCGCAACATTTAAAAACACATTCTTGACCACTTTCAGAATACAAGGAAATGCTAGTTGACATCGCCAATATACTACAGAACAAAAATAATAAACAAACTCTCCAAATTCTCGAGGCACTGTATATCAAAACCAACCAACCGACATTGAACAAAATTTATTACGAGTGTAGCAGCAACGTTTTGAAGTGAATTTAACCAACATTTAATGCCAATTTATATTTCTACCAATTTCTGGTCAGCTCTCTTACATTGGGAGGTTTGTTTTGGCAAAAATTCCATAACTATAAATTTAAAATTTTAAAATAATTATAAAAGAGCACTTTCGCCCATGTTTTTTTTTTTAAAAATCCCCATCACCATGATCACAGTTACAATAACTTTGTCTCTATAATTTACCCCTGAGGTGGAGGGGTTGAAAGTACTTGGTTACGAAAAAACTATAACGCCTTTCTTGATCAATTTCATCTTTACAAGACTAGAAAGGATTATTATAAAAATAGACACACTATGTCTATATTATTCAATGAAACATGTTTGAATGAAAATATGCAGAATATATATATATATACTAACCGAGGTACCCGGCGTTGCCCGGGTGTGCATGGCTGCAATTGTATAACCGCATCCACTGTATACCCGTACCCAGCTGTCAAGAAAATGTAAGCTCATCCGGTAAAAATCTTCTTCGCGTCTAACTCTGCCTTGTTTTTTGCAAAAAGAAGTACCCACCTTTAGTTTTATCAATTTTTCTGCCAAACCCGGGGGGGGGGGCTGGAGATTGAAAAATTGGTCTTGACCTATTTAGTAAATTTGAAACATGTATGTAAAATTTCATCGAAATCGGTCGATAAATGTGGACGTGCATAAATAGCATACACACACACATACAGACAGACATGCACATAGACATTTTCTGTTTAATATATATATATATATATATATATATATATATATATATATATATATGTATGTATGTAAGTATGTATGTATGTATGTATTAAACAAAAGATATATATATATAGAGAGAGAGAGAGAAACGGGGAGAGATAGATAGAAAGTCAATCATACATTAAGAGAATCAATCTCTTGGCTCAGAACATAAGAGCCATGATTGGTGATCCACTTCAAATTATGCAAATGACTAATATTGAGTGCACGAATCAAAATTGGCCTTAGATAATAAAATAGCAAAATTATAAGCACCATTAAAATTTAAAGTGCGCAGCGGAAGAACAGATCTAGAATTTGTTAATAAAGAGATTAGACAACAGATTAAAATTGAAAGAAAGTGAAAAACTAGAAAAATATACGGACTTTCCATAAAACCTGAAATATTGTGGAATGTGATGACGAGAGAAACAAAAAAGATGATTTAACGTGCTGAATAGTAAAGTAAAGAAATTCTAATGCCCTCAAAGCGAAAAAGCTCTCTTTTAATCCTCATAGAGTAGGGGTTTTGCCTTCATTTAACATGGTAGATGCTAACCTCTAGGAAAACACCTCATCGCATTTTTCTGGTCTTACGTTTTCCACTGACATGAAACGGAATGATTATATTGAATCAATTGCTAGGTCCGCTACTAGGAAAGTTTGTTCACTGTGCCAGACAATTTTCTCGCCACTATCTATTTATAAAGCTACAAATCGTCCGTGCATTGAATATTGCTGCCATACGACCTATGTGTAGCAAAAGGATACTGCACCATGTCGCACAATCTGGAGAACCCAGTAGTTGCTGTCAGGGAATTTCTACGACCACATCACCCCTTACATCTGGCTACTTAACTCCCCAGACTGCACCCCTTTGATTATTATGTGTAGAGCGCAGCTGAGATAGAGCCCAACAAAATTCATTGTAACACCAAAAATGAACTGAAGGCAAGGATTATGGCAGCATTCACCAACTTAAAAAAAGAGACTGTCCACAAGAGATGCAGGAGATTCCGAAGTCGTCTGAAGGCCACCGTTGAAGCCAATGGCGATTTTATTGAATAAATTTACTCTTTAGTATCTCAAGATATTTTTGTGTAATTTTGGTAAAAATACCTGTTAATATAAGATCTCAGTGTCATTTTATCTGTCGCACCATATATATATATATATATATATATATATATATATATATATATATATATAAAGAGAGAGAGAGAGAGAGAGGGAGGGAGATAGAGGAGGGAGAGGGAGAGGGAGATAGAGGAGGGAGAGGGTGTGAATGAGTGCGTGAGAATAACAAATTCAGATTAATGATAAAACAGATTCGTAAAAATAAATGAAGTAAGCATGATTTAAAAGGGAAGTTACGGTAAAATAGAAAAGCTGAAGGACCGAGAAAAGGAGAGTGGGAAGGATAGTGAATGAGCAAGAGAGAGAGAGAGAGAGAGAGAGAGAGAGAGAGAGAGAGAGAGCAACTGATTGAAATCTGAAAGAGGGAAAAAACGACGAGTGAGTCAGGTTCCCATTAATTACAGAATCCGAGCCAAAAAAATAATCATTTCCCGCGTGTCTGCCGTAATGACGATGGAAAACAAAGATTGGCAGAATGAAATGGCGGGAAAGAAAGGGTAGTGGCGGTCAGCATTTGTTCGTTGTTGCTTGCCAATCGGTTTTAATTACATGTATCTCGATACTGATATTCATAGCTATATAGCCACACGTAAATATTTATTGTACATTACGCTTCATTATGGCCTCACACACACACACTCTCTCTCTCACACACACGCATATAAACACGCATTGAAACAAATAAAATTATATATGAGATTCAAAAAATATATATCAATCATCATTATCAAAAAATACATATATAAATATATTAAGCAAGTTGATGTTTTCACAATAAAATTGTTCTTAGCCAACTGATTTTGTAAAAAATTTTAGGACATATATTTACTTCAATTTCGGCTTATAATATATATTTTCTTAGAAATATTTAGAATAATATATTTGCTGTCACCCGAGGGTGTTTTATCACACACACACATACACATATATATTTGCTGCTACACTCGTAATAAATTTTGTTCAGTGTTGGTTGGTTGGTTTTGATATACAGTGCCTCGAGAATTTGGAGTGTTTGTTTATTATTTTTAATATATATATATATATGTATAGTGGAGTAGTAGTTAGCGGTTTGGATTGAGGAACCGGAGAGCTGAGTTCGATTTCTACTCGAATCCATTACATTCACTTACGTGCTAATATCCTTATTCTCTCTCCAGCTATGGGTAAATAGCAGGACAGACTGGGTTCTATAGCCTTGGATGACAAATGGTCCAAGGGAAGGACAACTCTGAATTCAAAACCTGCGGAGCGTTGTTTGAGGACTTGTGGCACGTAGTGCACAAGGTCTCTGTATTGGGCTCTTCAAAAAGTGTGGTTGGTTCTGCACAAAGCCTTTACCACTACAATCAAATCATATGTGCAGGTGTCTGGGCTGTCGGTCCCTAGGAACTGAGCTGCTTGACCCTCATACGTTGAATGAGAGTCCACTATATATATATATATATGTGTGTGTGTGTGTGTGTGTGTGTATATACACGTATGTGTATTTTTGGACAGTAAGTAAAATTTTATTAATTTTTTATTTAATTTTTCCAGAGTCTTTATAATTTTTGGTTTGGTGGGAGTGAGTGGGTAAAAAAAAAAAAAAAAACTGCCAATATCGTCGATTGTCTCACTTCTTTACTTATTTTCAAGGGGGTTGATTTGGGTTAGTTTATTTTCATGTTTTGACAGTGTTAATGTATTATTCGTAAATTGTAGTATCAGCGATTCCGAGCCATCGTATGTTGGGCATGGCTGAACTTCGAGTGGGCGTCTTTCCATTTTTAAATGACTTTAAGGACTCCGTTAACATAATACTCACTCGAATAGTAATCCGTATAGTGACCCGAATAGAGGCATAGTATAGTAAATAGAGTATAGAATAGCGGTCCGTATAGTAATAAAGGATAGACTAGAAATAACGATCAATTAGACACATGCTACCTCCCATATATGCGTTTCATCTAGGGCCAAGTGGTCTACTTAATTCAATAATGGGACCGTCTGTGTTTGCTTTCTGGCGATCTGTGTTCAAACTCAAGTGTCGGCACTTTATTCATTTATCAATGATATAGTAGAGAAAATTGATGTTGACTAATGTTTGTTTTACGTGTTTTAATTTACTCAGAAATATTCTTTGGCAAGAGGAATTTTGGTATGGAGTTTTTATCACTGCTATTTTATATCTTTCCGGGCAATGACTATCATAGTTTAGAAGACAAGAGTTCGTGCTGGTGTGTTTTTTAAATACTTCTATATCAACTAATATATATAGCCATTGATATATATTTAATTCAAATGCACAGAAGATTACTACAGGTTGTGAAAAAAAGAAAAAAAAAAGAAAAAAAAAGAAATGTAATGTTATCGTCGTAAAGTTTAATATGTAGAGGTGTCTAAATTCCTCAGACGTAAAATTATCTACACCCGGATTCCATCAATTAATATCTGCTTGAGGGTATTCTGCTTTGGAAGCTTTTCTTCGATCGTGGCTCTCCTATTTGCGAGGCTCTGGGAAATTCTATATCCTTCTCATCTTTTGTTGTGGCGCTTATATATCTTCACGTCCATCGCTTTTCCCACGTGTATACGCAGTTGGGTCAAATATATCTTTCTATATCAGTGGAAGCTGTTGACATCCAGTGAGGCTTGGTTCTACGCGTAACAACTATATTATATACCTCTCCTCCCCGGTCATCCCTCTGATGCAACTAGCTCCTTTGATACTCTGGTATGAGGCTGCATACAAAGTCTACTTTGGCATATCTTAGGGTGAGCTCAGTCATATTGCGTTTACCAAAGGTCAAGTGCTATTAGAAAAAAAAGGCTCTTTCTTGATATTAAACTCGGTTTAAACTACATCTGCCTATATTTCTGAGATGAGGTATTGTAATTATTTACATTGTTCGGACTGTTATCCTAATCTTTGTTGCCATATTTCTCAAGGACACATGGCCCAATGGTTAAAAGCATTGGTTGAATCCAGTGACCCAAAGAGTTGTGAGTTCAATACCTGGCTACAGCAGAGGTGAACAAAAACTTGGAGGGTTGAGTTAAAGGGAGACGACTGACACTGAAACATCCAGATGAGGCATAGTACTTCGAACTAGAACAATCTCTCCAGGTGAACGAAATAAAGGGTTCAGTTCGAAATTCCAATCACCTGAGGAAAGCCGGAGCGTACAACGGCTGAAACGTCATGAATATGGCAACTAAGATGAGAACAGTCCGAACAATGTAAATAATTGCTTCAGACTATCTGGCATTTCCTGGCTTGAATCACATTTTTTAATCAATTCCCCCCAAGCAAGGCGATAATGCCACTAAGAGGCAAGAAGGCTACTGAGAGTGAAAGAGAATGAGAAGACTGCGATACTCCAGAAATAAGAAGATATTGTCAATTTATTTAGTGATGGGTACACAATATATGGAAATTGCGAAAAAGTTGAACAGAACAATCAAGAAAGAAATTGATAATATTGACAAAATCGCAAAAAGAAACTTGATATAAATTAAAATAAAGTAATAAGCAATAAAAATCTATTGGCCAATGAGAAAACATTTGAAGAAACATTTTTATTACAAATAATGCAGAATATTAAGAAAATTAGAGAAAGGCATGAAAACAACAAAATTAACGCTTTTAAGAAAACATTAAAAAAGTGTACGTTATGGAGAGAAGTATAGGAAAACAGGTTTTTTCAAAAATATTTTTTATTAGTGAATCAAGAACTACATCGGAAGTGCGTAAATAGCTAGTCAGGCATTTGGTTTTTAAGTCAAATAGTCAACCGACACAAGAACAGGAGTTGGGACTAATATTATAAGCCAGCATTTCTCGATGGGGGTTCCCCGCACCCTAAGGTTCTGCAAAAGGTCCGCAAGGGTTCCGCGAGAACAGGTGAGATAAACTAATGAACTTTTGACCTTTTATTTAATCTCATATGCGTAATATTATTAAACACACACAATATATTCTTGGTTATTGTAATATTGTAATATAGACATCATCCTGTCTCACCTATTATGTTATTAAAACATAACAATCATTGGGAATATAATTCGTGATGTCTGTACGGGGCCAGTGTGAAACCACCTTCACTAGTCAGGACACACTAAACGAACGGGACCTGCACTTAAAGTTACTAATTTCTCCCTGATGAAGTATTAAACCAACAGTATGAATTTTATTTAGTATTACCGAAAAATTTTGACCAAGATTTATTAATTTTTCCTTAAACCAGTTATTCAAAAATATATACTATGATATTTACCACGTGAA
Organism: Acanthosepion pharaonis; assembly: GCA_903632075.3. Classification (NCBI taxonomy): domain Eukaryota; kingdom Metazoa; phylum Mollusca; class Cephalopoda; order Sepiida; family Sepiidae; genus Acanthosepion; species Acanthosepion pharaonis. The sequence continues at coordinate 1,151,948 of CAHIKZ030003702.1, forward strand.
TTATGATGAAAATAAAATGAAAAAGATATGGTATATAATTTCCTTGAGACGTGTAATTTATTTTAAGGGTCACGCAAGGGTAAAAAGGTTGAGAAACGCTGTTATAAGCAGTACATTTGTAAATTTATAGGTTTCTTCAAGGCTGATGATAGTATTAATATAAATGTTGAATTATTTTATGTTCTTGAACAAGAAATTTTCAAGTATTACAGGTAACAATCATGAGGATTTAAGCTAAACAGCATATTTATACAAGACAATGTCCCTTCAAATATTGAAAAGCTGCCTGTTACAAAGACATTTTCAAAGACACCAGATGAATGGATTGGGTTCTAGCCTCCCCAGATATTAATCCAATAGAAAATGTAATATGAAAAATTAAAAGAGATGTATATAAGAATGGAAATCAATATTTACTGAAAGAAACTATCTGGGAAGCAATAAAACTGCTGGAAGTTATGTTAAAGCTGAAAAGATAGAAAAGAGTTTTAGAAATCAATGATTGATGAAGTTTATATAATATCAAGCAACCCATATTAGAATCTAAATTAATACTAATTCTTCAAAAGTAAAAAAAGTTAATTTCATTTTCATTCATATAGTTGCATTTAAACGCATCGTTTACTCGTGTAATTTAATCTACGGTAGTGAGTAGACAAAGCCAAGGACACAGTTAATAATAATAATGTTTGACAATGCTTTATGTAATAAAAAAATGAGAAAGACATAATATTACTATAGAGTATGTTTTGTCCTCAAAGACAAAATTTGAAAGAAGCAACTTGTTTTATTGATTTGGATTAAAGTGGGACGTATGAGACATGTGATTCTAAAAAAAAGGAATTGAACAACTAGGAAAGAATACCAGAAAATTTAGAAATATAAACAAAATGAATCCAGGTAAAACAAAATCAAGGTAAAAAGTCACAGGTAAGAAAAAGTAACAGGATAAGGTTAATAAAATTGGACAAAAACTCAGCCGATAAAATTCCAGTCTCTTATCCCAAAAGGGACAAAATAGAAGGCTCTAATCCCAAAAGGGACAAAATCGTAGGCTCTTGTCACAAAAGGTACAAAATTCCAGCCTCTTATCCCAAAACGGACAAAATCCCAGCCCCTTATCCCAAAAGTGACAAATTTTCAGTCGCTCATCCCAAAAGGGAAAAAATCTCAGCCGCTTATAGAAAAGGAACAGAATCCTAGCCTCTTATTCGAAAAGGGACAAAATCCCATCCTTTTGTCCCAAATGGGACAAAATCGTAGGCTCTTGTCCCAAAAGGTACAAAATTCCAGTCGCTTATACCAAAAGGGACAAACTCTCAGCCTCTTATCCCAAAAGGGACACAATCCAAGCTCCTTATCCCAAAGGAGACATGATCCCAATCTTTTTTCCCAAATGGGACAAAATCGAATGCTCTGATCCCAAAAGGGACAAGATCCCAGCCTTTTATACCAAATGGGACAAAATCGAAGGCTCTGATGCCAAAAGGGTCAAAATCGTAGGCTCTTGTCCCAAAAGGTAAAACATTCCAGTCGCTTATCCCAAAAGGGTCACAATCCCAGCCTCTTATCCCAAAAAGGGACAAAATCCCAATTCCATAAGTCAACTGAAAATTCAAAGAACGTTTAATTCAAATTTTAATCTCAAATTGGGACTTTTCTCCGCGTAAATTCTGGTCTTAAAGGAAACTGAGACTCACTAACTATGAAATATATCGATTATGTCACCGTAGCATTGTTAGAAAATTTTTCTATGGCTTAATCTATCTTCATATATATGCTCTTCGTCGATTTGGGCCCCTCGGGTGGTGTAATGGTTAGCAAACTTGTCTCGCTAGAACAATTACGACTGTTTGGTGGGTTCTATCCTCACTGGGCGCCCATACTTTCGGCCTTGTACCACATCTACGCTACGCTTGAAAAATCCCTATGCTCCCCGCCGTTTGTTTACGTTTTGGCGCAAACTTTAAAAACACACTTCTTAAGGCTTTGTTCAATTTGTGACATTTAACACGCACAAAATGGATTTGTATAACGTATGAAAAACGGTAGATATTTTCGAGTCTTACGTAAACATTTCGAATCATAGATTGGATAATTACAGACTTCATAATCACGATTCCCGTAAACAATTAAAGGCGTGATGGCACCCTATGTACCACAGCCGTACTACGTGTGGCGTTTCCGGAGCAAGATGACGGAATCCAACCCTCTCTAGGCTGGTTTGAAGTCAGAGATGTTTCTTTTCCTAGACTAGTCGCCAATCAATTTATTTAACCGATAGCTGTGTGGAGAAGAGATGATTCCTATCTTTCCCAAGAGTATACTTGAATGTAGTGAACATCACCGAATTGGGAACATGACTCTCCGCTTCCTCAGCTCGTTATCCATTACTCCACCGTGCCTCCCAATAATGAACTCAAAAAAGGAATGCTTGAAATAATCGCCTATCTCTGTATAGTTGATTGAATGCACATTTCTTCTTAATTTTATCATTATTTCTTTGAATGTTAATTCAGTTGATTTTTTCTTTAACGGCATAGAAAATCCTGATGGGTCATTTAATGCTGAAATTTAACTTTTTTGGGAGCTTTGAAGTAATAAAAATATGATACATGTTATTCTGCTTTCACAATTGAATACATGGTAGATGATACTCAGCTTTTGTGCATATACATGTTTGTATGGACATAATTACTAGAGGCGCTGATATGTGTGTTTTATGTTGTAGTTTTGTTGAAATTATATTTTGGAAACAATTTTATTTCTTTAAGAATTTATAAGATATTATATGGATTAATGTCGTGAAAGAGTTCTTTCATGTTGGTTGAATTTGTTTAGCGGCATATCAACCTCTATGAGTTAATTAATGCTGATATTTAAATAGTTTGAACACTGTTTCATAATCTCAAATAAATATATTTTTTACGCAATTGTATGCCTTCAACTAGAGATCAAAATGTATTGTTGGTCATTTTGCTTTAATATCGTATTGTTTGTAGTTTTACTATAAAAATGTATTACTGGTATTTTTATTATAAAAATGTATTTTTATACTTTCATTGTGTTTTATTTGGGGGCTCACTATTTTCCCATGGATGCTACCACCCGGAACAGGATGGATCTGGGAATAGTAATTCATACCCAGTAAATAATTATAAAACATGAAGTTTTTCTTTTTTACCTTTTATATTAACTGTGATGCAAAAAATGTGCTCAACCAATATATTTCCAGGAGTTGCATGTTAAACGTCAAAGAGCTGCATGTGTCTGACAAGCCTTAGTGTGGCCAACCCTGCTTTATGAGTTATTTAATACCGAAATTTAAATAGTTTTTACTCAATTCAACTACATATATTTTGTACATAATTTTATAATTTCAGGGAGTTGTTGCTGGTAATTTTGCTACAAAAATGTATTACTACTGGCCATTATTCTTATAAATATACTGCTGGTATTTTTGCTGTAATCTATTTTATACATTCTTAATGAACCACAAACAAAAAATCAAAACGCTATTTTTCCCACAGAACTATATATATATATATATATATATATATATATATATATATATATATATATATATATATATATATATATATATATGCGTACGTATACGATTTTTTATGTATATTCACTTCTATATAGTTAAATGTGTTGACAGATTCTCACATTATAAAAAGATTAGTCTGACAAATGCTCAAAATGAAGGAGTATAGGATAGTGTTGTTCCAATATTTCAACTGGAACATTCCTGTCTACCTTAATAATTAACAGTGGCAAATCGAGAACGACAGATACACACACACACACACATATATATATAGGTTATAAATCTCATACCGTAACAATCTGATCACAATTTAAACAATATTCATTTGAAAAAATATTTTATTTATTTTTGTTTTAGCAGACTTTGAATTATGGCATGGTCTATCTTCCATATTTCTTTTCAACCACATGATGAATATTCATGAACGTTCTCAAATTTAAAAGCTTTGATAAATCAATGACATCGTTGCTCTCGTATATAAACACGGGCAACAAAATAAATTTGCCTTGATAAAATCAATCAGAGGACAAAACTCGTCATTATATATATATATATATATATATATATATATATATATATATATAAATATAAATGACAAAACTGTAGTTATTGCTGACGCGTCAGTAATAACTACAGTTTACCTATTGTCATTTATATTTACAAATATTTTCTTTTCTACAGGTTAACTCTGAGAAATGTTCATACATTCGCTCATGTGAATTCCTGCTGCGTCCAAAATGTGAAGGGTCGGAATGAACGCTCCTATTCAAAACAAAACAAAAATAAAATACAACTTAAATGGTCAAAATCTGAGTAAAAACAAACAAGACCAGAGAGAAAAAATCCTTGAAAATGGTTATAGAAATGTCCGAAGTCAAAAGCGCTTGGGACAATGAACAATATGTAAAATTTCTGTATTCTCTTTCTCCTACAAAATGGAAAAACATAAACATAGTGGAAAAACTTAATAAAAAAATAACTAAATGTTCTTCGTCGGCTATATTTAATGAATGATGTTTAAAAGAAAGTTTGCTGCCCAAATATACATTACACTAATATTCCATGGTCATAATTTATTTCATTGGAATCGTAAATACGATCCAATTCATCAGACCTAACAGCGGCCCTTTTATAAATGCCCTTCGGTTTTAGTTCCCCCCACCCCATCTCTCCCCCACCCCTTTTTCTTTTCTTTTCCTCTCCCTCTCTCATCTTCTGATCTTTAAGATTATATCGTCTATTGTGTGTGTATGTCACCACAAAATATATACTCTTTTCCGGTAAATCTTTAATTTATCAGACATCCGAGAATATTCATATTTCTCTCACTTTAACCGTCTTTGACTCCCCTCTTTAAAACTTCTCTCTGTTAAATTTTAACCCCCCCTTCATCTTTAGACCTTCCTGTTCTTCTCTCGTCTGTTACCCCTCCCTATAGCTTTCATTTACTCTAACATTCGTCCCACATTCTCATACATACACTCTCACTAAATTTTATTTTTTATTGCCGGAGTTGTCTTTTCTGTTTTCTTTTTGAATTTGTAGGTCTGATGAATTGTATCGTATTTACGATTCCAATGGAATAAATTATGACCTTGGAATATTAGTGTTTAAGCCTTTTTATTATATCCTTACTCTGTCCTGGACATTGAGTTCTACCTGGATTCTATCCTCTTGGAATTATTTTTTATAAATATATATATGTATGTGTATGTATGTATGTATATATATTTATATAGTTCAGGTATATGATTGCATATGTATGTGTATATTAACCGCCAATATTATCTATCTATCTATCTATCTATCTATCTATCTATATATATATATATATATATATATATATATATGTCTGTATGTGTGTGTTGGATCATTTTCCCAGTTTCCAATGAAAATTGAAATATAAATTATCTCATGTCTATTTTTTCACAAGACAATTTCTTAGAGTTGGTGTTTTGTGTTCTATTTATTTCATTTTCTTTTTTTATCAAGTGTCGTGACTTTCCGCATCAGTTTTTCCGCATGCTCTCGTATTTTTATTTCTTATTTTCTTATTTATAATATTTCGGGAAATTATTGACGGACTGGTGAGACTTGTTGTCCCTTGAACTCTTGAGAACCCCAGCAATTACTACTAGAGTGAAAAGCATTATATTGTCAACAAAAATAAATTCTGTATCTATGGGGGGAAAAAAACAAGCAAAATGGTTTCAGAAAAGGATAGATTTTTTTTTTTAAATTAAAAAAAAAACGAGAGTCAAATGCTTGACTAACCTTATAAATGGGAAAAGCAGGTCTAGCAGTTATAGTATTTTAAGAGACCAGGACACGTGGTTTAACCAGTGTAAAGAAGAAAAGTAGTGAAAAATTGTTTTATTGTCACTTGATCACGAATATATGATCAAACGTTACTTGTGCGAATACTTTTTTCTTTTATAGAAAATTTCCCCAATACAAGGTAGAATGACGTGTGTGATATGAATATTAAATGAAGAAGTAGAAGAAGGTTATGACGATAAGGAAGACAACGATCGACTCTTGACTTGAAAAGGTTAAGATTCAATATCTCTATATTTCCGAGATGAGGTATTGTAGCTAATCCGGAAGAGGCATGGCACGTGGAACTACAACAACCTACCCCGGTGGATGAAATAAAAGGGTTCGGTTCGAAATTCAGCTGAATACGGATGGAGTGTACAGCGGCCGAAACGTCATGAATATGACAACAAAGATGAGGACAGCACTCCGAACAATGTAAATAATGTAAATAGTTAAGACTGAAGTGTTCAGGGAAGCATCTACGCGTGAATCTGGGAAAAGGCTGTCCGTGTAGAACTTCCTCTTTATAATTTGAATACGGGGCGAATAAGTGTGATTCAATGCTGTCGATGCAGCATTGTGAATCTGAGCTGGTGGAACCAAAGAATGGAGGTCATTTGAACATTTGCTATGGAAATAGCAATAGAGCAGTGACAGGCTTACGACGTTGCATCTGTTGGGAAAACAGTTGAAAATAAGTTATCCAATGTAAGGCTCTGTAAAGGATTTTAAATTCTCCAGGATGGCCAGTTAAAAAGCGACAAATTTATTATCACTGTTTTATCCTTTAGGAATAATTGACCTTGAATAACCTTGAATAAATTTCTTGAATATTTATGACCTTGAATAATAATTCGACTATCGCGTAATTACTTAACTCTGATTTGTTCTTTTATGATTGATTAATTGCTGATCGATCTTGTGACTCGTCATTTAAAGGCTATTTGCAGGCACCTTTCATTCTACCCTTCTCATATAGGTAAACAACTCACTGATTTTAACGTCAAGTTATCGTACTTTTCAAAGAACATCCGACTTGGCGATTGAGGAAATGTGCAGAAATTCTTCCTAGATTTTTCCGTCACTTCAGCCGTCACAAGTTTTCAACGATTTCTGAATTTGCCACTTTTTTACTTGGCAAACTTTATTAAAGCTAAAGATTAAGCATTGCTTAACTCTGGTCAAATATGATAGCACGATTCATTTTGTTGTATAATTTGGCTTTTTATGAAAATAAAGCATAACTGAAAGAATCAGATACTTCCTGCACCGGTAAAATAAACCGATCATTTTTCCTAGTATAAAATAAGTATTTCTGAAATACGGAAAAATACATAAAGAAATCTGTGAATCATATAAATGATGCTCGTCTCCATAATGATTGGTACAAAGTAAATGTGGAGAAATTTTGATCTCTGCAATTTGTTTGCAAAAAACCTTGAGAAATATACTCGTAATTTAAGGAATAGGATTTCGGGTCAAGTCTATAAGTCTTCTATTCCTCCATGCTTAGAATATTGCTGCCACATAGGATCCGGTACCATGAGCTCCTTGATAAAATCCAAAGAATCAGCAATATTATTGGTCCTGATCTGTCGATTCGGCTTCAGCCACTTCCCACCACAGTAAGGGTGCTTCCCTGCGTCTATAAATACTTTCACGGTAATTATTCGGATGAGTTCTTCGTTGTAATAGCTAGACTTTTTGAATTTAAGACCGGCGTCGAAATCTCATCAATTTACGGTTGAGCTGGCTATATGTAGACGTAAGTTCGATGCTAACAATTTCTTTTCTCACTTGTGGGACTCCTTTCCGGTTCCAGCTAACTCTAATCTGTAAAAATTTAAATGCAATGTCAATCTCTATCTATTTTCCTTCTGATTAGTCTTTCCTCTTCCCGCTCATTATTAATGTTTCTGTTCCTACTTCTTCCACACGCTGTAACCCCCTTGTGTCTTAGTGGCTTTACTGCCTTGCATGGGCTGATACTGACTTTAAAAAAATGTTAAAAGTAAAACATTTATCTGCATATTAGTAAGTGGAATATTCCAGTATTTAAATATTCTGAATCGAACGAGAATAAAACCTTTCTCAATGTTTTCGACTTGTAAAAGTTTCAACAAAACATCCGTGCAGAAATCATGACAAGGACATTAATTGAAGAATTTATCTTGTCAACTCTGAGAAAAAGGAAAAAAAAAATAGTCGTATGAAGGCTTTTCCATTGTATATTATTTTTTAGATTTTATTTTATTTTTTGCATTTTATTCTAAAATCCTGTGACACTGAATCAGTTTCAATCCTTCGGAAGGGAAACTCAGTTCCCAGGATAGAATCCCTTCAATTTCTGTGGTTGCTTAGCATAAAAAAATCAATATGATGCTGTGTGATCCAAAGCTTTGTCAGGAGGATTACCAAGTTGTAATTCCAGCTGACGTGGATAGAAAAGCGACTAGCGGCATGTTGAACGACGATATCGCCCTGACATCTGTCAACGTTTTCCAACTTTATAGATGTTCATTTCTTATGATTTGCGTTCAATTACACGCACACGTACACACACACACACACACACACATATATATATATATATATATATATACATACGCGCACATACGCATAGACATGCATACATACATACATACACACGCAGGCGTATTCCAATTTCACCCATTTTCTCTCTTTCTCGAACGCTGTTTATATCATTTTTGTATTTTTACTGTTTTTCTGAAGTTCACCTCTAATCATTAGTTTTACAGTTTTGATCAAATCAGCGAAACGTTCCAGTAATTTTTAATGGAAACACCAACATATACGTACATACTGACAAGACAAATGATTTCATATATATATATATATATATATATAACTCAAACACATAAAATAAAAACTAGTCAACAATAATTTTCCCAACTACATCAGTAATAAGCAAATAAAAATATTCTTACAAAAATACACGACGCCATTAAAAATAGAGCACCACAAAACAGATGCACAATAATTCTAAACAGGATGAATTTGCTATAAGGAAAATCATTAAACACCATATTTCTGTGGTAACTCACGGAAAAAATATAAAGTTCATAATATATTATAAAAAATGGATGATCGCAAAACTTGTCACCAATTAAAATAACCTCACCAAATCTAAACTAGCGGTGACCAATATAGTGTACCAATTTCATTGCCCAGTACAAGACTCTATTACTTGTCAAATATCGAACACATCCCTACCTCCTTAAGTAGACGCCTTACATGCCAGTTTTCGAAGCAGAGTGCGACTAATGAACATTTATTAACTCATAATTTAAAAGACCATTTAAGGAATATTCTAGTCGATAACACAAATATTCATTTCAAATCACATAGTCGTGCACAAATCATCATTTGGGAAGCATTGCTGATTAAATCCCATTCTCTCGCTATCAATCCTACACAATTTAGCAGAAGTGATTCCCAGGTCATCCGGCCGCGCACAGAACTTGGTCAACAAAAAGCATACACACCCCACCAAACGTACTCCACACAGCTAAACTACTATGTAGAAAGACAGAAGTTCACCATCCAAGAACAACATCCTTGATAATGGCTATAGAACTAGCAGAAAGCGCTCAAAAACGGGAAAATCATATCTTCTTTCATGTTTCATTGAATAATATAGTCATATTGTGTCTACTTATTTTTATACTGATCCTTCCCAGTTGTCTAATCAGTTTCTTGATGTTAGTTTGCAGAAACTATCTAATGTAAGTATTGGCAGGTATTTTCTGAATTTAATCGATAAACATTTTAATCACAACATCCCCACTACAAAAAATTTAATAGAAAATCTCTAAAAAATAGTTATTCTTGCACAAACAACGTATATAATAATAAAATATATATTACGATACAATATTATAGTTATTTTATGACAGGAACATACCAGATAAAAAGCCCTCTTGCAATTGTAGAACCAAAGCCAATTGCCCAGTTGGAGGTATTTGTAATTCAGATAATGTTGTATACCAAGCTATCATCTTTCCAAAAGAAAATATTAATGATAAAAGGGTATACATCGGTACCTCTGCTGGAAGTTGGAAACAGAGGTCCTACAATTACAGGCATTTTTTCTATGATGTTTCTTCAATACATCAAACTGCTCTTTCTCTAAATATTTCTGTAGATTTAAACATAGAGGCTTCATCTCACAGATTAAATGGGATATCATCTGTCATTCACAAACTCCCAACAACTTCTGGAGTAGATGCAATCTATAGCCACAGGAAAAAATCCTAATAATTAAATGCTAAAATACAGGAAAGCTGTTGAACCAAAGAAATGAAATTATTTGTAAGTGTCGACATGAAATAGATTTAAATGACGTTAAAACATTTAATTTGCGGGTAATGCATTTGAAAATTAGTTTTTTAATTGTATATGTATACAAGCATATATATAATTGTATATGTATACAAGCATATATACACTAATGTTTTTTAATTGTATATGTATACAAGCATATATACACTAATATTTCAAAAACCGTCCAATCAATTCGCACAAAAATTTCACACAATGTTGGCAACATTAATCTGCGAGATCACTGAAATTTTTGTACTGATCCGCGCAATGTAAACAAACTGGCGCCATATTTGTTATCAGCACGGTGATTTGAGCGTGCCAAATTATTATAAAGGTTTAGTAAAATTCCTAGAATTGAGCAAACAAAACGTTTATTAATGTTGCACGTGAATATTTATGATCAAAAGAAGCTAATAAATAAGATAATCAAACAAATAACAGATACAAACAAAGCACAGTTTTAAACAAATTAATAGGGAATGTTCTTTTCCAGTTTTGAAATTACTTGAAGAAGTGGATGATCCATAGAATTTGTTAATTGTAGGATGTCACCTGCTGTAATGCCGCGAGTTATGTCAAGAATTGCTTCCCACAATTCAGCGTTGCTCCTGAATTGTCGTCCGTTGGCGTACAGTCTTCACTTCATGATACTTCAAAGGTTTTCGATTGGGTTCAAATCCAGAGAATTTGCTGGCCACTTCATTTTTCGAGGTCCTTCAAAGCCTAACTGTTTCAAATATTCAGTAGTCTTGTGAGCAGCATGTGAGGGAGCATTATCTTGCATAAAAACAATGGCCTTTTCATCCACGATTCAAGATGCTCCTTCATAAACGCTATGTATGCATCAGCAGTCATTTTGACACCATCTGGTACTCTCCATGGACCCACTAATGTTTTTCCAACAATACTACCCCAGATCATTATGCCTCCACCGCCTTGTTGGCGTCTCAAACGCTGATGGCGATTTTGTCCGTTCATTACCCAGCCTTTGCACCATCTATCTGGCCCATCAAGTGTTGCTCAAGTTTCGTCGATCAGTCGATTTTGAATGTGATTTCTCGTCAACGGAGACTTCGATACAGGTTTAACTGTTGTTGCTATTTCCCTTAGATACCGACACCGAGTACTTTTAGACACATTAGGATCCCCAATGTGACTGAAAAGCTCTTGGCCGGTAAGTCCACGGTTCTTCGTGGCCTCTCGTTTAAGTCGTGACATGAGACGACGTGAAATAACCCTCGGTTTGCCTTTATCTGCTCTTTTGCGTACTTGTGTAGGGTCGGCTGTTAACTTTTTCACTGTTTGATGACACCTCCCTATCATTTTAGAAATTTCTAGGGTAGATTTACCTTTTGAGAGTTCTGAAACTGCTTTTTTCACTAAATTGGCACGCTCAAATCACCGTGCTGATAACAAATATGGCGCCAGTTTGTTTACATTGCGCACATCAGTACGAAAATTACACTGAGTGCGCAGGTCAGTGTTGCCAACATTGTGTGAATTGATTGGACGGTTTTTGAAATATTAGAAAAAAAGTTATCTTGATAATAATTTGGCACGCAGTGTATGTGTTCGTATGTATGTAAGTATATGTATATGTATGTGCTTGTCGCACATCTATATTGGTCTGTGGATATATTTTATTATTTATGGGATCATCATGCAGATGCCTACATCATATATCTTGTTTATTATCTTTACCAGTTTTTTTATTCATCATTATTTATTATTTATTATTTATTATTATTTTTTAAATATATTATTTCTGTATATATTTTTTGTTTCATTTATTCATTTTTATTTTTGCTATTATTATAATTTTTATTATTTTTTTTCATTAGTATTATCATCATTTTTATTATTATTAGTTATATATTTTATATATATATATATATATATATATATATATATTTCTGTTTTATAATATATATATGTGCGTCTATAAATATATGTATGTGTGTATATGTATATATGTGGGAACTTGATTTGACACATTGTTGTAGCTCTGTTTTAAATTTAACTTTTCTCTCTCTTCCCCTTTATATTAACTCTTTTTACTGCTTCCCCGCTTCATAATGTAAGCCCCCTAAGAAACATTTTCTATGTCAAATTCTTTTCCACTTCTTTTTCCCCATCTATCTGTTTTAAAATCGTTTAGAAATTTGTGTTTCTTATTATTGGAAATGGGTAAATCAGCTTTTGGCTATATATATATATATATATATATATATATATATATATATATATATATATATATATATATGATAATAATATTACTGAACTAACTAAAACTAATGATACCAAGGACAAAGTATATAATAAAATAAAATAAAATAATATAAAACAAAATAAAATAAAGTATTACTATTACTAATAATAATAGTAATAATAATACATATCAATGGAAAGAAAATGATTAAAATAAAATAAGACTAAAGGTGAAAGAAAGAGACAACTAAGCAAAAATAATAGTTATATACTAAAAAAGTTAGTGATAAGCTAATGGAAAAATGGTATGACAAAAATGTTAAATACGTTCTCATTTAAAGTTAACAATAGTTGTACGATAAAGGGAGCTAGAAAGAAAAATATAAAATATAAAAATATTAATATCAATACTAGTAAATGTGAACGCCTGGTTCGGCTAGACTATATTAATCTGGATCAACGTGTTTGAATAAGAATTTGGATCTATATAAGCATGTGCTCATCAACTCACTTCATTTCTTAAAAAGTTAGTAATTTTTATATTTTCCAGGTTTTTCAACGAGACATAAGTTACATTTATTGCCTCTCCCGCTGAAGAGCTTAGCTTTCGCTACTAATTCCCAGGTGATAATTGCGTTTTTATTCTAACTTTTTAGCTTCCAGAAAAATTTAGAGAGGGCAGTGCTGTTTCGATATTTGATATTGCTAAATATCATTCGGTGATGGTAAAAGCGCGATTTCTAATTGTTTTCCGTAGAGTTCACCTAAAACTTGACCTCATCGCAATGTTTGATTTCAGTTTTATAAACTAACGATCTAAACACATTTACCGTTTGATGGGAAGGGTTTGCTATTTCTGCAATTGCAGTTATTAGTTGTGGGGTGTTGTTGAAATGATTGTTTAGAATAGAATTGTGCTTAGCTATATGATGGCTGACATTTTTTAGCACAACTGTCGCTAACTTTGATTTTATTTCCGTTGAATATGGTTGAAGATTAAGTGTTGGGAAATGACTGAAGTGCCTGTGGATTAAATTAAAGAAAAACATCCGATGTTGGTTTTGACGTTTTTCTTGCCAGGCGGGTTGAACCATATAATATTGCGTTTACGATGTTTGGGTTTCTTCGCGTCCTTATTGCTATTTGCTAAGAATTCAAAGTTAATTTTATGGTTACTAAGTTCTAGTGTTTCTAAGTATTTGCCTTAATGTTTGTTAAAAATCTGTATTGCTAGATTTGGTGGACAGTCTAAATTGGGCCTACTTATGTAAGTTACTCAGTATTCTAGGATGGTGATATTTTTCTTATTTTATTATTATTACTATTATTATTATTATTAAAAGAAGTACTTTATTTTGTTTTATATTATTTCATTTTATCATGAAATACTTTGTCCTTGATATTATCAGTTTTAGTTAATTTCGTAATATTATCAATTACTCGCTAAATGTTTGGAATAAAATAGAGTTGTCTCCCTTAATTTTCGAACGCCCCTTTTTTCTTTAATTACGTTTTCAAGACCAGCGTCTAATTTAGAATTTATATTTCTTATTTCCAACCTTCTTTTTAACCTTAAATGTTAATCTGGACTTAAATTCAAATTCAAAATTAAACTCCAATTCAGTTAAATATTTTAACTCCAATAATATTCCACCTCAACAATAATATTTCTCGTGTGAAACAGATTTTTTTTTAAATACAAGTTTTAACCCAAAATATAAATAAAATAAATATAATAATTCCAGCACTTGAAAATTGCTTCAGCATAAAATTCAGGTTATTGCAATTAATGCAAGATATTATGCATATTTCAGAATATATATATATATATATATATATATATATATATATATATATATATATATATATATATATAAATAGTTCTGTTAATTAACATTGTTTTTTCTTACACTATAGAGTATCTATATATATTTCTATACGATTGCTCGCTCGTATACCTACCTATAATTAGCCAATTGGTTATTTATTTTATACACACACACACACACACACACACACACACACATATATATATATATATATATATATATATATATATATATATATATATATATATATATATCAAATTTTAAATATTACGTGGTAGTTAAAAATATAAAAATGTGTTTTGCTGTATTCATATATTTCTTAACACCTATGCCCTCCTCAGATAAATTTCCAAAACATCAGGTTGTCGATAAATGTCTCAACACTTCATAAAAACAACTTTGTTTCAATTCAAATTAATAAATAAATCCGCTAATATTCTCGAATAACGTTTCAGAGAAATATATTTTACTTTTGAAAGCTATTCTAATAAAGAGAATCACGTTGTGTTGACAGATTTGTCAGTATGGATGATTTTATCGAGTTTTCCTGATAATCATAAAAATGAATCCAGTTAATGTAAATTCAATTTGAAATACAGCAAAGTCTTTAACTCATTGTAAATATAAACTTTACCCAATTAGCTTGCAATAAAAACTAATATAAAAGCTTTAAGAAAGATTTTTCATTTCTAAAATGTATTTTAAACCTTAGATATCGCTTTTTTCGGAGATGCACACACACACAAAATATATGGTGCAGTGGATAAACTGTTGTCATTTTATATTCTAATATCGCGCATGTGCGTTGTTTGTTTTTGATTTTGTCGACTGTACAGTATAGAAGTATCAATTGGGCACCGTCTGTCAGAAAAAGAGCACCAGAATGCAAGTTACTCCATCGGAAATTTGGAAACGGTATGCTGTTTTTACTTGCCAATACGGACATTTTAGAGTGTTTAGGCGTCAATCTGAAGACAGTAGAGATGTTTCGGAAAGAGTTGAATGAGTCTAATGATGATTACGACAGTTCGGAAAACCTCACTCTGATCGTTCTGGTAAGAAAAACTCCTAAATTTATGGGTGAGAATTGCGGACTTAACACAGAGGTTCACATCAAGTGCTCTGGGGAGGTAGTACTGCCTTGGGTCAAGAGGGTGGCTGCTGGAAAACCCTATATCTGGCAAAAGTACTCTGCACCATGTAACACAAGCAGGAGAACCCAGTCATGGCTGTCAAACAATTTCTGTGGCCACATCACCCCTTATATTTGGCCACATAACTCCCCAGACTGCAGACCCCTTGATTATTATGTGTGGGGCACGGTTCAGAAGAGTTGCAGCAGATTCCAAATTCGTCTGGAGGCCATGGTTGAAGGCAATGGCGATTTTATTGAATAGATTTACTTTTTAGCATTTCTAGATATTTTTTGCGTAATTTTGGTAAATATATCTGTTGAAATGCACCATATATATATATATATATATATATATATATATAGGTGCATTTAACAGGTATATTTATCAAATACACTTTATATATATATATATATATATATATATATGTGTGTGTGTGTGTGTGTGTGTGTGTGTCTCTGTGTGTGTGTGTGTGTGTTGTGTGTGTGTGAGCGTGTATAGGTAGCATAACTTTTTGAAATATATTGTATAATATAGACATATATCTATTTTCATAACAATCTTTTCTATATCTCTAATCAGTTTCTTAATGTTAAGATGAAATTCATCAAGGAAGACTTCATAGTTTTTTCCTACAAAAGTACTTTCGATCTCCTCCAAGATCATCCTCAGGTTTGAAATAATTAAAAAAATCTTCAAATTCTTGAGACCCTTTATATCAAAAGTAACCAACCAATATTCAACAAATTTTATTATGGGTGTACCAGCAACGTGTTCAAGTGCATTTAACAAAAATTTAATATCAGTTTGAATTTCTAACAACTTCTGGTAAACTACTTTATATTGGGATGCTTGCTTTGTAAAAAAATTCCATAGCTACAATGGATAAATTTAAAATTTAAAAATAATTCATTACTATCACAACGAAATGCAGATTTATGACAGACAAAGAAGATGATTTGATTCATTTTTTAAGTTCTTCTAATACTATTAAAGGCTGAAACGGGAGGCTTTATTCGTGCAACACAAGACCAGAGAATTTTCACTCGGAATATGTGATTCCAAAATGCAGGTTCTGTGACAAATATCAGGAATCCATGGATCATCTAATCTCAGGATGCTCTGTAGTTACGCCAAATGTATATAAAAATCATCGCGATAGAGTGTGGAAATATTTACACCGGGAATTGCGCAAACGCTTTGGAAAAGGCGTTAACAGACACTGGTATAAACATCAGCCATCACCGGTTACAAAAATAGAAGACATCACAATTCTATAGGATTACACTATCTTCACAGACAGGAAGAATGAAGCAAATAGACCGGGCATAATTGTCAAAAACGGAAAAGAATAAACTTGCTTTCTAATTGATATGGCTCACCTAGCGGACTGTAACATGGCAACCAAGGAGTTTGAAAAACTATTGAAGTATAAAGACCTGGAAATCGAAATAGAAAAATAAATGTGGAAATTGAAAACAAGAATAATATCAGTCATAGTAGGTGCGCTTGGAATTATAAAAAAAAAAGGAACACAAGAATACATTGAATAAATCCCGGGAAATTCCCACCTTAAGAGAAATACAACAAATTGTATAAGTAAAAGTACAGCCCACACACTAAGAAGAACTATGTAAAGCTTGTGATATTATGGGAGTTAGAAAAACAAATCATGAAATATAATCATAACCACACCTTACTACCTGCGTTAGGTCTTCCCGCAGATTTGGTAGGTAGTGTGACCAGGAGCAGAAATCGAAATATAATAATAATAATAATAATAATAATAATAATAATATTTTAATTGCGCATTGAAAACTGCTGAAAAGCCATAAAAAGTGTTTAAATTTTGTACATAATATGGGCATCTGGTTGTGATGGTTTGCAAGCTGGCCTTTCAGATGATTAGCCATGTGTTTAATCCTTAATGGATTCCACTTGCTTGATGCTGTGGGCTAAAGCTAAGCTAAGCTTAGTGAATAACAACATTGTAGAAACCATCTTAAAGCTTAAATATGCAAATGCCGATCCTTCATTTCTGCCTACGCATGCGAACGCACGCATTGTGTTTACGGCGTTCTTTCTTCATAAACGCAAAGTGGTTTTGTTTTTATTGTTTTGGTGAACCTTTACGAAACCTCATGATCTATCGAACCTTCCTCTTTAGCCCCCTATAAGCGGTTAATCGATCGAAAGCAATCACCAATAGGATCAAAGCAAGGCAATTTCCTTCTTATCAAACGAATAGCAGCAATTAAAACAATAAAAGGCAGAAAATATTTTTTGTTTTATTCATTGTCATACTTTCTTTCTTTTTTATGTTCTACAAACACTTTTCGTTGTTTTTTATGTAAAAGGTTGATCAGTTTTGTTTTTACGCATGTATTTATGCGTTGGACGTCAAAAGGCTTCGTCTACGTCCTAATTTTCAATAAAAAAAAGTCTAATATTCACCCAATACAAAGCCCAAGAGCCACTCAAAATAGAGTGTTGATGTTGTATTAATGTAAGTAAAGACAAGCATTAGGAGTATAGAGTTGAAGCAGACTTTAGAAGGAACCGAAAACGCAATCCTAAACAGGAAACCTCTGCTCCTGTACAAATGATCGCGGAGGAGTGTAAACCTTACCAAGATTAGCCTAGTTTGGCACAGCGCCAAATAGGCTTGATTTGAGAAGGACGATCAGAGTTGTGCCTAATCATCCAACTGAGAAAACTCTATCTGCCTTGAAAATCAGCATCTGAAATCCTGGTTTGTATTTAGGTTTGAACACAGCGAGCAATACTGAATAATTGTGAGATGTTAACTTTGTCAGATCTATTAATATTATAGAAGCGTCTCTACTTATACTTGCCATGCTACATTTATATACTCTCTCTTTCTCCCTCTCTCTCAGTCTCTCTCTCTTTTCTCTATCTCTCTATTTCTCTTTAGCTCTCTCTCTCTCTCTCACACACATCGTTTAACATTTGCGATATTTACAGAGTTAGAGGGCGCAATATCGCACATAGCGTATTTCTAGATACCGTGTGGAATGAATAAACACTCCATGGTGACTGTCAGTTTCACGTCTCTTTACAAGCTTCGGACTAAGTTTTTTTTTTATATTTACTCAACCCCACCACGAGGTCAGGTTGTGACACAAGATCGGTTTAATGTGGGGAACCCGAGCGCGTACACCCGGGCTAGGAACAAAAATTGCCCGAGCCCCTGAAACAGCCGTTTGCGGTGGCCTCGGTGCGAGCACGATCCCTCTCGCTGGCGCAATGAGAAGGCACGGCCCTGGGCAGCTGTTCCCCATGGCCGGGCACCTCTCAGTATAATTTTCATTAGTTGCGACTCTGTCCCTTGACGGAGCCGCAACTGAGAGATGATAAATAAACGTGTTACAAACTACTCGAGAGTACTTCGGACTCAGTTACTGCCAGACACTATGCAGTGTTGATTCCGACGTTCTTAGTATATATATATATATACAGGGCGCCAGGTTATATTTTTAATTTTGCGCATGGGCGTTGTTTGTTTTTTTATTTTGTCGAATGCACAGTATAGTGGAATCAGTCGGGCACCGTCTGTGAGAAAAAGAGCACCACGAAGCAATTCCTTCCGCCAGAAATTTAGAAACGGCATGCTGTACTTCTTGTCATTCTCAGCGGCAGCTTCAATACAAACATTTCTGAGTATTCGGATGACAGTGGAGAGTATTTGGAAAGAGTTGGATGTGTCTGGCGGTGACTAGAAATCTGATCGTTCTGATAAGAAAAGAACTCCCGAGTTTCTTGGTGAGGGCCTCAGATTCAGCACGCAGGCTTACCTCAAGTACCTTGAGGAGGTAGAACTACTCTGGCTCAAGAGGGTGGCTGCTAGTAGGACAGCGATAGCATTGGGCGGGTGATTGTTTTTAATATCATACATGTCGACCCCGTAGGATGTCAAATATCCACGGAGAGACGCTGTGGCGCCAAAATCAAAGATTCAACAGTTGAAACTAGGCAACTCCTGCATTTATCTGACCCATGGAGTAGAAAAGGCAGTAGTTAAATGATATAATGAATTTAACCAGTTTTCTAGCAGGAAGAAATTCCGGAGAACTACATTCATGAATTACGAATACATTCTCAATTATGAAAAGATATCGAATATTGAATGAATAGAGAAAGAATCCTGGAAACTGTAAAAGTCAGTATTGTTTCTGCTAGAAACAAAAATGTCTATTTTTTTTGTAGCCATCCAGAAATGGATAAAATTGATATTCTGTTGCTTGAATAGATTGATTTGTGTGCAAAATGTTACGTTCGATAAGGAGAAATCAGCTTGTTATCACTAAGCAAAAATCACCGAATGATAACATTTAAAGGGATACAAATGTGGAACTTTGATAACCATAGACTTATTGCGTGTTTGAGGAGCAGGTAGCTCCAGAGATTAAAGCTTACTTGTGAGAGCGCTCTATCTGATATTGGCACTACTAAAAGATCCCAGAATTACAAAAATCAATTCCAAAAAATGGTTATTCGTAAAAGCAAGACGAAACTGAAATTTATTGGAAAAATGTAGAAAAAATTTTATTTCATGAGAAGAGAAACAGGCTAACGGACACAAAACATCTAAGGACATATTGACCATAATTCTTCTTATTAACCCCATTATTTATACTGTTGTTAAGTTTCTACCAGTCTTATTCTTGTATGTGACTTATTCATTCAGAATGTATGTTTATGGATCTCTACAACTTCCTATCCTTTGTAACTCCGAGCAATGTTTGCACCCCCTTACTATTCTTTTTGGTCAAATTCATCCATCTAATTACACAGCCTCATTAGGTAGATTGCTCGATGTTTCAATTTGTACCTCTTGCCTTCAATATGTCTTGTGAGGGGCAAATTCTCCAAGCCACCTTTCCTCATTATACATCCCATAAACTTCATCTGTCTCGTTCTGATGCTAAGTATAAGCACCCACTTTCCTTATTTTACTTAAAACTTCCACATGTTCAAAGTATTCTCAGCAATTTTTTGTAGAACCACATATCTGTTGCCTCTTCATCTGGGAATTCATGGCTAAAAATGTACGTGTGTTCAGATGGAAATTTTATGTTGTATCTTCGCAATTTCGTAAAAGCTCACAAATTATTTAATAATGTGTTAAACAATATCAAATCCCTCCTCACTTCAATCAATGTGGGAACCTTCTGACCCTTGAAATTATCACCCTCTTAGTCTCTTACCACTTTTTGGCAAAGTACTCAAGGCTCTAATCAACGTCCAGTTGGTTTAGCATTTTAACTGACACAGTCTCTTTACGATTCGCCAGGTCCACCGCCGACTTGTTAACGGGTATCATTGAATTTGTCTATCAAGCTTTAGACAGGAATGGCGAAGCTCGGGTTGTGACTCTATATATCTTAAAGGCATTCAACGAGGTTTTTCAAGCTGACCTTATCCACAATCTCAAGGGCTACGGTATTACGGGACTAATATTTGACTTAACCAACCGTTTCTAATAAATCATGTAACGGGTACGATTTCAGATTATTTCATCCTAATGCGGGATCCCACAGGGAATATCCTTGAACCAACGCTGTTTCTAATCTACTTCAATGACCACTCCACTGTCATCACTTCCCAATATATACAGATGACACAACTATTTACTCCCTTTCTTAGGAGCAAGTTCGACAGATCTGACAAAGTAAAACTAGTAACTGCTCTCAAAAAGATTTTCCAATCAGTGATTAACTGGGGCAAAAAATGGCCTGTAAATTTTAAGGCCTTCAAAAAAAACCTGTTTTCATTTAATCACCACAGAGAACATTTTTTGCCGGTCATCAGCATGGCTGATGCTAGATTCCAGGAGAGCAATACGCTACGCCTTCTTGGCCCCACATCTTCCATTGATATTAAATGGAGAGAGTATATTGGATCAATGTCTGCATCTACTGCTAGGAAAGTTTGTTCACTGTATCGGACCAGACAACTTTTCTCGTCTGAATCTA
The DNA here is from genome assembly GCA_903632075.3 of Acanthosepion pharaonis. NCBI lineage: Eukaryota > Metazoa > Mollusca > Cephalopoda > Sepiida > Sepiidae > Acanthosepion > Acanthosepion pharaonis. The sequence goes on from CAHIKZ030003702.1 coordinate 1,173,330, forward strand.
TCTTGCATATTTATAAATCTACCATTCATCCATGCATTGTATACGGCTGTTCTATGTGGTTTGGTGATCCTATATATCTCCAGATTCTTGACGGCATTCAAAGAAGGGTCCGTAATGCAATCGATCCTGACTTCAGTCACTTCGACTTCAGTCACTTTTTCAGGACTTGGCTTCCCTCTGTCTTTTCTACAAATATTTTAATGGTAACTGTTCTGATCAGCATTTTTCCTTAGTGCCTCGACTACATGAATTTCAGCGTACTACTAGATTGACAATTAGGTCTCATCATGTTACTCATTAATTAGCTAGATACAATCATTACTTCTATTCTAACAGTTTATTTTCTCGCACTTATAACCTGTGGAACTTCAAATTTCTTACTTCCTTGCCACCTACAATCTTCAAAAATTGAAATGCAAGGTCAATAGCGATTTTCCTATTTGTTGAATCCGATTCCTTTATTTTCTTTTTCTCACTAATGTTTTCTCATTCACTTTCATTTCTTAAACCCAGAACGAAGAATATTTTGGTAGAACATCGATGTACGGAGTAAAGTTGCTGTCACTTGGTCTCGATTAAAAACCAGCCATCACAAGTGTGAAAACTCATTGAGTATGAATAATAACAGTAACATTGCAACGACTAATTTAGTACAGTTTTTGAGCTACTACTGCCGCTACTACTACTACTACTACTACTACTAATAATAATAATAATAATAATATTAATAATAATAATAGCAAAGTCTGAAAATGATTAATCAGGACAATGTTTTCTGCTTTTTGCATTGCATTACTGAAATAAACTCGTCTGTAAATATAATTAATTAAAAAAAAAGTAATTGAAAAAACAAAATGAAAAAAAACCTCTAATTCCGGAATCTTATGTCCGTTACATCTAAAAATTGAAATTCTCAAGAGACAAAGAAACGAAAAGAAATAATAAATGCATAAAAGAGAAAAACGAAGAGAAACAACAAATAAAAAAGCAGACGATAAGTAAACAAAATAATCCAGAGGAAAGAAAAAATTGATAAAATGTAGAAAAAAAATCGGTTAAAACAAATGATACAGAAAAAAAATCAATAATAAAAGCTGAATGTTGTGATTGGCTAATCATCATGTGTTTGGTTGAACTGTCGTTATTGATATTTCAAGTGTACGGGATGATAGCATTGGGGAAAGAGAAAAGAAGGATGGATAATCAAGGGAAATACTGAAGAACAAAAATGAAAAGGAAATGTCTTCGCAGGAGGGGAACTGAAAGGACTCAGAAAAGTAGAATAGAAAAATTGTAGAAGAAAAGAGGCATTGAAAATGGCGTCCTGATTAAGGAGTCTGTGAACGTTCCTTCAACAAATTCTCTTTCAATTTCCGGTCCACAAAACAAACTGAATCCTTATACTCAAAGTCACTTTTGTATATACACGTTAAGAATACGTGAGCACATGATCTATCTATCTATCTATCTATCTATCTATCTATCTATCTATCTATCTATTTAAATTCTTGAGTCTTAACCTAGATAAAAGCCATGTTTTGAATGGTTGGCTCTCAGAATAAATTGATCCATCCCATTCGAATGATTGGTGCAGCACAATCTGAATGTTTGCATATTTTGCAATGCTTAGAACATGGTATTACTGTTTATTTAGATCCTTACACGCGCGAC
>CAHIKZ030003702.1:1177500-1220000 GCA_903632075.3 Acanthosepion pharaonis
ACACACACTTTAAACTGATAATTTAGTTTAAATTGAAATATATTACCCTTTAAGAATCATTATTGATGATAAAATTATTTAAAATGAACAAAATTCAAACGAATAGATGTCAACAAGAAAAAAGTTTAGGAAAATAAAAAAGATTACTAGACGTAAAATGAATTACTCTTTCAATGTACTTTCTATGAATTTTTTCCAATCAACTATTTCATAGAAAATACCCAAAACTCCAACAAACATCAAATTAAATTCTTCGTAGATTTTGTAGACATTTAGATTTATATCAAACTTTAACCCCCAAATATACCCTTTAAAGTAATGCGAAATAACAGCGTCCAAGAAATTAAGTGAAAACTTATCTCATTAGGATTGTTTTATTGTATTTTCTTCCTTTTATGTCGGCTTTCCTCTTCACCCCTTACCCATCCATATTTAAAGATAACATAAGTCAAGTGAAGCGTTTGTCTAGCCCATACCAAGTGGGGTTAGGGATAAAGAATTAAAATGGTACATCTAACTCACTCATGTCTTCTTTCCCCCTCACTTCCTCACTTCGTTTTCTCTCCCCCCTCACTTCCTCACTTCGTCTTCTCTCCCCCCTCACTTCCTCACTTTGTTAATTTACATATGCTTAATACGGCCCGTCAAAAATGTGTAAATTTCTTTTCATTTTTCATTTCAACCTTTGGAAGTAAAGTCTGATGATCCAGAGCCCTTTAAAAGGGCTGTGGTGAAATAATTTATTACATGGAACCTTAAAGTGGACTGTTTTTTATTCAAACATATTTGCTCTGAATTTACATTGAGCTCTCCGGATATCATCCTCTTTGGGTCTACCCATACGGATTGCCTAGTTTTTGCATAAACTATATATAAATATATATATATATATATATATATATATATATATATATATATATATATATATATATATATATATATATCTTTTTGTAAGACAACCTCATCTTAACCCAAAACCTTTTATTCTTTTTAGTTATCAATCTCTTGAAAGTTCTGTAGTCCGACTGTATTTTAATTAAACAAACATTTGATCAAAGCATTTTGTTCGCACTATTTCTTTTTGTTTCTCAATGTTGCTTAAAAGATTTGGTAAATACAAAGTAATTTGGATGTAACATTGGTTTGTGACTTCATTGTCTAAGTCTGTGACCACCAAAATTTCCGTGATCTATGATATCAGATAATCCGACCCGTTCCGGGACAATGGAGATCGAATTACTGAACTTGGGTTTGTCAAAAGAAACATGCGTACACATGTACTATAATATGACTGTCCCTAACATTGGTCCGCTGGCCGACAAGCTGATTGCTTGATTCGCTGACTGGGCGGGGCAAAGCGACTTGTTAGGCCTGAACAACTATGGCCAACCGCACGAAGGAAATGAACAATTTGAAAGAATTCCAAATCAATCAAATTAAGTACTGTGTCATTCTGAGATTAAAAATAGCTTTCCTCTACTGCGAAGACGCTTGGAACAAATGGTAATTCTTCAGAAAGTCTGGGAAAATTGATATTAAGATTTACGGTGATCAAGAGAACAATGATAATGGTCGAGCTGATTAGTGACTTGTTTGTTAAACAGGCGCGGAGAGTTTCCGAAAATAATTATTTTATTTTTATTTGGAAAATAATTAACGAAAATTAATTTCATAAGACTGAGCTATTCTTGAAAATTACAGCTGAACAAAATCTCTCTCTCCCCTCCTCTTTCACTCCCCCTCTCCCTCCCTCTTTCACTCCCCCTCTCTCTATGTGCATACATACATACATATATATATATATATATATATATATATATATATGTATGCACATTTCATTGAATACGGCAGACAAGGTGCTTTGATTTAGTTTTTTTTATACAATTTCTCATTTGATCTAATAATTTTTTTTCTTTTCGGATAATAAATTATATAAAAACTGTCCAACTGTCCAATTGAGCTATACATTTAGCCATTTTCAAGGTTGAAATATATTAACTTTTAACAAGAAATAGATTGTTGCATGTATGTATTTATTTTCATTTTCAAAACACGATAAAAAAATTAGATCACATGAGAAATTGTATAAAACAACTAAAGGATTGCCTAAAAACACACACACACACACATATATATATATATATATATATATATATATATATATGTGTGTGTGTGTGTGTGTGTGTGTGTGTGTGTGTGTGTGTGTGTGTGTGTGTGTGTGTATAAAAAAACAGGCTTGAGTCTGGGTATTGGAAGTGATAAGATAATCTAATTTAATTTGATTTGTGGGGCCCTTTATCCTCAGAGATCCCAAACCGTTTTTCTCACATACAGTTTTGTCTTTCTTTCATTCCTTTCTGAGGAAGTCAAAGAGAGAAGACACCCTCGGCGAAACACGTCGTTAATAAATATTCTTCTTTATCTAATCATCTTTTATTCTGGATGCTATTAAAACTCATACAAATGGTGCGATGGATAAATTGTCGTCTAAATTACACAAAAATGAAACTAAGATTGATCAAAATTACATAAAAATAACTTCAAATACTAAAGAGTAAATTTATTGAATAAAAGCGCCATTGGTTACAACCACGGCCTCCAGACGACTCCGGAATCTCTTGCAACTCTTCTTGACGGTTTCAACTTCGCCTTACACATCAAGGGAAGTTAAGTGGCCAGATGTAAAAGATGAACTGGACGCAGAAATTTTCTTACAGCCATGACTGAGTTCTCCTGTTGAAAATGAATAGAGGCATAACGTCGCCACCGCTAGTGATCACTCCAAACACCTTCGTAATCACCATTAGACTCATCCAGCTCTTTTCCGACTGGACTATCTTCAGATTGACATCCAAACACTCTGAAATGTTTGTATGGGAGGTTCCGACGCGAATGGCAAGCAGCACAGCATGTCGTTTCCAAATTTCTGGCCGAATGAATTGCGTCATTATGCTCTTTTTATCACAGACAGTGACTAACCGGTCCCTACTATACTGTGTATTCGTTAAAATAAAATAAAATACCGTGCATGCACGAATATATGTATATGAGGAAAATGGTTTCCTTGTCTATATATGTTTGTGTGTGTAAAGTCAATATATATAAAGAAAAGTATATATAAGGGTTCTTAAGGCGGGAGAACAATAAAATAACAAGAATTAAGAAGACAAAAGATAACGATTGACATTGCATTTAAATTTTTGAAGATCAAACTTGAGTGGAATGCAAGAGGTCGTAAGAGAGTTCCACAAGAGAGAATTGCCATAGAAGAATCTGTGAGTATAGAACTTAATTATATTTAGCCATTTCAGCTGTAATAGGATGAAAGCTTATCACCAATCTGTTATTGTGCTTAAAAAAAGTCTAGGTATCATAGAGAAGAGTTCATACTAATAATTGCCATGAATAGAAAAGAAAAAAGGAAAGAAAAAGCCCAGGTATGCTGCATTACGGCAGTGGAGAAATCTCTAAAGACAAATGACATTGCAGATTCTTCTTTAGATTTTATCAAGGATCTCTAAATACATAGCAGAAGTACCAGACCATGTGTGGCAGCAATATTCTAAGCATGGACGAACTTGTAAATATGCAAGATAGATTCGAGCCAGAAAATCTGGCTATCATAATTTTCCAGTAGTTATTCTATAATAGCCTTATATCAGACACACATTTTAAATATTTACAGTTTTAAGAAAAGATAATCTATGAGAAATAAATTGTTACGATTTTATTTTTTATCGAGAAAAATAGAAATCATATTTAATGTTTATGACCGAAGAAAAAAACAAAAAAAAACAATAACAACAGTTAATAATTTAACAAAATATAATACAAAATATTCGTTCTTTCAAATAATGTCAGTTGGCTGTTTATGATGAAATAAATTGGTATCGATGGAAGCTATGACAATCACACACTCTCTTTCCAGGTAAAAGCAAAATCCACGTTGAACCTTGCACCATGATATGTCCTCGAAATAAGTTCTTTTCAATATTCTGAATAAGGACAGATTTTGTAAGCTGAAGTTGTCTTGATAGAATCCAATTTCGGACGAAACGCGTTCGTAAAGAAAATCTTTCCTTTTGTCTTTATTCATATTATATCTTTACAGATATATAGTTTTATTTATATCGGAATATTTAAACACACACACACACACACACACATATATATATATATATATATATATATATATATATATATATATATATATACTATTAAGGCTTCCATTAATAATAAAAAAGAAAAAGCCAACTCTTAATAATATTAACTATAAACTCGGCCACAATGTGCTGTGTTCTGTAAATAAAACATCTCTATACCACTAAACACATACACACAACACACAGACCTAATTAAATTGAAAAAAATGAAATTATCCTTGATAATAGCTAAAAGTATAGCCGAAAGCGCTTGGAATTATAGAACAGTTTCTACACAGTGTGTACAAAAAAGAAAACACTTTTTCGAACACAAGAAAAATTAAATAAAAAGCTTAATCGCAGTACCTTTATCATTATATATATATATATATATATATATATATATATATATATATAATGCAAAGAATGTTTTCCCTCTTTACTGTATACATTTACAATACACTTGCATTCCCGTGCCTTTCCATTTTTTTTTATTCAACCTTCTTTTCCCCTTCCTTTCTATTACACTTAATGTCCTGTCTTTCAATCATCATGTGCCAGTTATTTTTTGAAATTATTTTTCTTTATGGCATTTTGAAATAAGGTATTAAAGATTAAAGTGGTCATTTTAAAAGTATCGTCCAAAACGGCCGTCAGATCTAAACCACTAAACCAAGGTCGCATATTTTAATTGATTTCCTAATTTTTAAAGTTAAAAGCTCTGCATGTTATTTTTATTTTTATTTACATTTTTTGAATACTTTTTAATACTACTGTTTACTGATTCAACTGAAATATATATAAGATGTGCTATATTTATGGGATAAAGTGCTCAATATCAGAGATAAAAGCGTGTGTAAATATAAAAGTGAACATAGAAGTTAACACTTAGAAGCGACAGTCTGTTTCATGCTAGATGCAATCGTCAGGTCATATATATATATATATATATATATATATATATATATATATATATATACTTTACAATTAAGATACCTTTTAGTTAATGGCCATTTTCACCTATGAATTTTAATTTTAAAATTCGTAGGATTTTTCATACTGTCTATGGTATGCAGTGGTATATTCTTTAGTTGGTGAAAGAAAGAAAGAAAGAGAGAGAGAGAGAGAGAGAGTTATAAGGGGACTTAGTGCTGTCTCCTGACTGGTGAGCAAGTCTTTGAAGGCTGCATGTGCTCTTGTATTCGAAGATCCGGCAGACAGGCTTTGCGTGCTGGATGTTATCATAAAGGATAAGGCTCTTCGTCTCATTGGGGTTCATGCTCCCAATGCCCATTATGAGCGGCCTGATTTTTTTCGGCGGATCGAGCCGTTTTTGAGGACATCTCGTCGGGTAGTTTTAGCAGGTGATTGGAATGCCGTCCTTGACTCCGATATAGATCGTATAGGGTCAAGATCGGGTACTAACAGCCGGGGCATGAAAAGATTTCGTGACTTTATCGATAAATTTGATCTTGTCGTTAAGTACCGTAATGAACACCCTCGGGAGGTAGTCTGGGCTCGGCTCGGCTCGGCTCGGCTCGGCTAAGAGGTGAGTTCTACCTACCTCGACCGAGTCTTAGGAGAGTCTATGAAGGGCTCTTAGGGTCTCCAAACTTCCATTATATAGTTTACTCGGATCACAGGCTATTCCGAGTTCGTGTAAACTTAGATAAAACTAAGGCTGGCTATTCAACTATAATTGAACTCATCATTATTGATTGTGCAAGATTTCAAGGACCAGCTGCTACTAATGCTGCGGTTGGGAATATGTAGTGGGGTAATTTAAAATCCAAAATTAGGTCGTTTGCTGCTGAATATAATCGTCGACTTAACTGACATAGATTAGCGGCGCAAAATGCATGTGAGCAAAATGTTGATCGGGCGATTAAATCCCGTGACAGTGGGGACGTAGCCTTAACTAGGACAGAGTTGGCGTCCTCGCTTATCAATAAGGATCAAGCTCCAGTAGTTAGGGGTAGGTTAAAAAGAATGTTTTCTGAGGTAACGAATTGCGTGCAAAGGAAGTTAGAAATGTATCTCGTCGGCATATCGCGTGCGTCACATTGCCGATAATTAGACCGTAACAGCAAACGCGGGCATATGTCAGCCTTTTTGTTCAGTTCGATGACTTTTTGACAGACTTTCCCCGCCTCGAGGCAGCTGAAGCAGCTGGGTACGAGAGTCCCATCACAGGGTCAGAAATCTGGGAAGCGATGAAGCAGGTTGGCCGTGACAATCTCCGGGATTAGATGGTCTTCTCTACGAGGTGTACTTGAGACAGTCGCCCGTTTTTGTCCTTTGCTAGCGCTGATTTTCAACAACTGCTTGAAGCAGGATTCTATACCTCAAAGCTTCACCAGGGGTATGAACAATTTGCTACAAGGACAAAAACGATCAGAATGGTTTAGGTAACTTTCGGCTTTTAACTATATTAAATACAGAGTTAAAGATTTTGGCCAAGGTCTTAGCGAACCATTTGCAGATTGTCCTCTCTAGTCTGATTGGCTCCGAAAAGACTTGTGCTGTGAAGGGTAGGACTATTTAGGACAACCTTCATATGGTACGCTTGATCATCGAGCAAGTCGACAGTGAAACCGCGCTGATCAATTGAGATTAGTCCAAGGCCTTCGATAGGGTGGACCATCGATTTCTGGAGGCTGTCTTTTCGGCGGCCGGTTTCGGGCCGTACTTTCGCAGCTAGATCCGACTTTGCATGCGACTCCTAGTGCACTGGTGGAAGTGAATGGGGTACGATCGGAGGCTTTCGTATTGTCTCGCTCCATTCGTAAATGTTGTCTGCTTTCGCCTTTGCTTTTCGTTCGTGCATTGGAACCTTTCCTTCGCAAGTTAAAGACGAATCCGGTCCTACGCAGAATTTCCCTACCTGGTGTTACCACCTCGGCCAGGTATTCTGCTATGCTGACGACGTTTCAATTCTCGTGTCGAGCAGAACGGAGATCAGCAAAGAAATCAGACAGTGACAGAGGTCACGATCAACTGCAATAAGTCTGTTAGCTTGCAGTTGGGTGCGTAGAAGGGACCATTCCTTTGGACGGAAGGGCTGGTCAAGATACTCGGTGTCTGGTTAGGTCCCTATCTCCAGTTGCAAATGAATTGGTCTGAGGTACAAGAAAAGGCCGAGGTCGCAGTTCGTCTGTGGTCTCGGAGGAATCTTTCCTTAAAGGGGAGGGCGAAAGTATGTGCCTCGCACATATACACGATTCTCCTTTATCTGTGCTTCCACTCCCATCTACCTTACTAATAACATTAGTAAGGCTCTTGTTCTTCTTCTTGTGGGGAAGCAAGGCTGCTAAGGTACTTCGGGAGATCTGTTACCTCCACCTTCTGGAGGCGGGCTAGGTATGCGTAGCGTTGAGATTCGTCAACACAGGCTTCGCATCCCGTTCTTAGATCGAATGTGTCGCGATTCCGATTCCGTCACTGAGAAGTGTGCATTCATGTGCGGAAGAGTCCCGTCGTTTACCTGGACGCGAGTGCTCCTTCTATCGTGAATATTGTATTGTTCTGAAACACATCTTACGGGCGTTGGATGGCTTCTCCAACGTCCAGGCGTTGTCTCGCAGGGAATTATATCATGTGTTAGGGGGTCCCTACGTGATTATCTGATTGACGAGCTCGGTCTTACGAAGCAAGAGGTTCGTTCAATATGGCTTTGCGCGCCCTGGTTGAAATGCCACAATAACGATGCGGCATTACTCACCTGGCTGGCGGCCCCCTCGTGGTCGGCAAAAGACTTTCTACGACAGGCTTGGAGAAATCTCCAAACTACGTCACTTTGATGGGTAGTTGGAGACCCTGTGTCACGCTTTCTTTCACTGCTGGCTCGTAGTTTCGTAGTTTCATCATAGTTCACATGCTGCGCGGAAAGTTCTTGAGGTTAGTTCTGTCTGTAACAATGTGGTACCGCCGTTGACAAAGGCTGAACACTACGTGTTCTTTTGCTTACTAGGTGTTATGAGAGGGTGTTATGGGGTGTTATGAGAGTCTTGATTTGTAGGACGCGTTAGACGGAATTTTATAGGGTTAAGGAGTTCACTTCTTCCCAACTGATCTTGTATTTTAAGCAACAGCTTCAAATCAAGATTAGGATGGAAAAGCGGCGGCTTCCTTCATCAGAATTTGGCAAAAGGTGGGCGAACCTTGCGCGTTTGTGTAGAGTAAAAGCGGCTGACTTGGAGTGGCACTTTGATGCTGCTAGGCATCAGGATATTGTTCTCTTTGCCTTAAACATTGGCTAACTCCGCCCAGATTTAGGCTAATTTAGGGTTCCGTTTTGTCCTTCGTTTCTTCTTACAAGTTAACTTAGCTGATTGGTTCCAGTTTAGGGGAGCAGATACTCCAGTTCTCTGGGGGATGTGGGGTGCCTTTCGTTTCGGGTGTGATTTTCGTATTTATTGTTGTGTTTGAATGAGTGTGTGTCTGAGTGAGTGCATGAGATGAATGAATGTTTTATATTATTAGAGTCTCGCATTAATTTCATCCAGTTAACTGATGTTTCTGCCACATTTAAGGATTGTGGGTGTTTTATTACTAATATTATTTCGTTTAGTTTCTGTATATAGTTTTGTTTTACATTTGTAAATATTAATTGGGGTTTACTTTGTAAAAATTGTTGTTTTATTACCCCCCAGACAATGAATTGTACATATGGGGAATAGTTAGATCTTTCATAAAGACAATGAGGTATTATGGTGAATGTAGTTGGTAATGTAAATAAGAATGGGTTGTTTTGGTGTAAGGGATAACTTGGTATGTTTGAGTCAGTGTTTGTGGCTAGTTAATTTTAATGTTAAGACATTAAGTCTTTCTTTTCCACCATTCCTCGTTTTAGTCTTGTGCCATATTTTGTAAATTTTAAATAATTCTCTTCTCTATGGTACGTAGACTTTATGAATTTAATTTCAGTACTAGATTGGCAAAAAGTTCTCATCAATTGAATTGACTAGATGAACCGTAAGTTGTATGCTAACAGATTCTTTTCTCGCTTGTGGACTCTCTTCCAGCTCCATGCTTTCCAGTTAACTTTGGTCTTGAAAAATTTAATTGCAATGTCCATCTTATCTTCTGTCTTCCTGATTAATCTTCTATTGATCTCGCTCCTTAGTACTATTTCTTTCACATGTACTAACCACTTGTATTTTAGTGCCTTTACTGCATCGCCTGGGGTAAATCTTATTTAAAAAAAGCTTATACTGGTTCAAGTCCGAAATAGAGTGAATCTTATTTGTTGCCACTGGAATACGGAAGGAATGTGGCTGGTTTACTACTGGTAAGTGGCATGGCGGAACCAAGGAATGTAAAGAAAATAGTTGATGGAAGAACTTATGTTAAGTAACATGACTCTGTACCATGCCAGACATGCAGGAGAACCCAGTTATGACTATCAGCTAATTTCTGCGACCAAATCACCCCTTACATCAGGCTACTTAACTCTCCAGACTGCATCCCTTTATTCATCGGGGTTGTGTTAAAGGATAAAAAATGTCATACGAAAACTTTTCTACTTTGTCATACATCCCCCCCACACACACACACAAATTGTACTTCATATATCAAAATTTATAATTCAAAGTCTGGGAAAAAGTGGATTGTATTCTGACATTTTGTGTCTTCCACATGTTTTGATGGAACGTTCAACCACCAGACGACCTTTCATGAACGTTCTCAAATTTAAAAGCCATGATAAACCAATGACATCTTTGCTTTATTTATATACACACGCGCAGCAAAATATATCCGAGAATAATTTTCTCGTATATATATATATATATATATATATATATATATATATATATATACATACACACACATATATATATATATATATTTATTCACACACACATATTTTTATATAAATTTTTATATATCAAGAACAATTTTGGGAGGAAAGATGTATGACAAAGTCGAAAAAGTTTTTAGTTTGATGATGGCCTAAAGGACGAAACGCGTTACATCAAAAACATTTTCCACTTCGTCATATATATATATATATATATATATATGTATGTATGTATGTATGTATGTATGTATGTATGTATGTATGTATGTATGTAATCAGGCAAAATGCCACTGAAGTGATTAGTCAGCGAGGATATAACTTTATACATTAGTGAATTGTTCTGTTCATATTATGATAATCGTCTATAAAATCCTATACTATGTGTATGTATGTATGTGTGTATGTATGTACGTATGTATGTATGTAAAATGAAAAAAAAAGTTGTACGAAATGTTAAAGTGCTGATATAACAGGAGGTTTTGAAAAGCATTCGAAAATAAAAAGCTGGTACGAATTATGATATAATAGAAATCGAACTCAACGACTTCCATTAATTCGTCTTCCGACTTATTCCGCTGAAATTCTTTGGCAGTCCATTTTAATTTTTCGAATCGTCAAAATATGTCTTCAATTTGCAAGAAAACAAAAAGAACTATTAAATCTTCGAAGTGTAGACCAGGTAAATAGATTTGGAAAAAAACTACTCTAGCCTAATTACTGTACTTTGATAATAATACTCTTAGGAAAGGCATGAATCAAAATATCCCTGTGGTCTTTTCTATTGTGTATTCTTCACGTTTTCCACCAGACACTACAACGCAGCAAGTCCAATAAACCCAATGAAAAATAATGTCACCTTTCTTTGTTATTCTGTTCATATCTATCTATCTATCGCAATCAGTCCTTATCTATCTTAGTATATTCATTTGTCTATCGCTCTATCAATCTTAGTCTATCTATCTATGTATCTATCTATCTATCTATCTATCCTATTTTATAAGTCATTCTATCGCATTCTCTTCAAATAAGTCCATCTTTTTATTCAACGTTAATATTTACATCGGATTTTGTGATGCAGCCATTAATGTCATCATCTGTAGTCTCCCGAAATTTATTCGTTCCCGCCAGACCTTAGCCAAATAAATTGACAGACTTTTTATTGCGCATGCGTACACACCTCTTTATACTTCCTTCACAAACACGTGAACTATTCTTATTCATGTATTCATGTTTTCTCTCGATTTTTTTCCTATTACACGCACACATATTATTACCTTGTCTCTCTTATTTCTTACACATCTGCAATATTGTCTGTCGCTCAGCCATTTCATGGTTTCTTTAATCTTTGGACCATAAATTCTACCGGACATATTTTTCTTGTTCGTTTTCTGGACTTTTTTCTTTCTTCCGATTTTTAATGATGAGCATTTCCAGATATATTTCAGACAATTATCTTCATCTTTGCCATTTACCTAACGATTTGCTCAATATATTATTTTATCCTCCTTTAATGTTTGAAAGTTTGATACGAAATATTTTCTATCAACTTCTTTCTTGTTTTAGCACAACGTTTCGACAGAAATATTCTTCGCTCTTTGTAGCGTCCCCTAAAGTTCTAAGAATCATTATTTTTCTTATGAAAATTAACTTCTTTTAAATATTTTCTCTTCATTTTATTGTTCTAGTATATACTTTGTTTTAAGGCACATCAGTTGTATATTGCTCTGGTTTTTAAATTCGCTTCGTACAATTTATATTTTCTTCTTCTTCTTCTTCTTCTTCTTCTGCAGCTGCTGCTGCTTCTTTTCTTCTTCATCTTCTTTTTCTATTTCTTATTCTTCTTCTTCCACTGCTACATTTTCTTCTGTTTTTCTTCCTGTTTCTTCTTCCATTTATACTTCTGCTTTTGCTTTTTCTGCTTCCTTATTATTATTATTCTGCTTCTTCCTCTGCATCTTCTTCTACTGCTTGGCTTCTTCTTTGGCGTTGCCTTATCTTCTGTTTCTTCTTCTGTTATGACTCTTCTTCTATATCTTCTTCTTCTGCCTCTTATATTCCTGCTTTAATTCTTCTTCTTCTATCATCATCATCATCATCATCATCATCATCATCATCATCCTCATCTTCTTCTTCTTCTTCTTCTTTGCTTCTTCTCCTGCTGCTGCTGCCTCATCTGGGTCGATTCTTCTCCCGCTTAAATTTCTTCTTATACTATTTCTTCTTCTGCTACTTCTTATTCTTCTGCTTTTCTTCTGCGTTGCTTCCTCTTCTATTTCTTTTTCTGCGTTGCTTCCTCTTCTTTATTCTCATTTTTCTTTTGCTTTGATTCCTCTTTTTCTCCCTCTTTTAATCTGCTTCAACTTCTTCTGCTATGCTTATTTCTGCTTCTTATTACAATGATTCTTTTTTTCTATTTCTTCTTCTTCTATTGCTTCTTCTTCTTCTTCTTCTTCGTTTTCTATGTCTGTTGTAGTTTTTCTCTTCCTTCTTCTTCTTCTTCTTCTTCTGCTTCGTTTTTTTCTTTTGCTTCATTTCCTTCTTCTGCTTTTCTTCTATTTCATCTTCCTTTGCTTCCACTTTTTTCTTCTTCTTCTTCTTCTTCTTCCTTTTCTTCTTCTTCCTTTTCTTCGTCTTTGCTTCTTCTTCTGTTGCTGCTTTGTGTGTTCTACATTGTTTCATCTGCTGCTGCTGCTTCTTCTGCTTTTCTTTGTCTTCTTTTGCTTTTGCTTCTTCTGCTATTTTTCTTGTTCTTCTTCTTCTTCTTTTGGGTTGCAGCTTCTTCTACTATATTTTCTTAAGCTTCTCCTTCTGATTTTTCTCCTTCTACTACTTTTATTTCCTCTTCTTCTTCTTCCTCTACTTTTCTGCTTTTTCTGCCTTGTTTTTCTTAAGCTTCTTCTTCTGTGACTTCTTCTGTGACTTCTTCTGTTTCATATTCTTCTTCTCTCTTCTTTTTCCTCTACTTCTTCTTTTTCTTCTTCTTGTGCTTCTCAATCTTCTTCTGCTTCTTTTTCTTTTCCTCTCTTCTTCTTCTTCTTTGTAGTATAATGGAAGAAACAGGCGATATTGCTATATGTGCTCCGTTGTTTCAATAATTCTTGATATTCGTGTAGCCGATAATAAAGTCCCAGGAAAAAAAGTCACAGAAAAAATTTTGCCTCGGAAATAAAGCCACAAGAATAAAAAAAAAAAAGCACAATTAAATTATTTGTTCATAATTTAGATATTAAATATTTATATTTACATGTATATTCAACATTTTTAATAAAGAAGAAAATCGCAGAAACTCTTCCACAAAACTTATTAACTTACTATCAGTTCTTCATATTCCTTTACACAGACTGATTGACGTATTAGCATTTAAAAATGGTCAGAATTCCATAGTTAACATTTCTATTTAAGACACAGAAAAAGTACTGACATTGTCCTGTTGTTATATTTTCTTGTGACTTTTCCTCCCTGACTCTTTTACCTGTAAAATATACCTGGATTCAATATAAGGAGGGTCTTGTTAACAATTCTTTTTTGCTCAACTATGCTTTCAATTTCATATCAAAATCTATATTCAGTAGTGTTATGCATTTTTTTATAGAAAAAGACACCTTTTTTTTAATTTTTAATGATTTCTTATGCCTTATTCCAGCAAATTGTGATGTCTTCTTCGAAATGATAATTTCCTTACGTTTTTGAATTCAGTGTTTTTGTCATCCCAGTCTACCTTGTAATTTAACCTGTGTCTGCGAGAAATAGTTGCTTATTTCTAAGTTTCATTCTTTCACTCTTATATTATCTGGATTATTTAGTGAAAATTATTCATTACATATATTCATTCTTTCTTGCCTTAACTACACATTTCATTTCATTTCATTTTTCTTTCTTTCTTTTTTTCTTATTGCATGTATTCATTCTTTCCTTAACTACTCTTTCATTTCATTGTTTCGTACATTTTTCCTTCTTTCTTTCTTTCTTTCTTTCTTTCTTTCTTATTATGTGCATTCATTCTTTCGTAATTTAACTACCCTTTTTCTTTCTTTCTTTCTTTCTTTTTAAAATTGATCTTTTCTGTCTTTGTAAATTTAATGTTTCTATCTCCTAATAGATTTTGTCTTCATTATTTTTGTCTATTTCATTCTTTCTCTCTCCACGTCTCTCTCTTTTCTCCCCCACCTCCGTCACACATCCTTTGTTTTGTTTCTCCCTCCCCCCATGTAGTATAATCGTTCAGAGAAATCAACGTAAATGTCAACAGAGAAATCCATTTAGACGAGAGCAGAACAGCCGACGAGTGAAACAAAAAGAGAACTCCTTCCGCCATAGATTTGACTTGATAACACTTTTAAAAAATTAATTGAAATGTACAACTGATGCGCGTTGCACTTACTGCTACTGCTGCTGCTACGATTTCTGCAGCCAATCAGAAGCCATAAGAGGAAAATAATATTATAAAGCAGAATCATATAAAAATTGTAATAAACACAAAAATCATGAACATAAAATTAAAGAAAACATGTGAAAACTGAACTAATAAAAATATTGAAAAATCTAAATAAAAAGAAAAATATATGATGTGACATTACCTGACTGCAATAGTAGCAGTAATAGTTGTATAATGATATTTTCTAAGAGGAATAATAAAAACAATCTGGTATGTCAGATTTTATTATGGAAGTCAATCTTTTAGTATTCAAATTGAGCATCTTCTCTTATATAATAAATAACCATATGAGTTTCAATATTTTTCTTAGAAAAATTTGCGACAGTTTATTTGGTGGAGCAAGACCTCTTAATGCAACTGGGGATTTTATCATCATGATGTACACACACACACACACACACACACACACACACACACACACACACACACACACACACACACACACATATATATATATATATATATATATATATATATATATATATATATATATATATATACATGTGTAATGTTTCCTGTTTATAGACACAAATATTTAAGTAAATATTGTTTATAATAAAATATTAATTAAATGTACCGGCCTGAATGCACGAGAAATTTCAAAGAAAATATGTCCTCCGCTTTCTCTGTAGCTGAATGGTACAGCACGTCAGGCCAAATGACGGTTCCGTGAAAGGATACAGGTTCGATTCCTGTCAGAGGACACAAATCTCCTTGTAACCCCAAAGATGAACTGAAAGTACAGATTATGGTATCATTCACTAACTTATTCAAGGAGACAGTCCAGAAGAGATTCAGGAGATTCTGAAGTCGTCTGGAGGCAGTGATTGAAGCCAATGGCGATTTTATTGAATAGTAATTGTTAGCCATTCTGAAAATGAGATGAGGATTTGCCTTTAATTTGCTACAAGAAGCTGGGAAAATATATTAATACCTTTCGACACGAACTAAGAATTATAAAGAAAGGACACTGAATAATAAATACTAACGGCATTTTTAAGTCACTCATTTTCTTTCTTCTTTAATCACGAGAAACGCCAACTTAGGGAAAAATAGTACAAACAAATACACACAAATACACATACGCATATTTCTTTCATTCGTTTTTGGATCTGATGAAGCCTAGAATGGCGAAACGCGTAATCAAATCTATTTTCAATGGAATGTTTTCCATTTGCATAATTTCTTTGTCGTGATTCTATATCTATTTAAAACACACACACACACACACACACACACACAGATATACACACACACAGAGATACACACACACAAACACACATACACAGACATATATATATATATATTTGACCCTTCACCAAAAAGAAAATCCTGGTGTTTGGAATGTAAAAAGTGAGCGAAGAAGAAACAGGATATTAAGAATATTATCTAATATTAATATAGCGACCATTTGTCCTGGAAATAAACTTCAGAAAGAGAAACATGTAAGTTCTGTGTAGAAGTACATGAAAACTGATTTCTCACAAGTAATTGTCAGTGATGAATATAGAGCTACACTGGATGATGGTTTGTCTAGAGTTCGAGTTCATGGAAAATGTTAACCAACACGGTTTAGATGGTGGAGTATGGTTTGTGTCTAGTTATTATTTTAGGCAGAATAATTATTGGTCCATTCAAAGTCGATGATGGCATGAAAATAAATACAGTGCATGATTGTAAGTTCTTTTTGAGCGATACTTGTCACAACCAAAAAGAATTAAAGATTTTGTTCTTGCATTGAATGCTTCATTACATTCTGTAAAGACCACGATACCAAAAAGGTTTCATTAATGGAATGCCCCATAGTATCTCGAGATATTAATCCAATAGAAAACTTGAGGCCCGTCATTAAAATAGATAACAATAGAAAGTAATATTCAAATTAAAAAGAGTTCTGGAAGCCATAGAACAGCTGCAAGGTTTATGGATCCATTTTGTCATAATTTTCCATTATTTGAAACAGTATAAAAGTTAACAAAAGCAATTAATGAAATGGCGGTTATATCGTAAAACGTATAAGAAATATTGTGTCCATCAAACGTTGTTTTTACTGTCTTTGTTGTTTTGGCACTTTCAGACAAATATCTTCATCTTTATTGTTATTATTACATTTTGACGACTCCAAAGAAGAATCAACAATATTACTGGTCCTGATCTAGCAGATCGGCTTCAATCACTTTCCCACCAATCTAAGGTTTCATCTCTGTGTTTTTTCTATAAATACTCTCATGGTAATTGTTCCGATGAGCTCTTCGCTATAGTACCTAGACTTTATGAATTTAAGCGCAGTACTGGACTGGTGTCAAGAACTCATCAATTTACAGTTGTGCTGACTCGATGTAGCCGTAAATTACGTGCTAACAGTTTGCTCTCTTGCACTTCTCGCTCGTAGAACTCGCTTCCGGCTCCATGCTTTCCAGCCAACTGCAAAGATTTAAATGGAATGTTAATCACTATCTACTGTCCTCCTGATTACTCTTTCCTCTTCCTGCACATTATTAATGTTTCTGTTCCTAATTCTTCCACACCCTGTAACCCTTTGTGTCTTAGTGGCTTTATTGCCTTGTTCGGTGTGAAAATGATTAAAAAATAGAACAAACACTTTTAAGAGAACACTACCAACGGAGAAAATATTCTAGTAGATTAAAGCATTGGTTTGTAAGTAGGGGGATATAGTAATTGTGAATTCAATCCCTGGGCCAGGTAATTGGTGAGCAATAAGGGAGTTAAATAACGAACTAGATAACATACGAGAATGAGAACAATCTCCCTCCATAGATTAAATAAGGGATTCAGTTCGAATCTTCCTGAAAGTTTCTCCGATCGACAGACCCCTGAACAAGGTTAGAAAGCACAAAGAACAAAACATTGTGATAATAACAACAAAGATGAGGACCTTTGTCCGAAGGTAAATATTGTAAATAATGATCCTTATCCCAGTAAATTCAGAGAGAAAAATCTAACATCCTCAAAACACATTATCCATATTTCTCACTAAGCATTTTCATTTGAAATCAATACGAGGTATTGCACACATAAATGAATCTTTTACGAATATCCATAGATTAATATAAACTTTATTGACTTTCATAATAGTGACTAACATATTAATAATGTGTAGATATGATGGCATCATCAGCGTTGCTACAATGAAACCTGTTTTATTAAATCTTTACTTAAATCTTGGTAATAATAATTGCCTAACTGTTATGGCAACTAATGGAAGATGAAGAAAAAAAGGAAGAAGAAGAAAAATAGAAGGAGAAAAACAGGGAAGAAGAAGAAAAAGAAGAAACAGAAGGAGAAAAAGAATAATGATAATAATGAGACAGAAAACAAGAAGAAGAAAAAGAAAAAAAAGAATAAGGAGAAGGAAAAAAAACGAAGATGAACTCTTATCCCAGTAGTAGTAAGAGCACTAGTAATGATGAAGGAGAATACTGATACAGACATTAAGGAAAAACCAGGAAATTCATTTTTATCTAGGATACACAAGATTGTGCTAGTGAGTGCAACTCACTTATAAGAGGTCTTTCAATCCAATATGCTTAATAACTTTCGAAGAAAACCCTTCTTTTACCGTAGGTATCAAGTGTAAATCAAGGAAAACAACACTAATAATAATAATAATAATAATAATAGTAAATTATCAAGAAATTTTCCAAATACAAAGACCTAACAGTATGTTGGGAATGATGAGAGAGACTGTACCAATAGTAATTGGAGATTTGGGCCTCGTGAAAAAAAGAATGGACAATTTTACTAACAGTGTCCCAGGTAACATCAACATACATGTTGCCCAGAAGATCGTCCTACTAGGAACATCTCATATACTAAAAAAAGTGACATTTCTTCTATAGGACCTATAAGGACCATAGTTTGGAACCGGCTCTACAGGATATAAAGTAGGAAAAATAACATACACAAATAATAATAATAATAATAATAAGTCTTGATTATTATTGTATTTGCGGGAATACAAGACATTGCTGTCTTCCTTTTATACTCGTTTCCCCTTCTCTCTGTGTATTTTGTATTTTCTCCCTTTCTTTCGAACGATGATATTTTCATTCATTGTTTTTCTTTGCACAGCAAACATTTTAATAAAATCCTCTAGCTTCAGAGAATCTAAGCAATCTGAATTTGATCAAAAATTAAATTATCGATTTATGCAGTTCTCAGTCTGATTAAGAAGGGATTAAAATAAAACGGTATTAGTTGGGTATTTCGTTTAGAAATTAAATTTGAATTTAAAATGAACAGCGTCTCCTTTCCTTTGTGCGCATGTGTAGTCAATTTAAACATCACTTTAGTCTGATGAAAGGTCTTTTTCTCTTTTTAATAAATAATGCTTTCATTATTTTTAGACTTTTTTTTTTACATATAGATGAGGCTATTTTTTACATATAGATCCACAAATATGCTGCAGATAGAGTTCGGTAGGTTTCTAGGTGTTTTCTAATTGAACTAAGGTCAGAGAGATGTAAAGTGAGTCTTCTTGTTAGGGATGTTCTAGTATATCCAATATAATAAAATATTAAATAATGGAAACATTATAAATAAAAAAAAAGCTAACAATCAATAATATCAACTATGAATACGGCTAGAATGTGCCAACCGTGTTTGGAAGATAAAATATTGCTATAAATCTAAATACACACATAAAACAATCCATACATTTAGTTAAAAGTAAAAATAAAATTCATTCTTGATAATGTCTAAAAATATAGCCGAAAATGCTCGTAAATACAAGACATTTGGATAATTTCTACATAATTTACGTCCAGAAAATAAGAAAAACACGTGTAAAATTAAATTGAAAAACTAAACTGCAGTAACTTGTCAGTCGTTTTTAATGAAACATATATATATATATATATATATATATATATATATATATATATATATATATATAGTAAAAAAAAATTTTTTTTTCAATATTTATGACAGATTTAGTTAGGAATATCCGAACAGTGACGTTCCATATCGCGTGACGTCCGCGTCTCGCGAAGGACGCTACTTGCTAACAAACAGTAATTTTAATTTATTTGTAACAAACAGTTATTTCTCATGAAAAATTGAGGACAATTTGAAATATCAAATATATATATAAATAAATAAATACTTTCATAAAATAAAACATTTTAATTTTTAATTTGAAACTTTTTTTCTATATATACATATTAAGAAAGTATACGTGGCTTCTCATTATGCTATATATATATATATATATATATATATATATATATATATATATATATATATATATATATTATAAGTGTTATATAGACTGGATGTCCGTTTTTGAGTAGACATCTCAATTTTTAAACAACCTGGTATTTTGAATCAGCAAGGCAGTAAATCCACTAAGACACAAGAGGTTACAGGGTTTGAAAGAATTAGGAACAGAACCATCAGTAATGAGCGGCTAGATAAAAAGTGTAATCATGGGAACAGTAGATAGCCATTGACTTTACATTTCAATTTTTTCCAGATTAAATATGGCTGGAAAGCATGGAACCGGAAGGGAGTTCCACAAGTGAGAAATGCAAGAAAAGAAACTGTTAGCATAAAATTTACGGCTACATTTAGCCATCTCAACTTTAAATTGATGAGACTTCAACGCCAGTTTAGTACTGTGCTTAAATTAAAAAGTATGAATAGATACCATAGCTATTCATACAACTTATTCTAAAGCATATTTGGTTTTTACATTTCAACTTTATGCAAATGCATACGTAAATATGAACATGCATGTGCGTATGTGCATTTGTCTGTGTTGACAAAAACAATTTCTATTCTTTCAGATATGATTACATAGACCTGCATTTGTGAATAGCTATATAACGATTAGTGGCACGTGCGAAGCTGAGTTCGAATTTTCAGCTGGGACTGCTTGTAGCACTAAAGCATTTATATCTCTAAAATAGTATGATTTTAACTGTAAAGTTATCTTGTGCGCGCTTTTGTTGCAAGCCGGCGATGATGACAGACAAAAGAGCAAGTGATTGAATGCGCAACCTCCCACCCTCCCTTAATGACTTCATTCGCCGTGCTATTAACGGAAAGAACAGTAGGGGCGCGAGCTGAGATAGAGAAGCAGTAGACGTCAACCGGCATATCACGGGTTCGAGTTATTAAACAGCTACATCGAAATATACGAGATCAGTTCGGAAAATAGCTAGCAATTTTATATTAACGGAAAATAATCTACCTTGTCACTCTTTAAATTACTTATCTTAGGATCACATACATATATCATAGCATCGCTTTCAGTTTGCAAGACTGTATCACTATTGGGATTGGCATCAGCTGCTTCATAAGTCTCTCTTTAATATTGAATACCAATAATTGCCATCATCATCATCATCATCTTCTTCTCCTCCTCCTCCTTCTTCTTCTTCTTCTTCTTCTTCTTCTTCTTCTTCTTCTTCTTCTTCTTCTTCGTGACGTAGGCGATTATGAGTCTTCACGGTGTTTCGATCGTTAAAGGGGATCAAATTTGGGCCGGCTAACTGATTTGGATGTTGCGATGTTTAGTTAAAAATAGAAGAAAAATAGTATGTTCTAGACAAGGTATTCGCTTAGAGACCATTCCATTGCACACTTTCGCGAAATGGCACCTCGCTTTGTTGGCATTTTGCAAGAGACCATGCAAACGATTCTCCCGATAATGGCTGTTTACCTTCTGAACAGATGTCATAAATATGCAGTGAAAAGATAAATGCCTTTGAACCCGAAAATCGTCGCATTTATTTTTCTTCTTGCAACCTGTTTTGTTTCGCTACGATAGCAGTGTAGTTTTCGTTCGGTAAAAAAAACATTGAGGCAATTTAATCTGTTGACTATGCAATGGATATCAAAATGAAGGACCAGAAATTACTGCAAATGCTATTTACAGAGACCAGTTCAGGTGCTAAATGCGTCTTAAGTGACGGGAAGTCACTGCAACAGATTAAAATTCAATTGCTCTATTTAAGAAACGCACGTTTCTCGTTGAGACATTTCCAAGTCTATAACTGCTAACTTTATTTTCATAACCGAAACTTAAACAAAGAATTTTTTAATCTGACATTATTTCCTGACAACTTGCACATTTTCTTTAGTATGACTTTACGATTAACATTAATTTTGCTATAAAAATAATATGATGTCTCATTAAACACTTATTCTGAACAGATTAAACCATTTCTTTAGTTTTTCCGTAGGTTAATCCTGAATTACCGTAGATTTCGACTTTTATTCAAGATTCTTTTAAAAAAAACACTATGAAAGAAAAACACTATGAAAGTATAAAAAAAGACTTTTATAGTAAGAATACATGAAATACAAGAATACAAAATACAGCTTTGTTGGTAATATATATTTGGAAAAAAAATATATTATTAACAAAAAACCCCTTTAGAAAAATAAGTCAATGAAACTTGATCTACAAACTGATTTCTTACAAAGAATACATATTCTAAACATACAAATCTATCCAAAAAATCTTGTCGGCAAACCACTGAGGTTGATATGCCGTAAAACAAAATAAACCAAGCCAAAGCTCGCAAGAAAATTAAATTTCGGCTTTAAATGACCCATAAGGTGTTGATATGCCACTAAACAAACCAAACAAAACCTAAAATGACGTTGGCGTTGTTGGTAATTACACCTTGAATTCCGAAATTAATTTTAACACATTTTGGAAACGATCATAAAATTGATTACAGATTGATCAAGTGATTTTCTTTTTATAAATGTTCATTCATATTTATTTATGAATAGGGAAATCACGTGGAACTTTTACCTTAAATGACTACATTTTACCTGAAATAAACCCTGGAAAAATTGGAGTCGATTTATTAGTTCAACCCATTTCTACATTAAATTATATGAACTTTGCGAACAAAGGTTTGTAAATTTTACCACATCTATCTGGGGTCCCGATATAAGAAAAATACTTATTTTTTGATAGTATTCTAGATAATATCTAATTATGATCGTTTATAAAATATGTTTACAGAAGAACTCACATTATTCTTGTAATATATATATATATATATATATATATATATATATATATATATATATATAATTATTTTTATAAAAAAAAATTTATAACATAAACATGTTATAAAATCACTACAAAAATAGCCATTTTGTTTAAACACCCTCGGTGTCTTATCAAGTGATGATGTTGAATATAAAATAAATGGTTTTAAAAGTTTCAAATTAATTAACGATGATCGGGTCAGTAAACTACAAACTAAGGAATCCTATGTCTTGTTAAAAGACCATAAACCCGAATTCAAAACTAAGCCATCCACTAGACTTATAAAACCTACTAGACCAGAAATCAGTAGAATTAGTAAGACTATCTAGGAAAGAACAAACCACTCCATAAAAAAACACCCTTGGACTATTACAGTAGATTAATACAGCTGATGTTATCAACTGGTTTAACAACAAGGGAAAATATAAGGGCAACTGTACTTTCATACAGTTCGATATTATCGATTATTATCCCTCTATATCGAAGAATCTTTTCACTTTGGCCTTGGATTTCGCCCGGGAATACTCTAATATTTCTGAGAGTGAAGTGGACATTATCATGAAATGCCGAAATTCTGTTCTGATCTACAAGGATGAACAGCGGGCCAAAAAGTCTTGCAACGACAATTTTGGCATTTCAATGGGTTCTTTGGATTCTGCTGAAGCTTCTGACCTAGTTGGATTATTTCTTTTGCATAATTTAAGTGCCTTCGATTGTCTAGATTCTGATAGTGTAGGATTGTATAGAGATGATGGCCTATTAGTTGTTAAAAATTCCACTAAAATTAAGGTAGACCGTATGAGGAAAATGATCCATAGGGTATTTAAGGATTTAGGTCTTAGGACAATAGTTACAACTAATGTTAAACAAGTTGATTTTCTAGGCGTCACCCTAGACCTTGCTAACAACACTTTCCAACCATATGTGAAGGTAATTCCAACCCAATATACGTGCATCCAAATTCCAATCATCCCCCTTCAGTTATCAAACACATACCCTCTTCCATTGGATTTAGAATTAGCACTAACTCTTCTAACAAAGATGTTTTCAATAAACATCGTGATTTTTACAATTCTGCACTCAAAAATAGTGGATACAAACATACCACTATTCAATATAAAAACCCTGTTAATTACAACCATAATAAGAAAAGAAGATCTAGAAAGATCATCTGGTTCACGCCCCCTTTTAATATAATGGTTAAAACTAAATTAGGACGTATATTTCTAAACCTCATCAAGAAACATTTCCCCAACCCTGAAACTAACCCACTTAATAAAATATTTAATCCTAATACCCTTAAATTAAGCTATAGTTGTGCTGATAACCTGGAGAAAATAATTAAAAAACATAACAACATAGTCTTTAACAAGTATAGGGATTCAAAAGGCTTGACTACTCAACAGTTTACTAACTGCAATACTAAATATAAAAACACAAATAACAACTTATGTAATTGTAGGAATCCTAATAATTGTCCACTACAAAATAACTGTAGGATTAGTTCTGTAGTCTATCTTAGTACTATTTCAACAATTGAAAATCCAAATATAAAGAAGTTTTACATTGGTAGCACCATGAAAACATTCAAGGAACGCTGGCGGGGGCATAAGCAATCTTTTAATCACAGTGACTATAGGTACATGACTTCATTATCCAAGTATTTTTGGAATCTAAAAGAAAAGAACAAAACGCCTACGGTTAAATGGAGTTTGATTAAGAAAGCCCGGACATGTAACTCCCTATATGCCCCATGTTACCTATGCCTTAACAAAAAATTTGAAATTATTACATTTAAAAACAAGGCTGATCTCTTAAATCAAAGATATGAACTAACAGCTAATTGTAAACACCGTTATAAATTTAACTTAGTGTAGGGGTCGTATACTTTAAATGATAATGATATGTCGCTGTAATTTTAAAATATTAGTACTTTTATTGCCTGATGGTCATCCTGACGATATGCATGGACATTGTTTACCTACATAGTGTTATTCCTGTTGGTGTATATGTGTATATATTTATTTGTGTGTAGGTGTGTGTTTGTACTGCGGAATGTGTAGGTTTGTATATATGTTGGTGTTTTTTTAAACATTTTTTAAATATATATATATGTACATGTGTGTATATATATGTGTGTATATGTATATATATAAAGTAAGAAGGTGAAGAGGAGGAGAAGAAGAGGTTAAAAAATGTTGATGTATATGTGTATGTGTGTGTATTATGTATATGTGTGTATATATATATATATATATATATATATATATATATATATATATATATATATATATATATATATATATATATATATATATATATATATATATATATATATATATGAACACCTCGAGGCGGTGTAATGGTTGGCAAGCTTGGCTCCGCTAGATCAATTGCGACTGATTAGTGAGTTCGTTCCTCACTGGGTCCCCCTAATTTCGGCTTTGTGCCACTGTATATATGTATATATATATATATGTGTGTGTATATGTATGTGTGTGTGTATTTATATATGTGTGTGCATGTGTGTGTATATATATATATGTATGTGTCCTATTTTATTGTGTATATAAATTTATATTTACGTATATTTCTGTTTGTATGAATGTGTTTATATATGTATGTTAGGGTATATGTATATTGGTGTGTGTATGTATATGGATGTATGTTTATGTATGTATATGTATGTACGTTTATATATGTATTTGGTTGAATGTCGTTGTATTTATATGTATGTACGTATATATAGGTACTTATTATAGATAGGTATATTTATGTATATGTTTATATGTGGATATGTATATATGTATATATATATTTATATTTGTGGATGTATATGTAGGTGTTGACACCTATTATATATGAGATTGTTTGTGTGTATGTGTAGGCATGGAAACTTTGGTATGTCATTACTGCCACAGTAGTTAGTCTATGTGTGTATATATGTTCATATGTCTATTGGTGCGTGTATATATGTGTATATATATGTGAGTATGTGTGCATAAATGTGTGTATATATGTGTTTATATATGTTTATATGTATGTATGTGTATGTGTACTTGTTATCATAGATATGCATATGTGCGTATATGTTTATATATTTATATGTATGTATTTCTATGTGTGTATATATATATGTATATATATATATATATATGTATGTATGTATATGTGTGTTAGTTTGTGTTTGC
Organism: Acanthosepion pharaonis; assembly: GCA_903632075.3. Lineage (NCBI taxonomy): Eukaryota > Metazoa > Mollusca > Cephalopoda > Sepiida > Sepiidae > Acanthosepion > Acanthosepion pharaonis. Next base: position 1,203,104 of record CAHIKZ030003702.1, read on the forward strand.
TGCCACGTATATATATGTGTATATATGTATATACGTATGACAGTACACTTATTTCTGCAGGTTTTCTTTTTATCCTGTTTTCCTTCGTCTAATATATAATAAAACTATTATCAACTTATATGATTAAAATATATGTTTTTATTGATATTTGTGGTTTTGGAATTTTCGTTTTAATATATTAAATAATATAATTTTTAACCATTTTTATCTTTGTATATTTACTCGCTTAAGTTATATTTTAATAAGTGGCTATCATTTCTTTAATGATACTTTCAGTCTTAAACATTTATTGGTTGTGGTATCTGATTGTCAAGGTCAATGTCTGTGGATGTGTGTACATGTATTTATCGGTGTCCATGTGTAAATTTTTGATTTTGTGTGTGTGTGTAGGTGTTGGTTTCCCCGTTTTCTTTTTTTTCTTTTTTTTTTTTTCATAAAGGGCCGTGGAGATGTTCCTGTCTCGTCGCTTTTTTGTGTGTATATATATCTAAATATGTCTGGGTGCTTATGTATTATAATCTGATTGTGTTTGTGTTGTTTTGCGCGTGAGTTTAAGACCCCATTCACACTCTTGGGATTAAAATATATATACATGTATTGTCGGATGACCGGATATTGTAGCGTCTGTTCTAACGTAATTTCAACGAAAAAAATAAATTGAATAACATCTGTATTTTTTCTTTTCTCCTCAGTAATTTTATAGTTTTAAACTTAATAGTGATTAAATTTGGATTTTAAAATTGGCAGTTTTTAATTTTAATATCAAATTTTATCATATAATTTAATAATTATTGGTTAGAATAAATTATTTTTTAATATTACCCGTATTTTGAAGATCTGAATAGCTATTATAACATGATTTCGTTGTCAAGCTTTTGAATCTTCCTATATTTGGGTTTTGATTGGTTATTCTAGCTTTTGTAACAATGTTTTCCCCTAGCGAAGGATCGTTAATTAATTTGAATCTTTTGAAACCATTTATTTTATATTCAACATCATCACTTGATAAGACACTGAGGGTGTTGAAACAAAATGGCTATTTTTGTAGTGATTTTATAACATGTTTATGTTATAATTTTTTTTTATAAAAAATAATTATATCTGCTCTACTTTGTATTGAGCACTTTTTTAAGAATAGTGATTGTTGGTTATTGGAATTCATTCCGTATATACCAATTATATTAGGTATATATATATATATATATATATATATATATATATATATATATATATATATATATATATATATATGAATAAAAGAGACAAGAGTAAAAACTATTCTTAGCCGATGCGTTTCGTCCTTTGAGAGAATTTATCAAGGCAAATGTAGGATTTATTTTGTTGCTCGTGTTTATATACAAAGCGAGGATGTAATTGGCTCATCAAGGCTTTTATCTATACGAACGTTCATAGGGTGGTTGAAAGGTCAAGTCAAAACATGTGGAGGACACAAAGTATCATAATTCAAAGTCTAGTAAAATGTAAGCGAGTAATATTCAAGAATTGTTTTTTCTCTTACGTTCTTTTATGTTGAATATGAAAATCTATGTTTTTGTAGAGACGAGTGATAAGGAAAATAAAAAGGAGATGTTATGAGTTAATTCCATACGCCTTTCTTTCGAGCCAAAAATATTGTTAAAGTCATTTTCGAAACAAAACCTGGAGAAGAGTTTGGCAATGCCAAAAATTTTAAATTAATTAGCTCCTTTCTATTCAAGAAATTTCATTATTTTATTCCTCATTTTGAAATTGTGAACCGAGTAAGAATTTGGCGTCATTCTTATTGAACCCAAAGGGATTCCATGCTTGCAGATAAAACGCTTTCTCTGTAACGCCGTATATTTCTTCATCGATTTTTTCCTTAATGAATTTCAAATTTGTGCTTTTAAATTGCCTTAAATTAATTTATAGATGTCATATCTCCAAAGTGAACGACTGCTAAAAAGAGATAACATTTCTTGCATGTGTAGCTATTTACTAAATATAGGAAAGTTCAGGAAAAGTGTGGAGAAAACGAAGAGAGGTAAAGTGGATTACACCAAATTTCCAAGTTCCATAATTTTCCTGCCTTTAAAATCCATATTCTAAATTTTGTTCTTTTTCTCTTGACTCGAACACTGCCCCCGAATCACGAAAACAAAACAGATGATGACTACATATTTTCTTTAGATATACGGGTTTTATTTCATTTTCCTATATTAAATCACCTTATTTACATATTTTAACATATTTACAATGTAGAAATCTTATACTTATTTATATTTATATTTAAATTTTATTAACTTTAATATTTTTCAAATTAACCACAGCGACAACAAGTAGGAAGGGTTCTACAGTAACCATTTTTCCTTAGATATTTTTCAGTTGTTTTGACAATATTTATTACGAGTAAAAATCAACAAGAAAAAAAAATGAAATATCCAACTGATTTTCACGTATTCCATATGACATCTAATAATAAATGAGGTATCACTGCAATATCTGGGATCGTGCTTCCCAGTTCAAAACGTCTACACGGCCTTGTGGGTGATTAATTATTGCCCACCCTAGAACCCTCTGACGAAACGTTTCCCAGAGACAAAACGTTGCGAGCCTCCCGTTGCTCCATCGCTAGTTCCATGGCAGGTGTTTTCAAGAGCTACATTCCTGGGTCTCAGTACCCCTGACTTTTCAACTGGGGCCCGCTATGTCACATATACAAGGATGAATCATCCCCATTTCCTTTCTATTCCTATAGTAAGTTCCATTCGGACAAATTCTTTCCAAGAACTGTTGCTTTGTGGAACATACTCCCGACAGGTTGTTTTCCCATTCAATGCAGTCTTGACCTTTTCAAGTTGCGGGTTAACCGTTATGCTCTTTCTTACGCTCATACAATTTCAAACAGTAACCCTCTACTTTGAGTTGTTCTTGGGCCTTTTATCGAGTGAACATTAATATAAAATTATGTTAGTTTATCAATCCTTAAGAAGAATCCACTATGAAATTATATGTATAATGTTTTAATACAATTTCATTAAGGATTGATAAAGTTGAGATGGATATATTAAAAAAGTCAAAAATCAAAAATTTTAAGGCAAGTTAATTTACCTTGTGCAATATGTTCTTATTTTTCTAACGAAGACGTTGTGATGGTTAACGAGCATACAAATCTTAGTCTGTCATATTTAACATTACCGTTTATTTTATTTCAATAATCAATTAATGTCAGCCACTGTGCTTGTGCGACCTTGTGGTACCACGTACGAAACTTTACCCTTACATTCTTATCTTCGATGTTTGAAAGAGACTTGCTCTCTTACCGTTGTATTGCGTATCTATCTATCTATCTATCTATCTATCTATCTATTGCTACCATGCCGATTTTTACCGTGTTTTCAACCCAGATGCGGCTTGTCCGAACACGATTTACTCGACGGCTGGGAAGATAACTTACCTGGCTTCCTTAATTGTCTTATGTGACATTGAGCGCGAAGCCTATTCTGGCATGATCTGAAGTGAGACACATACATACATTTTCTTCATTCTTTGAAACTACGCTAGTGTGCATGGGGATGCTGAGTAAACAATTATGTTGTTGATGGCATGATTATATATTTCCCGTTGGTGGCAATATTTGACATTCAAACTCACCTTAAAACCAGGATTTCGTAAGACCTTCACTATTTGGAGAAATTATGCAACTCATTCGAACTTATGTTTGTTCTGTTCTGTACCTAAATAATCTTGGTAAATTTTGGATTTCCACATTATTGAATACATCATCGTCAATAAATATAAATATTACTTTTACTATTTAGGATTATATTAACTAAGACAGCTGTCTTACAGATTAGGCTACGGAAACTCGTCTGTTAAAGTAATTCCAAACTATCTTTATAATTAGAGGGGAAATAAATGGTTATATATAACAATAAAGATGAGAACAGTAGCCCAAACAGTGTAAATAGTATAAATAGTTGCAATACCTCTTCTCAGAAAGATAGACAGATATATCTGATACATATCCAGAGACGCTGATTGGATATCAGCAATTTTATAGAGTCAGTAACTCTAAAATATGACTAGTCAATATTATTGTCTAAAATATTGATTTTGTTCTTGATCGAATACGACCCGGCCAATCTTCTAAAGTCTTTGTTACTATTTTAACATCACCATCTTAGAATTAAACCCCTAAGCCTTTTATAACTCGACTCAGTTCCGTGCTTTTGGCTAACGTTCAAAGACATCGAGGTCTTTCGCCAAGAATTTCCTATTCATTCAACACCTGAAATATTATTGATAAATTCGATTATCACCTGGAGCTTACACGGAAACATCCCAGATCGATATATTACGTTGAAATGCTAATGCAAAGATTTCATCTTATGTCATCGTATCTACATTTCCTGACTCTTTACTCCCTACTGTATATATATATATATACATATATATATATATATATATATATATATATATATATATATATATATATGACGATGGAAGTTAGTGTTATACACAGAAATCCATAAAACCAATAATATAGTCTTTCTCTCTGTTATTTTAAATACAGTTTCGTAAACAGATTCTAACATATAGGAGGTGCTGAAAAATTTCTTAACCTAAACCACTGACCACAGTACAGTCTGTATTTTAATGAACATGATATTATTAATTTTGTTTAGTGGGTTGGGGGTGGGAATTTTTTATTCTGCCTCCTCCTCTTTAGAACGGACTTATTTGTGTTGATTGATCTCAGTATTTAATTGTCAAAGACATAACATTTGCAAAGCTACACAGACTTTTTAAACCTAAATGTCTTAAAATTTTTAAAAACTAATGTCTAAAGAACTGTGACTATAAGTAATCTTGAGTAAATTTCGAGCATAGGTTTTTTTCACCTTGTACAAAGTTCGGGAGTTACTCGAGGTAGAGGTTTAAGTTTAAGGGTAGTTTATATTGCATAGGAGAGGAAGATAACAGTTAACTCTAGACTTGAACAGGTTAAGATTGTAGTAATCAAGGAAACATCTTCTTGGGAGTCGATTCACGGGAAGGAACTGTTGGAGTGGAACTTAAATCTACGCCTGAAGATTAGACCTGGTGGTACCATGTAGTTCATCCAAGAACCTATCGAAGTAGCAATAGAGGCAGTGAAAGACTGGCGAAATCCCGCCTTTGAGAGAGGTTGAAAATAATTCTTTTCCTGCAAGGATTTGGAGAGGCTTTTAAACTTTGTCAAGGCTAGAAAATGAGGACCCTGTATCTCCTGTCAAAATGTAGCAACAGTACTCCATTTACGGTCTGATCTGGCTCTTGTAAATGTCTAGGGTAACAAGAGGAGTCAGGTACTTACTAGAGCGGTATAGGGAGCACTATCATTTTACCTTCATCTTGATCGTATATAAGAGTTCCACTTGAGATCGGGTATGAGTTTGAAGCTCATTATTCTATCATAACAGACTGGTGGCAGTTTGGGGTCTGATGATTGTGTTTTAGCAGAATTTTCAGTATCTTTTATTTGTTTCTAATAAAAATGTTTCGTTTCTCAGCACCTCGCTTAGTTTTTGGAATACCTCTTTCGTTAGTCGGATTATTTTTTTAAATGCTTCTTTCGTGTGTTAGGATCACGGTGTCGCATTGTCCATATTCTGTGAGACATTTCCCAGGTATTTAAACTCTTCACCTGCTTGAAAATACAACACAGGAAACAATAAAACTATAACACGTTTTCACTTACATATCAGTATTTTTCAGATAGTCACCATTGTAGCAGAATGAATAGACGCCATTTATCACTGAAATTCCTATTGGGGGTGGAAATCAGCGTACTATTTATTAAAATTAACTAGAAATCGTAACAATGCTTTAATTTCGTGAAAGAGTTCTAAAATAAAAAAAAGAATTGAATAAGCGAACGCAAATTAAATTAAGGACATAAAAAAATAATTGATTGTTGAAGATTTGGTAACATCAATAAAAAAACTCAAAGGATGGCACTATCGGGATTCGTAACTTCGAACTAACCAGAATTTAATGTAAATAGTAAAACATAAATAGTCAATCCCTGCTTTTCCTTTCAACCACAAACCGACTAGGGTGACAGAAATGGAAATTCGAATGTTTGAAAATTACCAGTTTCAGTTAAACGTTCAAGATGTATACTTGAAATTCTTCAAATGTATTCATTCAAGGAGAGTTAAATTATTACAAGGTTTACTAAGAAGTAAATTCAAACGAGAACAGAAATAAATTTTATTATTATTATTAGTGTTATTATTATTATTATTAGTAGTAGTAGTATTTGCCTAGCAACAGAAAGTTAAATGGAATGGGTGTTATTAGCTGATGGCAATACATCAGAATTTGACGTGTCAATGGGATCAAAACTCAATATAAATCGGTGGAAAATTTCGTCAGCTCTGTTTCGCTTTCTCACTGGAAGTGGGGCCTTGACCGTCGCCGTACTTATGAACCAAGAAATTGGTCTAAACAAAGGTGCCGAAAATGAAAAGGGAAAAGAGAAAGGAGGAAGAACGAAAAATTGGGGGTACTCATTTATACACACATACTGAGAACGATGACAGAGATCATAAACCTTAATGCATGGACCAATTGTGTGAAAATAGGTAGCATTCACTATCGAATTAAGCTTTTATGGTGAGATTTATTTGTGAGGTCGTATTGATAGTGTGTTCTGATGGTAATGGAAATATTAACGGTTTCTTTATAAGGAAACATTTGGCATTCATTGAACGAGCAGCCACTACTACTATCGGATGAAATTTATAAAATCTTTCTCCTTATACAGTTTTTCAGGAAATTAGTTTTTTTTAGACTCGAGAATCTGTTATTGTTCTTTCCAATATTGATGGCGGTTTCCTTGCTAACTTTTTGTTTGAAGTTGTGTGGAATGTCAACATGTTGATTATGTTACTATTTTCTCTTCGATTTATATGCAATATTTTCCTTTTAGCTGTTGCTGCTGTTGATTGTTCTCAAGTGATATTTTTGTTATCTGTTTGTGATTCTGTAGCGCCAGTCTACAACCTTTGAAGATGGATGGTCTTCATATGAAAGTCTCGATCTGACGAGTCTATTTAAGAACATGACTCGAATCATCAGCTTAATGTTTTGGTTTTATAACAATTTTCGGTGTTGGGTGTAACTACCTCTTGCTCAGTCTATTCTAGGTTCAATTTCTTTGTCTCCTATATTAAATTTATTGTAACTGATCCATACACCAAGGTATTGGAAGTGTTTGGTATTTATTAAATACACATCCTGAATCTGTATTCAGGGTAGGTGCCATCACTGGTTTCATTCCAATTCCAGATCATAGTTTCTGTTTTGGAAAGGTTTATTTTGAGTCCTAATTCTGGGAACACTTGGTAAAGGATGCTGATTTTCGGTTCAAGTCCATTTTTGTCCCAACTATAAATACCTACGCCATCAGCATAGCCCCTCCCCTCATCGGCTTTGGGTGGGGAAGCATACTCTTTGACTTCTATTAGTATCTTCGTTTAAAATGTGGTATGGAACTTTAGTAACTTAACTCTCTAAGATTTTTGTTCACTTCTGCTGTGACCAAGTATTGAACTCATAAGTCTTTGGGTCAAGTCACTGGATTACTTCAATCAACAATTTAAAAATGGTTACTGATACATTAGGTTTATAAGTCCCCAACATTCATACACTGATGTCCTCAAGGACACATGCCCTAGTTCATAAAACTGTTGGTTGAAGTAATCCAGTCACTTGTGAGTTCGATACCTGGCCACAGAAGAGGTGAACAAAAAAATTGGAGAGTTGAGTTACTAAAGGGAAATAATTGAAACTGAAATATTCGAAAGAGGGATGCTACGTGAAATTAGGACAATCTACCCCGGTGAACAAAATAAAGGTTTGAAATTTCAATCAACTGAAGAAGGCCGGAGCATCGTGAATATGACAACAAAGTTGAGGACAGCCGTCTGAACAACGTAAATAGTGTAAATAATTAGAATACCTCATCTCAAAAATATAGACAGACATGAAAAATTAAATGCTATTTTTTCATCTCATCCTACCAAAGAAATTTTGATGCTGTGAATCAATTTTTTTTTTCGAAGAGGAATGACAGAAAAAAATAATTTTTAAAATGACAGACTTTGTTGTGGTTGCTATACTTTTTAAATATAGATGTTTCCCAGCTTTGGAATGCTGTTTAGAAACAAATTCTACGACCGCCTCGAGCGGACACAAACGTTAAATACACCGCTAATAAGAGCGGTGCCTTCCCTACATATTATCATTAATCGTACTGTGGACATGTATTGGTACAACCATTACTGGTAAGTCATTCTCGCGAGAAATGTTCATTTTGTGAGTTGCTAGATGAGCGGGCCACTCGAGAGGTGGCTTGATTCACTGATACAAGTCGCCAGTACTGAAACGTATTATCCATCACATATATTCACATAATTTGTTTCGTTTCCATAGACATTAAGCAAGTACGTTGAATGAAAATGAGTGTGATTTCTCTGCATAAAATAAAAGAATGTCACACCTCTATATAGTAAGTACTTTTATATCATACTTCATTTCTACAGACAACCTCTCACTTGCTACCCGTGACAAAGCAAAAAACAATTGTGTGTTATTGTCAAGAATATTCAGCCACAACTGCCGATATCTATTTTTGATATCGTGGGCAAAAATAATAATATAGTTATTTAGTTTCGTTTAGTTTCCGAGCGACTTTCATGAGTGTTTATATATATATATATATATATATATATATATATATATATATATATATATATATATATATATATATATATATTTATATATATATATATTTGTATGTATGTATGTAGCTATGTATGTATCTATGTATTTATGTGTGTGTTTGTATTTTATTATTTTCTTTGTTTAATCGCTAATTATAGCATTTCTAGGAACAATATTAGTCTTGGCGAAGCAAGTGTCTCCAATAGTTTTTTCGCTCTATTTTGGACAAAATGGACTTTTGAAACTTGGAAAACTGTTTCACTTTTATTTTAATAATCAATTTCTTGACAACAAATTCAGTGGTGCACGAAGTGGAAAAAATAGCCATTTTTATTGACTTATTTTGGCCTCACCTAACCTCTTCAAACAGCACCCACTATTATATTTGGCTTTGATCTCGTTCCTAAAATAAAATGCGAGATCTCGCGTGACTTCGCGGTCGAATCATCAAATTTTATTTCATCTTTCGCTTTTAAGGTATTTTTAATGCAGCTTTTTCCCTTATGTTGCTATATATATATATATATATATATATGAGGGTGGTGTGTACATTGATTTTTCTTCTTTCATTCTTTTGAGTAGAAAAACAGTTTTCTATTCTTTCTTTTCTTTTTTCTATTACGTATTTTTCAAATTTTTTTCTTTTTTTTTTGGTTTCATCGCTTCCCGTTACTTCAATTCATCCATCTTTTCTCTTTCTTATTTTCTCCTTCTTCCCTTTCTACTTTTCTCTGTCTTCTTTTCTATTTCTTCTTTTCTCTATTTTCTTCATTGCCTTCATTACACGACCACACTCTCATTTCATCTTTTCCCTTTTTCTTATTTCATTACACTACTTAATCTTTCAATTCACCATTCTTTTCTCTTTCTTTTTTCTCTTTCTTCTTTTCTCTTTCTTCTTTTCTCTTTCTTTGCGATGTCTGTATTTAATTTAATCTTTTTTACCTTATTTTATTTGAGTACTAACTAGTTATTCAATTCGTACGGTTAATTTAATCATTAAGGAAGGCAATAAAACCCCTAAGACACTAGGACTTAGAGAGTGAAAGAAACTGAAAAAAAGATTTTTCAATTTAAATGGCCAGGATTCAAGGTGACAGACGACATTACTGAACACTTCTGTCTTGCTTGATAGCTGAGGCAGTTCATTTTTTTAAACAAGTATCGACAGTTACTGTTGAAGCCTTAATTAAAAGCAAATGTTTATGTTATGATTTTCTATGGAGACTCGCTGGTCGTTTTTATTTGGAATAATCTACTGACCTTGTGGCGGGTTAAGACGTTAAGCTTAGTCAATGTATCTATATTCTGCCTGGAAATTATGAGTTCTTTTCCGCCATTACATTACAATTCTTGTGACCGTGACAACATTTCCATTCTGGCAACCATGACAACGTCATCATGGTTACAATCATTGCACATAAGTAAATAAGTATATATTTCCAAAATTTATATCTTTTAGTCAGAGTACCAACCTGGTCGTATCTATAAAAAATATATAAATTCTACGTAAAGTCGAACATACTAGGATTTTACATAAAACGTACATTCGCTTTTTTTTCACCTGTAGAAAACTAAATACGAACAGCAGCGATACAGCGAGAACATGAATATTCCTTTGTATTTCGTTCTTTCGTGTGGTACGACGTCATAGAACTGTATTATAAATTTACGATTTGCGTCTGATATTTCGCGTCCATTATCGTTGCATAGCAATCTTCTATGTCAGCGTTACAGAATCGACTACTGTATTTGGTTATTATGTCTGCATGTTGTGTGCTTTTGTGTGTGGGGTTATGATCTATTTAGTGCTGGTTTAAATTTGTTTCTGAAGTATTTTTTCTTGTATTTGTAAGTAAGAATAATTAATAATATACACTTTTCTCTCGTTGGAACAACTATGACCTCTTCCATATATATATATATATATATATATATATATATATATATATATATATATATATATATATATATATATAATCTTTCTTTTAAACATCTTTCGTTAAATATGATGGAAATGTTAAAAATATTCATTTTTAATTTTTTATTTAATTTCTTCAGCGTTCTTCCATTTTCCATTTAGCGTGAGTGAGGGGGTACAAAACTGTCCACAACTCCCAATGTCCCAGGCGTTTTCGGCCAATTCCTTACCCATTTTTAAAGGGGGTGTTGTTTTGGTGTTAGTTTCTCTTTATGTTTTCACTGTTTGAGATGTATTTTTGTGTTATTTTGAATACTAGAAAGAGCGTTTATTCAGAGCCTGCGCAGATTCGAGTGAGCCTCTTTCTTTTTTTTAAATACACACTTTCAGCACGCCACTCTCATTGTTAAACGATGTGAAGTTGATAGTGGGAGATAGATGTTTTATATACATGGTGTTTGTTTTAGCGAGATGCTTTCAGTAACGTGATATATATATATATATATATATATATATATATATATATATATATCAACTCACTAACTACTTAATTAAGTATACATGAATTCAAATTAATGATATTTTCTAAACAGCCAATGATGTGGCAGTAAGTTAATAAATATAAACATTTAAAAACAGCTCAGCTGAATTGTATTTAATTCATGAATATGAGAAATAATGTCGTACTATGAACGTGGCATAATCGTTGGTACCAGACAGGCAGCCTTGAGTATTTCAGAAACTGATAAATTAGAATTATTATGCACAACCATTTCTAGAGTTTACAGCGAATGGGCATCAAAAGAAAAACGTCCCTGAGCAGAATTTCTTTTGACATCTTCCATCACATACTAGCACAAGCTGATAAAAATGCAACAAGAACTCGAATAGCCACGTCGAATCTTGAAGTAGAGATTCTAAACCACAGAGGATCATTCGTATCAGATAAGAACAAAAAAAAAAACTGAGTCTAAAATTTGCTAAAGGTCACAAATGTTGAACAACAGAAGATTGAACCATTCCTCGTCAGGTGCGTTTCGATTTCTACTGCGACATTTTGATATGGTACCAATAAAAGATCATCTAAATACTGCAGCTTATCTAGATGTTGCAGTTGACCCCTGTGTCTCAATTTATGATTATGGTGCACCAATCATCTAATGGCCATTTCCATCTAGACAATGCACTGTCACAAATAAAAAATAGTAGGAGATTGGTTCAAGGAAAATAGTAATGCATTTTCTCTGTTAAAGTTAACCTCCACAGTGATGAGATCTCAATCCCATAAGAGCACTCTTGGGATGTAGTGAAAAGTGAGATGTGCAGTAAACCAATCTAGAAGAAATATGGGATGCCATAATAACAGCATGGATGTAAATTTCTAAAGAGTGCTTCCAAAACATTGTCAAATCCATACCAAGAAGAATTGAGGTGATTCTAAAAGCAAAAGGGTCTAATATATATATCTGTGTGTGTGTGTGTGTGTGTGTGTGTGTGTGTGTGTAGATGAGAGCATAGAAATCAACACTTCATGGTGAATAGCATTTTTATCATTAGATCATTCACGCATTTGTATATCTATAAACTCCTTATTCCTATATTGATTACTCTTTTGTGGAATGTGAAGTTATCCTTATTTACATTATTTACAAGTGGACTATTGTCCTCATCTTTGCTGTTACTGTCATAATGTTTCAACCGTTGTGTCTTCTGGCCTTTATCCGGTGCTTGTTGATCCAGGTAACCTTTATGGAATTTTAAACTAAACCCTTTATTTAATCTATTAATTCAAACTGACAGAAAAGCAAGAGTAGTTCAAATAGCCACTATTTACAACAGAGGTATAGAGAAGAGCATTTTGAATGCATAACAAATCAAACCTTGAACAGACAAGCTACAGCAGCAGAAGACCATGCTTGGTACCACTCCTGTCAGATAAGAAACTGAAACTACAATTCGCTATGGTTCACAAACATTGCACAATAGAAGATTAGGAAAACTTTGCTGTTGAATTTTGATTTCTGCTCAGACATTCTGATGGTGGAACCAGAATTTTATATAAATAACATGAAAATATGAATCCATCCTGTCTTGTATCAATGGCTCAGTCTGCTACTGGTGGTGGTGGTGGTGGTGGTGTAATGGTATGGGAAGTTGTTCTTGGCATATATTTCGATCCCTGATACCAATAAAGGATCATCTAAATACAGCATAAATGTATTATTGAACACATACATCAATTTGTGATTACGTTGCATCCTCTCTTAGCTGGCCACACCCATCAGACAACGCATTGTGTTAAATATCAATAATAGTATAAGACTGGCTCATAGAACAAAGCCATGCGTTTTCTGTCTTACATTGATTGCCACAGTGTACGGGTCTCAATTCCATAGAGCACCTCTGGAATGTTGTGGAAAATGACTCGGATCGTGAATGCGCAGCTATCCAATCAAGAAGAGATGGGCGGTGCCATGATTAAAACATGGACCTAAATTTCGGAAAAGGGCTTCTAGAACATCGTCGAATTCATGCCAAGAGGAACTTTTTTTTAAAGGTAAAAATGCTACAAAGCGACACAAAAATATATAACATGTTCTAAAGTAACCGTTCAGTGTATATACGGGAAAATTTACGTACATCACATATTTTGGTGGTTTTCTTTAGGCGAATATATACTTAATTTGATATAGCACAATACATAAATATAGTGCACAAGTAAAGCAAATAATTTTTTCATTAGGAAGACATCTTCGAAAATTGTCATTATCTTTTTCTTACGTGTTACCGTTTCATGAATACGATTTTCTGAGCATTTTCATAAAGGACATAATATACATTCTTCTTCTTCTTCTTCTTCGGTATAATAATAATAATAAAAATAATATCATTGTTATTAAAATTAATTTTTAAAATCGAAGCATCCTTTGTTAGTCACTCATTTTAACGCAAGAAGGCGCCATTCCTTCGATTCCTCGCGCTTTTTTTGCTCGTTTCAGTATTATTCCGATTTTTCCAAATCTTTTTTTTTTCTTTTCGTCATCACCATTTCCTTTCGATCTTTCTTCGAGAATTTTTAGTTTTTCCCAAGTCATTTGTTCGACTTTTTCTGTAAGAGTTCTTGTCTTACATAAAATGTTGGCTCCAAGAAGCTGACGCTTTGACAGACTTGGCTTGGTTTAATTTATCCATCCTCTTCTTTCTGGTACGCTAGAGGGACAAAGAAAATGAGATGGAGAAAGAAAAGTGCATTTTGTTAATTTTAGCAAAAAACTCAACATTCGAAATTTTGGTCTCTCTCGACTTGAACCTTGATTTCTCGCAACAAATGGAGACTTAGTACCATTGTGGATAGTCAGTGGAGATCGAACTCAGTTCAAGATGGAATTTCCCGTGGTATATGATAGATAAAGAAATGCTACGGTAGGCGCAATTGTTTTTTTTTTCTCTCTTAACTCTTGTTTTAAGCGACAGTAACTAATAAAAAAAAATGCTTTCTCCTTTTTTATTTCTTTTTTCTTCCTCTCTTTCTTTTTTTATTCCATTTTCTTGTTCTTTTATTCATTTTTTTTCTTCGTTTCACCTCATCCCGATTCTTCCTCCTCTTTTTTCTTTCTCTTTGTCAAGGTCCTTCCTTTGTCATCTTAAACTTTTCTCCCCTATTTTCTTTATTTTTTGTTCCAAACGCTTTTTTCGATTATTTCATTTTCTTCTATTTTTAATTACCTTCGTCATTTTTCCTTCCTCCCTACCTCCCGTCTTTCTTTCTTTCTTTTTCTTTCTTTCTTTCTTTCTTTCTTTCTTTCATCTCTGCATATCATCCTTATCCTTCTTTTTCTTTCTCATTGTTGCTTTTTCTTCCTCGCTGTGTTAGGTTTTCTTTGTTCTCATCTTATTTTTTCTGGTTCTATTTTATCATCCTGCGCACTTCTTCTTCTTCTTCTTCTTCTTCTTCTTCTTCTTCTTCTTCTTCTTCTTCTTCTTCTTCTTTCCCTTTTTTCGAGCTTAACAATTTTACGATTTTCGCATTTTTACAATCTGAGCCTATTCTCCCCCCCCCCCCTCTCAGTCAATTTCGAATTGAACAATTCATTGTGGTTTCCAAATTTGTTGCACAAAGTTTCGGCAACCTTATCTGAAAAGATATCATCATCATCATCATCATCATCATCATCATCATCGCTTCATACAGATGACATTTTTTGGAGAGTGAATCGAATCCAGATTCGATTATGAATTCATGACAATAAAGTATAAATAGAAAATATTTCAACTCTCCTCTCCATTTCTCTCTCTCTCTCTCTCTCTCTCTCTCTCTCTTTCACTTTTTCTGTTTTTCTTTCTCACCGTTTCTCTTTCTTTCAAACAAACACAAGAGAAATGTAATCACGTGCATTTATGTAAGATGCGAACGTAATTAAATACACGCGCAAAAATACATATATGAACAGTTATAAGTGTAGCGAGGATAATCTATCTATCTATCTATCTATCTATCTATCTATCTATCTATCTATCTATCTATCTATCTCAATCTGTTAAAAGATATCTATCTACTAAAAAAGTGTATATTGATAAAACGTTTGCATTAAATTTTAGTCAAATTTCAACAAATAGATCGCTGTAGAGGAATTGTACATGCAAAACAGACTGATAAAAA
Source organism: Acanthosepion pharaonis (assembly GCA_903632075.3). Classification (NCBI taxonomy): domain Eukaryota; kingdom Metazoa; phylum Mollusca; class Cephalopoda; order Sepiida; family Sepiidae; genus Acanthosepion; species Acanthosepion pharaonis. Next base: position 1,218,439 of record CAHIKZ030003702.1, read on the forward strand.
TACCAACAAAATTAAATTAAACGTGAATAAAAAGATTTGATTAAATGTTGGTCGGATTAATAAATAAATCCACTAGCTGATTGAACTTGCATCTATCTACCTATCTCTCTCGCTATATATATATATATATATATATATATATATATATATATATATAGATATATATATATATCAATATAGATGAGGTATGTACAGGATATACATAATGTTATATACGTGATGGCAAAAATATTTTCCTGGATATGACGACAAACTAAATCCGGCAGCAAGGACTGATCTAGAGATTGGAGGTTTTGAGTAGCGCGGAAACACCTAATAACTTCTGTTTTATCTAGGTTCCCCCTAAACCGAGATGGTAGCACCAGTTAGGGTCCCAGCTATGGCCAAATAGTTAACTCCTAAAACAAAAATCAACAGTACATTTTTATAGTAAAATGACAATACAACACTAAATAGTATAAAAATGCATTTTTTACTATAAAATTACCAACACTACATTTTTGTAGTGAAATTACCAGCGACACATTAACAATACATTTATGATCTACAATATATATATCTAAAAAAACATACGTTTTCCCTGAAAATATAAAATTATGTACTAAATATCTGTAGTTGTAAGCATCAAATTACTTTAAAATATTTAGATTTTGGCATTAAATAACCCATAGAGGTGTTGATATGCCTCTGAACAACATTGCAGTAGACTACAAAAAATGTTAGTAGCTTACACACACGCGCGAGCACGCATATATATATATATATATATATATATATATATATATATATATATATATATATATATATATATAAATTTCCGTAAAGAATTTTTGACCAGATTTGCATTTGTGAGCAATATCTGTGCCGAAATATAGACGACTTGCACAACACGACAATCAATCATACCATTAATACTATACATTGTAGAAACAAATAAAAGAAAGATATCCAGACGACACTTTGTGTCTGCTTGTAATAATTGTAAACATATCTTTACTTGCTGAGAGAATGAAGCACAGTATATCATCTAACATGTTTGATTCTCGTGATTACTGGCGGCTCTGCAATAGTGCGTTAAATTAAGTCTTCTATTCTTCTTCTCTTCACTCAATTTGAGGTGCTAACATCTTCTGCTGATGAAGAAAAAGGTTTTATCCGTAAATTCTCTTCAAATTCATCTCTTGCCTCATCTGGTGTATCTTTGCCTGACTTTTCAATTAGAACTGAGTTTCTGAATGATATGCATGGATTCTGCTATCATCTCTAAACTGGATCCCCATAAAAGATGTGGATATGATGGAATCCTCGCAATAATCCTTAAGATCCTGAACTGGTGCCCGTTCTCTTTAAACTGTACAATTGTCTCGCTGCCTCTGCTTGTTGGAAATCCTCCCCTGCTGCTCCAGTTTAAGAACTCAGGTGAAACGCCTGATCCTTCTAACTATTGGATTCTTAGCCTTCTACCTCTTTTGAACAAACTAATACAGACCATAATCAACTTTGAATTGATTAAGCATCTCACATCGCAGGGCTTTTTCTCAGAAAATCAATATGGTTTTCGC